>QANU01110956.1:1098434-1118797 GCA_003254905.1 Nissolia schottii
ATTGAATAGAGAAATATAACTTGTAAGCAATAAAATTTCAATTGTAGTCGTAAGTAATTACGACCGGTATTATCTTCACACCACAATATATATATATATATATATATATATATATATATATATATATATTTAAGTCATTATGCTGGCGATTCTATTCAACATAAAGATAATATACTTTTAGGTCCTGAAATAATGGCGAATAACACTATACGCTCAAATAAAATAGCCCCTAACGAGTAACGATTAACTGATTCTCTAAAAATAAAACAAAGTCTTTTTTTATTTATTTTATAAATTATATTGACAAGTGCTATATTTTTTATTATATCTGTCCATTATTAGATGTTACTTTTTTTATTTTTCTCTATTGATTTTCATTCTTGTGAATGTTGTAAGTAAATTGTCATTCTTCTTTTTTTAGTGGCAGCCAAACCATTATCGATAGTTTTAGTTCTCTTTTTTATATTTATTTTATAGGGTTCTTACAAATGAATAAGATATGTAGATTTATTGTAATAGGAGGTGTTACGCATTATTCAAACATTAATACTTCTTATGTTAGTTTTCATTGTGAAAGATATTTAGACATTGATAGTTTTCGGATAAAGAACAAAAGTTATGGACCGAGTTAGTTAATTTATTTGTATCTTATTAACATTAGATATGATATTTTTTATTAATTTGTAAATATCGTTAGACTTTTTAATAAATGAACTTATTTTTTCTAATAAAAAAATTAGATGTCACTTTTTAATTTTTAGATTAATTATTGACTTAATGTATTATGATGCAAATTTGTATTCATATACATTGAGTCAATAAAAATCAAAAGTAATATTTAATATTATATAGAAGAAATAACATAAATTTAATCATCTTCCCAATAAATTTAAAAATAAAATTTGACAATTTTTAGGAAAAAGTAAAGAAGAAAAGAAAATATTATTGATAAGTATTAATTATAAGTTTTTTCTCAAAAAAAAAAGAAAATTCTATTAGCCACGTGAGAAACGGGCAGAACAAGTGAACACCACCCACACAATTTCGGTCATGTCCGAATATTATCTGTCTAAAGTGCTATCAGACAGAAAAGAGATAATAATTGCAAAGGGAAATGATACATCTTCCTACAGTATTTTTAGAAATCATGCTACTCATTTAAAATAATAATAATAATAATAATAATATTATTAATAATAAATACAACTAATATCTTAAAAACTTAAAAAACAATAAAAGAATTACTGTATTTAATATGCAAAAATATTGATAAGTTAAATTTATAGGGAGATATAACATCTTTCTGGTTACAAAAATATAGAGACATGCTTTTGCTAGGTGACCATACGAATAGCGTGGATCGGTGGTCCAAAAGCCTGCCATGGCTGTTGATTACGTGGGCCTTTTCTGGTGCATTTACACTGCCATAATTTAGGGTGGGACCCTTTTCCCTTACATGAGATCTTTAAAGTAAAAAATTTGATCATTAAATTTATAAATTAATAAAAAATTTATTTTTTATTTTATGAATTTAATGATAAAATTCTTCATCATCAGTTGAAAATTTGGTTCATATATTATACATGTAATTAAACCCTAAAGTAACTTAATAGCGTTTCGGTCTTAGACTTATCGTGATACCGAAAAAAAAAATTCTAATTACTTTTGTAATGGGATCCATGCGGTGAGCACCAATCATTTTGATGCACTTTAATAATTAAAACAAATACTGTGTGTATTACACAATTAAAAACAATTCTATCACAAAAGCATTTGTAATTTATTTCACGACTCTATGATCCTCCAATTTATTTACTACTCATTACCCAACATCTACCGATATGGTTATTAAGTTTTCCAGTAAACTCTTAAATTTTTATGAATATACATATTTATTATACAAAATAAATTAACATTTTTATTAGTAAACTTATTAGAATTTTAGTAAATTCTTAATAAAATCAACCTTGTCTACCATCATTAATTCACTCACCATTTGTTCGTTGCTCCAACCATTCGTAGCCCACTATTTGCAGACTGCATTTCTTAATTTAAACAATATTTTATAAATAAATAATGTAATTACTTTATTTAATAAATTTTTAAAAAATATTGAAATTTGCTAATATTTTTAGATTTACTCAATTTAAAAATATTACTTCCGAACACACTAGAGCATGCAAAAGTTGATTAACTTGATACTACAAAGTTGATTATTAGTTAACTTTATATTACAAACTTGATTTTAATGACAAGTGAATTAACTAACGTTAATCATGTTTGAATATATTCATCTAGAAGCAACAAAAAGTTGCTTTCGGGTTCAATGGTCCAAAATCAAGTTTGAAGCGAAATTTGATTCTCTAAAATCATCCAAACATGTTAGCACTTTTAAAGCGTGAAAAGTGATT
Organism: Nissolia schottii; assembly: GCA_003254905.1. NCBI lineage: Eukaryota > Viridiplantae > Streptophyta > Magnoliopsida > Fabales > Fabaceae > Nissolia > Nissolia schottii. The sequence goes on from QANU01110956.1 coordinate 1,100,846, forward strand.
TTGGTTGCATTGAACGCCAAACCAATCAATCTGTAATACTTGAAGCTAAGAGTTTCAACAATAAATGTGATGCAATTGCACACTATCCGACCATGGATCCTCATAAGACATTCACACAGTTCAAGCTTCTATTCACCTTAGAACTAATTAGATCTTCCAGGCATTTAAAATAGTTGTTCATTTTTGTAGACACTACATAACCAAGCATAAGGTAAATGTATAACAATTTTAGTACAAGCTATGATGGTTATACGGAAATTACTAGCCAATGCCTCTGCAATTTTCTTCAGCGCGCCTCATACTGGACAACTGCATAAAAATCCAAAAGAAAAAAAAATATATGAACACTGTAGATATATTGCATGTAAAGCATCAGATAAATGGCACTCTCAAAAGAATCATATAGTACTGCATTAATTTTTCAGTGCCCTAAGGTCTAGGAATAGCAAAGATTAGCAGCACATTCAACACACACATATAATGTATGCATTGATCCATATAACTTCAATTGCTTGTGTGTCAATGAAGTAATGAAAGAATGTGCAAATATTAGTCACCATAAATATCTAGTATATTAGACATGGATAAATGTTTAAACTGCAGAAAACTAAGATGCCTTGAACCCAACGATATCACTCTCTCATAACCAAAACTATTGGTCAGGTATTATACCTTGTGTATTTGAAGCTAGGAATTCACATTATATGTAAAATGGAATATAAACCTAGAAAATGTATGAATGACCAGAGGGGCTACGATTTGTTAAGCAACGGCAAGTAAGGCCTCATCATTTCCACATGAATCATAGACCCATCAGATGAATAACCACTGAATAAAGTTGAGGAAGGGGGAAAATGAAAAGATCCACAAGCTTTTGTTGAATAAATTCCTTGGTGAGACTCCATCATGTAGAAAACATCAAATTCAAATGGCCAATAGTTGCTAGGAATCCAGAGTGATTGCTCAAAAGAAAACTTGAATCTTCAAACCAACAAAGAGATAACACAGAGGGAAAAGAAATCACATTATTTATGCTACGTTGAGAGGGGTGTTATTTGCCACAAAGGAGCCTGAGGAGCATGGTGAAAATTGTACTCTTGACATTTCTCTTCTACACATTACTGTTTTTGCACCTCTCCTAATCTGCGAAACTAAGTTTCCATAGACAAAGTTTTACAATAAGGGTGATTACTTCCTCCATCGTTCCAAATTAAACTACACGAAGTGCATTTTTACACAAAAAATCCATCATCCACAGATGATTCATACACTAAAACTACATCAACTCAATTACGTCACCAAATAATAAATTGCTAAATTTGGCGAATCCTACACTCTTAATAGTTACTACAATACTACAAACAGATTTATATTAACATTAACATTAACATGCTCAACAACCAACATAGAACAAAATCCTTTCACCTAAGTACTAATGCAGCTAAGAAACAGAGAAAAAAAATATTATAAAACATGGATTTCAATTAAAGTTGTAATGAGGAGGCTCACTGCGACGAGTTCGCTTCTTGTAAAGGATTCTGTAACCGCACTCACGGCACTGTATAACATCACCCGGCTTCAGCGTATTCTCCATACCACAGTCTGCAGAAAAAACGCGCAAAATCACAAACTCGCTCTTAAAACCCTAAATCACACAAATATACTGACGTGCACAAACGGCGGAAGAGAAAAGATTAAAAGATCTAGCGTATTAACATAAAAGCAAAAAATTGAAACTGAGAATTTTCGAAGTGACCACGGATTTCAGAAAAGAAAAACATGAGTGCGAGTCACAGCTAAGTATTTCAGAGGTTGAATTGAAGCTAATTGTGTTTAGCTATGTTTTTCTTCAGCGAGAATTTTCTCGGGAAACAAGCAGAGAAGGTAAAGTTAGCTGAGAAGAGAGGACGAACCTCCGCAGATGTAGCTGACTGGCTCAGGTTGAGGATCCATGCTGATGGCGGGTTTCAGCGAACTGCGAGGAAAGGAAGGGCGCTGCACACTGTGAAAGACTCTAGTCAACGAAGAGCTTATAGTTTTTATAAGCAATTACTATTGGGCCTTAAATAGATTACGGGCCCAGGCCCAATTTCACTTAAGAATTTGCTATTACTTGCCCAAAATAATTACCAAAATAATGATCAAGATTAGGACCAATCATAAGTTTAACATTAGACTGTAGTTAGGTGAATTTTTTTTAAGGAATTATTTATTTGACCATATAAAATTTATTAAACTTTATCATTGATGAGATAGTTTTTTCCCTACGTAGATGATGCTATTTTGACAAGAATATGCATGTTAAATTGTTTATTTTATTTTCTATTAAACCGCTGTCTTTTTTTTTTTTTCCTTCTTTTTTTTTAACAAAGGTATGCGAGGATTGGGGAAGGGATAGTTGGCAATCGAACACGGACTTTCAATTTTTACAGAGTAGAGACAATCATTAGATTCCGAACTCAACTGCTCCTAAACCATTGCTTTCTATATTCATCGTCATCAGAAAAATATGAAAATTTAAAATGGAGGTGCAATGCTATGAAAATAGTTACTGCATATGTAATCACGTGTTCTAGATTGATGAACCGTCAATTAAGGGGAAAATGTATTTTTGTTTATTGAAAATATTTTATTAGAATAACTTGACATAAAATAGGGGAGGAGACATGTGATTTGCACCTTAGATTGATTAATGATAGAAGTTTGATTAATAAATTTTCAATATAAACACATCATATCTGATGTGTTTCACGGAAATTTGCATGGCAGTAGTTCAAGCATTCTTTGCTTCTAGATTTTCAATCTTCATTTTTTCAATGCACGGAATAGCCAGTCTTAGGCCAACTAACTATATCAAATAGATAATCAAATTCAAAACCAAAAAGTTGACTTCCACGCACCTCATTGGCTTATATTTCATTCAACCTTGGGATTTTCCGTTAACAATGCTGAATTAATTGAGACTTTGTCTTAGCATACTAAATGCCAAACAGTATTATAATTATAATGTAAATTATGAAATTCTTAGCCTTAGTGATTTAAGTTTACCAACACAAGGTTGATCTAGTGGTAAGTAATTGATCTTTTTCTTACAAGATTTTGAGTTCAAGACTCGAGAAAGAACAAATCTGTGTCGGAACAGATAAACACAATATTTTGAGTTAGATTAGTTAGTCTCACTAGTTGTGAAGTCTAGATATCAATGCAAGAAAAAAAAAAGTGATTTAAGTCTCTAATAAATATTAAGCTGTCCTAGGTTTGTTTCTTTTTATATTCGGGTGATTCTAATCCAAAAAGTAGAGAACAAGATTTATAATCTTAGATTTTGGTTTTTTAAACAGGAATCTCTACACCTTTGTCAATGCTTCCCTGGGACGGCTGGTATAAACAAGAACAACAAATATAATAAAAAATTCTAATTTTGCATGTCAGATTTCTGAAATTTTGATTCACACACATGAAGTCTTTTGGTACCTCTCCAGGGAGGTGCTTTTTTCATTCAGAGCCTTTGATCAATTCAAGCCAAAGTCCTGGTTCTTATGGTAGCTCTAAATCCACCAAAACAAGTAAGAAGCAAATTTTTCCTTCGTTTGGTATCTTAATTTTCATCACATCAAATACTATGCCAACAACAAATTGATGGGGGTTTTTTCCTTTTGCATATTGCAGATCAAGAAAATGCAAAGAGGAGCACAAGAAGAAAAGGCAACAGTTTTGCATATCGGATCCATGAACATGGTAATTCATGATTTGAGAGATGTCAAAACACCATAGTTCTAAATTGCAGCCGTATTCTCTCTGAGTCTCTCCTAATCGCAATGCAACCGCAATTTAGAACCATAGATAACACCAACTCTGTAAAAACAAAACTGATTTCTGTTTTTAACATTAGACTAACTCTTCTATGGTGTGTGGGATATGATTGCAGTGAAACTTGGTCCTAAACTTTCTGAGACTTTGAAGGGTAAGTTGAGTTTAGGTGCAAGGATTATACAAGAAGGTGGGAGAGGGAACATTTTCAAGCACAATTTTGGGATGCAAGGAGAAGAGAAACTCTTGAAGGCTTCTCAGTGCTATTTATACACCACAGCTGGTCCTATTGCCGGAATTCTATTCGTCTCCACAAAAAAAGTTGCCTTTTGCAGCGAAAGATCCATAACCTTCTCTTCTTCAGCTGGAGACTTAGTCAATTCACCTTACAAGGTAATATATTTCATGGGGTAGAAAGTAGAAAAATTTAAGCTACAGTTAATTAATTCATATATGTTATCTCTTTTGCATTCTTTTGATATAAGGGAATTTCTATTTGCAGGTTTTATTGCCAATTGAGAAGATAAAAGAGGTCAATGAAAGTCAGAATGTAAACAAGATAGAACAGAAGTACATAGACATAGTGACTAAAGATGACTCTGAATTTTGGTTTATGGGGTTTTTGAGGTATGAGAAAGCTTTAAGGTGTCTCCAGAAAGCAATTTCCACGGCTAGTTAATTATAGAAAAAAGGGAAAATTGAACATGGTTAAGTGTATGACATAGGTGAAGTTTTGTAATGTGAAGGTTATGTCTAGAAACCAGAATGTGGAGTAAACGGTTGTTTGTTGCCTATTGTTGCTTTAATCCTTATCTCATTGTGATTAAGAACTAGTGAGTAATTTGTAGCCTTTTTGACCAAAGTAGCGTAATCATAGATAGGTACTCAAAGTTGTGGTTTTTTGTCATTCATGACTTAATATAATAAAGAATAAGCAAAGCTTTTCAGCTTTGCCTTGTAACAGAAGCCACAATTTGTGGTGGTGGTTAAGTTAGTTATGTTGTTAAGTTACTAACAAATTCAGTTATGATGTGTGCTTGCATTACAAGGTCATCCATCTGTGTATATATACTGATTGAATCCCTTCAATGAAGATTGAGAATTCTTTTTCACTTCAATCACAATTTTATCATGGGATCATCACTGCATCTTCGCTTCCGCTTCTCTGCTCAAATTCCTCAGTCCTCTCTTGCTGCCATGGCCGTTCCTTTTGCGTTGCTTCACGCCAAAGGAATTCACAGGACTGTGAATTCACCCCCATTGCCCACTCGATCTTGCAGCTTGTGTATCCTGCAAATTTTATCGAGCTCTTGCACTAGGTGAATGTTCTTGTTTCTTGCGAATTCTCCATAGTCTCTTTTCTCTGTTTCTTTCTGCAACTTCTCTCATTTCTGCAATGGCTGAAGTTCCTCTGATCCCTCCTATCCAAGATCCTGCTCGGGATTTCTCATCACCTTACTACCTACACCCTAACGAAAATTCCCCCCTCATTCTTGTATCTTCCCTCCTCAATGGCTCAAATTACCATAGTTGGTCCAGGGCAATGAGGATGGCACTTCTTTCCAAGAATAAGGTCAAATTTGTAGATGGCTCCATAGTTATGCTTGCTCCTTCATATGCAATTTTCAACTAATGGGAGAGGTGCAACCACATGGTCCTCTCTTGGTTTCTTCGTGCTGTAGAGCCTTCAATCGCTCAAAGCGTTTTGTGGATCGATAAAGCCTATGATGTGTGAAGTGAGCTCAAGGAGATGTTTTCCCAGGGGGATATGCTGAGAATTGCAGACTTGTAAGAGGAAATCTTAGCTCTAAGACAAGGTGATCAATCGGTTACTCAATTTTTTACTGATTTAAAAGTTCTTTGGGATGAGCTAGACATTTTTCGCGCAATCCCTATCTGCAAATGCCTTGTGATGTGTGCTTGTGGTGCATTCCATGACATCAAGAAGCAAAGAGAGATTGATAAAGCCATCAAGTTCTTGAAAGGACTCAATGAATCTTATCAAACAGTGCGGTCTCAAGTTCTAATCATGGACCCCCTCCCTGCACTCAATAGGATTTTTTCACTGGTTCTCCAACATGAAAGGCAGCTCTATTATGAATCGGGAACCAAGGCATTGCTTAATTTCACTCCTGCATCTCAGCATTCTAATGCTGCTCCTAGAGATGCACAAAAGTCTGCTAGGGAACAAGGAAAATCCAAGAAAAATTCCAAGAAGTGTTCCTTTTGTGGTTATTTTGGACACATGGTTGATGAATGCCATAAGAAGCATGACTATCCCCCTGGATACAATTCAAAGAGATTTGTTAATGCTGCTGTTTCCACTGAAGAATATGCACAAATTCAGCCTCAGTCTGCCTCCTTTAGCTTCACTGTAGACCAATATCAAAGCCTTCTTGCCTTGATACAACAGCCTCAACAAAATTCTTTGCCTCACCAAGTTCATTTTGCACAAGCCAATAATGCTTCTTCTAAATCTCTACAAGGCACTTCAGGTATAGGTCTTTGGATCCTTGATTCTGGGGCCACTGATCATATATGCTGTTCTAGCAATTATTTTCAATCTTAGGGCGATAGATCCTCCTATACCTATCTCTCTTTCAAATAGCCAAGTTGTCACAGCAAAGCATGTAGGGACGGTTATTTTCAATGGCAATTTCTATTTGACCAATGTCCTGTTCTTGCCTAACTTCAAGTTCAATTTAATAGCTATTTCCAAGCTTTGTAATAACTTGGAATGTCATCTCACTATGTTCCATGATCAATGCATCATACAGGACAATCACAACTTGAAGAGGATTGGATCTGCTAAAGCTGTGCAAGGCCTTTATTCTAGAAAATTTTAAGTCCTATAGTGATTTAGATCAAACTTGTAGCCATATTGCTAATGTTGCTGTACAATCTGTTTCTGCTATTAATTCTGTTACTGCTGATCATTTCCATCTATGGCACTATAGGCTTGGGCATGTACCTACCAACATTTTGAAATCAATAAAGAGTACGAATTCTAATATTTCTGTACCTGCTGCCTCATTTCCATATGACATTTACCATTTTACCAAGCAAAAATCACTACCCTATCCCACCAGCACCTCAGTTTCTGCAGCAGCATTTGAGTTAGTCCATGTGGACATATGGGGACTTGTTTCAGCTCCTTCCATTCAAGGCAACAGGTACTTCCTCACCATTGTTGATGACTATAGCAGATATAATTGGACTTATCTCATCAAATCCAAGGCAGAAGCCTCAACATCCCTCAAAAGTTTCATTGCTGTTGCTGAAACCCAATTCAATGTCAAGGTGAAGAAAACCAGGTCAGATAATGGGCCTGAATTTATCCTAAGGGAATTTTATGCTTCCAAGGGCATCATTCATCAAACTAGCTGCATTGAAACTCCACAGCAAAATTCCATAGTTGAGTGTAGGCATCAACACTTGTTGAATGTTACAAGGTCCTTATTGTTTCAGGCCAACTTACCTCATTGCTTTTGGCCATTTGCTGTGGCCCATGCTACTTTCCTAATCAATAGATTACCTAGTAAATCTCTCAACAACTCCACCCTCAAGGATCCTGATTTCTCTTTTTTGAAAGTCTTTGGTTGTTTGGCTTTTGCAACCACACTACATAGAAACAGGTCCAAATTGGACAAAAGGGCTAGGAAATGCATTTTCCTAGGATACAAGTTTGGGACAAAGGGTTTTCTATTGTTTGATTTGTACTATAGGGAGGTTTTCATAAGCAGGAATGTGGTTTTCTATGAGGATACATTCACTTTTCATTCAGTTTCTCCAGATTCTACAAAACATTCCGATTACAACACTATGATTATGCCTGCTAAAACTGAAGTCCTACCTGTTCCTGAAGTTGTTCATACAGATTTCCACTTACCTCAACAAGCCTCAGCCCCATCCAACTGTGGTGCTATTCCTACTGATCCACCTGAAGAGGCTCATGTAGCTCTCAGAAGATCATTAAGGCAAAGGAATGCCCCTTCTTACCTGAGGGCTTACCACTATAACTTGTTGCAAGGTTCATCCAATTCTGATTTTGCCACTGCATATCCTATTGAGTATGTTCTATGCTATGACAAATTAGGATCAGCTCATAAACATTTCACCCTTAATGCATCTTCTGTCACTGAACCAACTTCTTATTCACAAGCAATCAAACATAATTGCTGGAAAGAGGCTATGGCTGCTGAAATATCAACTCTTCAACAGAACAGTACTTAGGAACTTGTGGATTTACCTGAAGGGAAAACTCCAATAGGCTGCAAATGAGTTTACAAAATTAAACTCAAAACTGATGGAAGCATCGAAAGGTATAAAGCTAGATTGGTAGCCAAGGGATACACACTAACACATGGCATTGACTACTTGGATACTTTCAGCCTTGTGGCCAAAATGACAACAGTAAGACTGCTGCCATCTCTTGCTTCAATTAATGGCTGGCTCTTACATTAATTAGATGTAAATAATGCCTTCCTACATGGGGATCTCCATGAGGAGGTTTACATGAGGTTCCTCAAGGGTTTCAAAGCAAGAAACCTAACCAAGTATGCAGGTTGTTGAAGTCCCTTTATGGTTTGAAACAAGCCAGCATGCATTGGTTCTTTAAACTCTCTGTTGCCTTGCTTTCCTCTGGTTACAAGCAATCCCAATATGATCATTCTCTCTTTACAAAATCTTGCAGTGGGTTCATTTACAGCTTTGCTTGTGTATGTGGATGATATAATTCTTGCAGGAAATGATATGGCTGAGATTTCCTTGATGAAATCATATCTTGATGGCATGCTCAAGATAAAAGACCTTGGAGAGCTCAAGTATTTTCTTGGCCTTGAGATTGCTCGTAGCTCTAAAGGGATTATAATCTCTCAAAGAAAATATTGTTTGGAGATCATTACTGATGCAGGTCTCCTAAGGTGCAAACCCGTGACCACTCCAATGGATTCTTCTCACAAGTTAGCCAAGGATATGGGTGAATTGTTGTCTAATCCAGCCCCATATAGATGCTCATTGGCAGGCTTATCTACCTCACCACCACTAGGCCAGACACTGCATTTGCTATCAACCAATTGGCTCAATACATGTCAGCCCCCACTGATGAACATATGCAAGCTGCCCATGTAGTCAAATATCTCAAAGCCTCCCCTGGTCTTGGCCTATTTCTGTCCTCTAGCTCTGAAATTCAACTAAAAGCCTATAGTGATGCTGATTGGACTGGATGTATGGACACTAGAAGGTCAACCACAGGCTATTACGTCTATATTGGGACTCCTTAATCAGTTGGAAGTCTAAAAAGCAGACAACCGTGTCAAGATAGTCATGCGAAGTTGAGTACCGAGCTCCAGCTGCTGTAACATGTGAGCTACAGTGGCTAACATACCTTCTTAATGATCTTGCCACTCATCCATCCAACAAGGTTGCTATTTACTGTGACAGTAATTCAGCTATCCAAATCGCTCGGAATCCGGCTTTCCATGAGCGTACCAAGCACATCGAATTGGACTGTCATTTAGTTAGGGACAAGGTTCAAAGTGGTTTCCTCAACCTGCTCCCAATCCAATCCAAGTCACAACTTGCTGACATTCTCACTAAGCCTTTACCTTCAGGCACATTCCACTTCCTGGTGAGCAAACTTGGCTTATTGAACATTTTCAAAGGTGCTGCAATGTAGAAGAATGAACAACAACAACAAGCCAAGTTTGAGGAGGGGGTAATAGAGAATAAGCAAAGCTTTTCAGCTTTGCCTTGTAACAGAAGCCACAATCTGTAGTGGTGGTTAAGTTAGTTATGTTGTTAAGTTAGTAACAAATTCAATTATGATGTGTGCTTGCATTACAAGCTCATCCATCTGTGTATATTATACTGATTGAATCCCTTCAATGAAGATTGAGAATTCTTTCACTTCAATCACAAATTTATCATAATACATCAGATATTGCAGTTAAAATGTGTAGTGAATTTGAATATACGTATGCAGGAATTCAAGTAGACACAAGTGTGGTTAGATTAAAGAATATGAAAAATTAGTAATTGATATTTGATGGGACTGGGCTATGAGTGATGAATGTGGTGGGGACAGTTTGAGAATGTGCAATAAGCTTGAAATAACTGATAGGAAGAAATTATGTATAAAAATTGGTAGGAAATCAGAAATAAAGATGAAAGAACAGAGAGAGAGACATTTTTCTGAATATTGCGCAAAATGAACTCTCAAGCTTTGATATGGGTCTGATTTCAATCAAATTGAGTCTGTTTTATTTTTACAGGGCAGCTGTTTTTCTCTGGTGCCGGTTTTTCTTTTCTCCACACAAGTATATAAGCTAATGAAAGTAGAGCACAAAATAAAAAAGATATACAGATATATAAAGAAATACTAACATTATTCCCAACAGGCATCAGTCATCAGCGAAAGGCATACATAAATTGTGCATAGCTGCATAGCTCACACAAAAGTTTAATTTATTCATTGCTCGCATTGGCATTTGGTTAACTAAGCCCTCTTGAACATAACCTTGAAGGGTGGAAGGTTATTCCCAACAGCCAAATGCCTGCTGCCATCAGTATCCACGTATATCCCAAGCACAGAGCACGAAATGCTGCCCTTGCCCGCCTCAGGACAGAAATAAAAATGGTAGTCCCTCCCGCCGTCCTTCTCGATCTTGAACCAATTAAAGATGGTATCAGAGCCTGGTTTTCCCTCTACGCCCCCGGTGCTGACGAACAGCGCCTCCGAGATCTCCTTTAGGAGCCTCCACACCGGGGACGGAGGTTCACACCTTGTTGATGTCACCGCCGACTTTATGTTGAGGTCCGTAGAGACGACGATGACGCCGTCCTTGTTGGGGACGGAGGGGGAGAACGTAACTGCCTGCCCGTTAGAGGTCACGTGCTTCTCCTGCACCACGAAGAGCGGGCACGTGCTGTTGGCTCTGGGTGAGAGTGTCAGGCCGCCGCCTTTTGTGACCGGCAAGATGAAGTACTTGGCGCCAGCTCTAACCTTCTGCCCTGTTGTGTCCAGCACTGGCTCTTGTGCTGTTGTGGCGGTTATGCCAATCAAAATGAGGGTAAATGCTATGAGTAGTAGTGAGGAATTCATGATTTTTTTTTCTTTTTTTTCTTTCTTTCTTGTCTTTGGATAGAGGATTTTGGTGTGGATGTTTTTGTTGATGGAACTGGAAATTGGAGCTTCTATTTATAGGAGTTAAAAGGGGGTAACATGCGGATGCGGAGAGTATGAACTGTGACCAATTTGTCCAAGTGGGAATAGTACTTTGTAAGTTTTGTGAGGAAATTGTGATTTTTGTCGGTAGTATTTTAAATTCAACACATGATAAATGATAAATTAAAGAGAAATAATTTTTGCTCCCATTTTTTATATGATTGATTCAGTGTTTACACAAGAGTTATTAGATGAAATTTAAGGGAGAATTAAGTCAAATTAAGTTGCATTCGATAAAGTTTCAACTCAAATCAAGTTCTAATTTATTTTAAAATTAATGTTAGAGTTACATATAGCTTAAAAATAAAGCCTTAGACGATCGCCCAATGTTGTATTTAGTTCAATGGTTGTTTTTTATTATTTGTTTTCATATACAACCTCTCATGTTTTGTTTTATTTTGCTTGCAATATTGAGTTTAAACCTTCTTGTAAATGTCAAAATAAGTAAATAAATAAAACCCTAAATGATCACATTTAATTTGATAATATTTAAATAATCACACAGGTAGGTCCATGGTTGATTGATCCTACTATGATTGACTACATATTTATGATTATTTAGATTTTGTGAGGAAATCATGATTGTTGTCGGTCGTATTTATATTTGTAAAATCAATATTATATGATAAAGATAATGAAATCCATCTAGAATTCATGGAAATTTGTTTGTGTTTTTCTTTTTTTTGGGGAGAAATTACGAGAAAGCAGCGGAGAGTTCTTTTATATATTCCAACCGTGTGGGGCAACCTTATCGGTAGCATTATAGCATTGTGCATTGCCCTGACTTTTGGGGAACCAAATATTGAACGTAGGACCAGAATGATACGAGTCCAATGTGCTTGAGACATATTAAAAAACGTGGCGAAAGGCAGGGGCGGCTCTTCGTGTACATTAGGCTAGCTGTGCGTGGGATTAAAGAACGAGAGGAACAAAACACACAGATAAAAACAAATTTTGTTCATCCAATTAGTAATGTGTAAACAATATAAAAATTTTGCTAGACTGACTCAGCAGATGAAGACCTTGCTAGACTGACAACATAACTTAAGCTTTGGTAATCAAGAAAGGAAATCTATTGGAAGCAAATGTCTCGATCAAAATATAGAAACACAAAGTTTTTTCATGCAGTTGCATCAGGCAGGAAAAGATATAAGCATATTGATCAGCTGAGAATAAGGAATATGTTGTTTCAGAGGGCAATCAGATTTGAAGTCAAGCTGTTTTTCAAGTCGCTGTACAAACAGGAACCCATGCCACATATTCACCTCCCCCAAGACTTCCTCCCTCAGATAAGCAAGGCACAGGCTAAGATCTTAAAGAGGAATGTGACCTACGAAGAGATCAAGGAAGTAGTGTGGGCATGTGACCCTTCAAGGGCCCCAAGGTACGATGGTTTCAATTTCAAGTTCATAAAACATTTATGGTCTAAGATCAACGAGGAGATATGCAGCCTCATCCTTAGTTTCTTAGATTCTGGAAAGTTCCCTCGAGAGATTAACATGACACGGATGGCTCTCATTCACAAAGTTGAAAATGCTGTGGAGCTAAAGGACTATAGGCCCATAAGCCTAGTCGGGTGCTTGTACAAGGGTATTTCTAAGATATTAGCAAGTAGGATGAGTTTGGTGATGTCATCCATCATTGGGGAAACTCAGTATGCTTTCATCAAGGAGCGCCAGATTCTAAATGGGGCCTTCATAGCAAACGAAGTGATTTGGTGGCTTAAGAAGGAAAGACAGAAGGCGGTCCTCCTAAAGCTTGATTTCTAAAAGGCTTATGATACAGTCAGGTGGAACTTTTTAGGAGAGGTGCTCGAGAATGTGGGTTTTCGCAGCAAGTGGAGAATGTGGGGTGCTTCATTGTGTATCATCAACTTCCATGTCCATCATAGTCAATGGCTCACCAACAACCCCTTTCCCCTTGCAGAGAAGGCTTAGACAGGGTGATCCACTGTCACCGTTCCTTTTTCTCCTATAGTAATAGACATGCCAGCACGGTAACAACAGGGACTAAAATTAACCAAATTTTTTTATAGAGTCTAAATCCTAACAAAAAAATTTATTGAGACCAAACACAAACTTTTTAATTTTATAAGGATTAAAAACATATTTAACCAAAAAAATATCAGTCTTCTTTTGTAGCATATGCATGATTTGGTCTAACTTCGTTGACGTGAATGTGACATAACAATTTGAACCGACATTAATCCAGTTCCCCACTTTTTTAATTAGTATCAATTTGAATCACAATTTCGACTTTCATCAACTTAATGTTAATTATCATGAAAATGATAAAAACTAAACAAAATTTTAAATTTGTGAATACAGTAAAATAAGCTATACATAGTACAGAAATATATGCGTAAAAACTTTAATATATTTAATGATAAAATACTACTATATTTAATTATAAAGTTATGTTTGAAGTGGATTTGAAATCAAATATAAATGTAACTATTCAATGCTTATTTGTTCAATACTTATTTTGGACCCAAAATATATTATTTAAACTTATTCTCAACTATTCAGCTGATAGAGTCACCAATATTTAGATGTCTGATCTTTGGTAAGAGGATATATGTGAAAGAAAAAAAAACTATCCTTAGCCAATCTATAACTTTATTTGATTTTAAATGATCTGAAATGTTTGTTAAACCCATGATTTAGATGCCATTATTGACTCTGGAGATCGATGTCTAAACTCAACAATGAGGATTTTTGTTATGGTTTTAGTAAATATGGTGGACATGTACGTAGTCTTATCTATATATTAATACATTATAAGGTGAATAATAACTTATCTCTGTATTATACTTGTTGTGTAATTAATCTCTTAATATTATAAAATGTGCAAGTAACCTTTTAGATTTTTTAAATAGTGTAAATATAAAAAATAATTTTGCAAGAAGGTCAGGACGTTCTTTATCGTGCTCGGGGGGGAGGGGAATCCATCGATTTGCACTTCGAAGAGCCCACACAACTTGGACTCATGCGCGCGAGACCCAACTCCCTTCTCAACTATTTTTACTAATACAACAACTACTAAAAGTATATAAACACTTAAAAAGGTTTGTAATCTAACCAATGTGGGACTAGAGCTTTTGAAATACATATTTTTCAACAAATGACATAACACTTAAAAGGTTTGAAGGATGTCATGGCTTTGTTCTACTTCTCAAACAATGTCAACCAATTTTTTTGACAATGATTTGTAATTGGTTAATGGACAATTTATTCTTTTTTTTTTTTTTTTCTGAATCACCTAACTCTCAATTGTTTAAGTCTTTCAAGCAATGTATGAACAAATCTCAACCACTTGACAAAACCACATTTCTAGCTAAGGCTTTTTTGTATATATGTGCGGCGCTAACACATGATTGGATTCATATTCAACTCATATATTTGGTCCCTTGCACTTTTACGTGTTCTTGTTATAATTATGATGGATCATATGGTTTTATCGTGACTCTTTTCTATTTTTTTAACATTATTTTCATACATTAATGCTGTAAAAGTTGTTGGATAATTGTATTCAATAAAATAATTAGCATATCGTTTGTAAGGGTAAAAGTCAAGTGATGAAATGTTAGAATGAAACTAATGTGAATATGAATATGTTTAAAACAAGTCTGATGATCCTTGTGTCTCAAATTAACATGATTTTTTTTTCCTTTTTGTTACTGTATAACTTAATAAATGGAAGCAAGTTTTCAAATTTAACTTTGGCCAATGATGCATTCTATTGCACGTAAGATATCAGATATGTTCATGATGATATCTCAATTGTCACTACCTCTGAGGCCATATCTGATTTGAAATCCTTGTAGTGATGTTTTCATTAGCATATGTTATTCCTGCTGATGGAGCTAGTCTTTTATGCTTCATTTGTTAGGACACAGTCATCATGCACGGTTCATTTTCGGAGACAAGCATTGTGCATTAAGCGTGGTGCCTAATCAACAAAATCCATCCTATATCAGATTCACATGTTTCTTGTCTGCTACTTTTATTGATATTTTGATAGTAAATGATAGCAAATGTTTCAGAAATTGACATTGTTTGAGAAGTAGAACAAAGCCATGGCATCCTTCAAACCTTTTAAGTGTTATGGCATTTGTTGAAAAATATGTATTTCAAAAGTTCTAGTCCCACATTGATTAGATCACAAACCTTTTAGGTGTTTATATACCTTTAGTAGTTGTTGTATTAGTAAAAATAGTTGAGAAGGGAATTACGTCTCGCGCGCATGAGTCAAAGTTGTGTGGGCTCTTTGAAGTCCAAATCAATGAATTCCCCCTGCGCACGATAAAGAGCATCCTGACCTTGTTAGCGAATTTACTGCAAATAAGTGTTTTTGGGTTATACTAGATTCGCCAACCGTGGTGGCGAATTCAACACAAATTCGCCTGCCTTGTCACGCGGTCCGCGGATGTCCCGTCAACCTAAATCGTGGTACTTTAGAAAATAGTTTCAAAACGAGGATAATTTGGTAAATAGTTTAAACAGTAAGGGCAAAAGAGTAAATTCGTCTAGAGGTGAGTCACCTAAATTCAATTTTGAAATTGAGGTCAATACTGTGCACATATTGCTGATCAATTGACCAAACTACATTTACGATAAAGCTGGTTAATTACTTTACGTCATTGTACATTTGAAAATTCAAAAGCCGCCTTCACATCCTTATTTTCTTGAAACTTCAAACGATAAGGGGAAGACAAAAGCTAATCGTGTTTCCATTGTAGAGACCAAAAGCTAATTTGTGTGTGATGGTATAAACTCAATTTGTCAAGATGACAATTAAAATGAAATAATCACTCTCTCACATGTGTGAAGTTCGCACTATAATGAAAAGGAGCCATTTGGGATAATCTACGGTAGCTATTCATTATCCAAACGTACTAGACAAAATAATTAGAACAAAGAAAAGTGATTTCGATTGGAGTGTACAAAACAAACATTACCTTAGACCTGATCAATTGAAAAAGTGTTGAACTATTATTACAATCAATTGCCGACATTGTGCCAGACGTGGAGAATTTGATGATGTATAATTCAACAAGGACAGTTTGTTGTGTAATTGGCCAAAATCATTGACTTGATCCACAATTATACGAATCCATAGTTCGAGATAATCATCACCATAAGCCGGCCATAAATTCAATGCTGCATGTCCTATATATATATAAAGCTGCCATCTACCAAGATTATTAATTACATACACTTATATAGCATTTGCCAAAATCATAATTAACCATGAGATCAATACTCTTGTTAGTTGTCCTTCTCTTTGCCCTATGCACTCAAACCTTGCTAGGGGAAGCTGATTCTTCCTTTGAGGCAGTGGTCGACACAAATGGCAACCAGGTCAAGACCGGCGTGGATTACTATATCCATTCAGTCCCGACTAGCCCTACTTGCATCGGCATTGGCCCTTGTGTGAGCGGATTCGCTCTCATAGCAAAATCAAAAAATGAGACCTGCCCCTTCAGTGTTGCAGTTTTGCCGCGTAACCAAGGCCAACCGACGGTATTCACGCCGGTTAACCCTAAGGATGGTGTTATTAGGGTTTCCACTGATCTCAACATCAAGACCGACGTCTCCACGATTTGTGTCCAATCCACAGTGTGGAAGCTCGCTGGCTCTGATGCTTCAACCGGACAAACGTTTGTGACGACCGGCGGCGTTGCCGGAAACCCTGGAAAGGACACACTTAGCAATTGGTTCAAGATTGAGAAGTATGATAAGGACTACAAGCTTGTCTTTTGTCCCACGGTGTGCAACACATGCAAGCCACGTTGTGGCAACATTGGAGTGTTTGTTGATAGTGATGGCAACCAGCGCGTGGCTCTCACTAATGATCCATACAAAGTTCGGTTCCAACCATCCGCATGAAGAGTGATGAAACTTAATTTCAATTCGTGAATAAATTAATTATATGTATTTGCAACTGATCTTGTGTTGTTCAGTGTTGCGTTTGTTTATGTGAAATGAAATAAAATAAGTGATCTAATTGGGAAAAGGCATCATGCAGGATTTGTCGAAGCTTTTTTTTTTTTTTTTCTTTTCTTTCTGAATAGAAGTACAAAGTCTTCACTAAAATTTAGAGAAAGTGGTGGCGAGTTACGTGTAAAAAATTCAACGAAGACAACATTGGAAGGTCATAAATTCAATATTCTTTTTTGACGGGGAATTGTTTAAAAAAATTTAATGGCTATTATCAATTTTCAAGATTTATATGAATAAGTCGGGCTATTTAGTGGTACTGATAAAATATATATATTTAATGCACTTTCACTAAATTAAATATTCAATTTAAGTGAATTTGATACTGATTTAGACTTAAAATTGAGGTGAATTTAATATCATGTAATATCAAAGCATATATGTTACTCTTTAAATGCTTAAAAGGATCCTTGTAAATTACAATGACAGTCCCAATCAAACTCCCTTCTTTTTCGATCATGGCAACCATCTTTGACTTCTTACACATGCCACGAATACTATTGTTGAATTCAATATTTGACCAAACTACATCCACTAATAAAGCTGGTTAATTAGTATACTTTATTCATTGCATTTGAAAATAAAGCAGTCTCTTCGCACCCTTATCTTCTTGAAACTTAAAACAATATCATATCAGGGGAAGAAGAAGAAAAGAAGCTAATCGCGTGTTCCCGTTGTTGATGCAAAACTACTAGTACTAAAATAAAACATAGCGTGTGATAGTATATAAACTTAATTCGTTACATTTTGATCTTCAAATGTTTATAATAGTTTTCTGTCTTTTTCATTATCTATTTAGAACTTTAGATTGATTTGTACTTATCATTTTTCGTCATACCTGTATCCCCTTTAATGTTAAGTTTTAAATATTATAATAACTTTTTAAAAATCTTTTTGTTGTGAAAGATTCTGCTT
>QANU01110989.1:0-11946 GCA_003254905.1 Nissolia schottii
CATAACATACACAAACACTCATCCACCATCAAGAGGTGAGGAACTAGAGTTACCCACTTCCTCGAGAGCTTGTTAATGCTTGGACAAGATGAAATCAAGCCTTGCTTGTTTGCTTGAGAACTCCTTAACCTAAAATGACATCTTAACATAATTAGGGTAAAGATGGATTATGGAAACTTGGCTTGGTACCAAGGGATGGAAACTTACCAACAACTCTTCTTAGTCTCCCTTGGATGCTTAGAAAGGAATTTGAATGATGAAAATATGAACTTGAAGCTTGCTTGAAGCTCCTAGGTCAAGAAAGCATAAAACCCTAGGTTATGGAGTTTTAGGGTCTTGGAGCTTGATTGCTTGGATTTCACTTGAAGACACTTCCTAATCTTGATGCTAGCTTGTCCTCTTAGTGATTTTGAGAGTAAATGAAGATGATGAGGAGCAAAGGATGAAAATTGAACCTTGATGGAACCTTGAAGAATTTTGAGAGCTTTAGGTTTTTGGAAGCTTTGGAAGAAATGAAAACTTAGGAAATTTTGGATGAGGGCTTCGATCTTGGAGGGCTGGCCGTGGCTTTCTTCCTTTATCTCATGGCCATGCAAAATTCCAATTTTGCCCTTAGTGTTTAGGTTATGTTTGTTCATTAATTGTTTATGTCCGGACGTCCTAAAAATATTCCGAGCATACCGTTGTGATCTATTAATTATCCTGGTTAATATTAAAATCTTAGATGACATTTTCTTACATTTAATTTCATATTTATTTATTCTACAGACTCCTGGGAGTCGTAAAGAAATTACAATAAAACCCTCATTTCGATCCGAACGTCACCGGACGTCACGAGATCGTCAAAGAATTATTTTTAACTAATATTACAGAAATAAAAATAAAATAAAATTAATATTTGAATTTTAGTTCATTTTATCTCGCCATTATTATTATATTTTTAATTTTGCCGTAAATAGCATTTTAAATTGGAGGAAAAAGTTGGGTTGTTACACGGGGAATGACCTAGCTTCGGGCTTGTCAGAGTGGGCTTTCAACTCCATTGGCCTTCCGTTTGGGGAGGATATGGCCTTGAGCACCATCGGCCATTCTGGCCTCAAGAGTGCGAAGAATAGGCCGTAAGTGAGTGGCCTACCCGTGGAGCAAAGGGTTTACCACTACCTGCTCACACATACCCTCGTTCCACGGAACGGGAACCACGCGGTGATGACCCGCGACGATTGCTTGGTGATGTGGGCTCTCGCCGAGTACCATGAGATCAATTGGGCCCTCTACGTCATGCAGCACATGAGGCAAGCGCAAAGTCGAGGAAATGCGCTTCCTTATGGCGTTCAGATCACCGAGATCCTCCAGTACTTCCAGGTGCCTCTCGAGGGTAAGTATTTATGTTATTTGCCTTTTCCTTTCTGCCTTTGACTTTGGCTATGAATTTTCTTGATGAATGTATGATCTTATACCTCTAACCGTCATTTCTTGCTTGTAGGTGAGCTAAAGTGGTCTCCCAAGGTCACTTGGAAAGTGGACTCTGGCTGCTTAACCAAGATGCACATTTCCCTGAACAATGCCCATCAGCTGGCTTACAACGTGCCTCAGGGTAGCCGTGCAAGAAAAAGGGCTGCACCCTCTTCGCCTTCCGCTCTATCCTCTCCCATTGATCCCGCGACTGCTGCTTCGACCTCCGCGGGGCCTACACCTGCTCCTAGCCTCTCATAGTCCCAAATGGACTTGCTGATGAGTCGGCTAGACTCTTTGAGCGTGGGCCTGTCTCGTCTCGACCGGCTCAAGCAGTTGGACGTGCACACGGGCCATCTTGAGCGGCTAATGGCACAGGCCGATCGCCTTGAGCAGATGGCGACACAGACTTACCATAACATGCTCCGGTTAGGTTAGGACTTGGATGCCATGTATGCGCACCTGGGTTGGGTACGTTCAGGGGGTTTCACAAGCGGCGTTCAACTTTCAGGCCCTGCTCCGACCGCTATGGAGGAAGATCCAACTCCGGACACTAAGGAGGCGGAGTAGATACCTTAGGGCTACTAGGGTAGGTAGTGTAGAGTTATATATATATATATATGTTAATTATCAGATGGCTTGTAAGTATTAGGGGTAGGGGCATTTTGGGAATTTGGTGTAATCGGTTCGGTTGGCTCCTACATTTTGTAACCTAACGGCTAATTATCAATACAAATTTTATATTACGTTGCAAATTGTTTAAGTCTTATTAAGCATTGGTTGTATGTGTGTTTCGTAGTTCCCTTACACCCTTTAAGGGCAACTTAGTCCAAAAGGGTTAATTTAAGGTTTCGGATAGATTACCATGCTCGTTTGATACCTAAGGATAGTATCTTGGGCGCAGGTAAGAGAATTTGGATCATGGTTAACAAGATAAGGGGGAAAATGCAAAGTTAGGGGGTATTTCCCTCCATTAAAGGGGCATGGGTAAAATGGTCATCCTGGGGACAGCAGCTCCCGGCCTACCCTCAGCTGGCCTCCGTGCACGCATTGAAAATGGAATGGGAGCCGTACGAGTAAATTCGACCAAGGGTGCGAGGATCATGCTCATACCTAAGCTTTTGCCTCCTTACGAGGTTTAACGGGTCATATGTCAAGGAACTAGCCGTATTGGCTCGGGGTCAGGTCCAAAACCCTGCTTATAACTAAACAAACTCATTGGCCAAGCGGGGTTGGGAGTTTCGGCCGAAATCGCCTTTGGACGGGCCAAAATCCATAACGAGTAATTTCTCCCGTCAAGGGGTGAATTCGAGCAATCAGAGGGGTTTGCCGTGGGGCTCTTCACCTTTCAATCCCTCTTAACCATTAGGACTGAGGTGGGGAGGCGTCAGAGTGCAGAACTGCAAAGTACAATGCAGTTTGGACCATTCTGCTGCTGTCATTCGAATGCGCCTTCTGCTAGCATTCGAATGCGCCCTCAGTTCGTGAAGCATTCGAATGATGCATGAACAATTGTGACTTATTCACAATTGTTTACAGATAAATTGGCCATGGCTTCGCCAAGCTTCCTAGATCTCCGGCTCCTTCACAAGCCTCGTCTTTGTTCCTAACCTAACCTAAACTAAACTAAGCTTAATAATACAAAGAAAATGTGGAAGAAGTGAAGAATGGAGGGAGGGAAAGGAATTGCCTCGAAATGGCCTCGGCCTCCTCTATTTACAGGCAAAAATTGGTCTCCGTCGCTCAGCGATTTTGGTACTATCGCTGAGCGATTATGTAGTTATCACTGGGCGGCGGCGTTGTATCGCAGAGCGATCGTACTTGTACGCGTCTTCATTTAATGCTTGGCAGCTTTTTGCAGGGCCGCGCTGACGTGACACTCTGTGATTGGCTGGCTCCAGTTGGCTCCAACTGGCTTAATGATGGCGCCGGCGCAAGTGGCTTGCCGACTTAAGTTCGCTGAGCGATACAAGTAACATCGCTGAGCAATTCGTCTCTAGGCGCTGAGCGATTAAGGTTCCTCGCTGAGCGATGCCTTCGTCCAGAATCTTCTCTTTTAAGCTATTTTCTAATTCTGCCCTTTTCTTCCCTTCTTCATGGGATTATTCTTCAATAATTTATACTTGCATCCATTCTTCAAAATATATCTAAAACCTACAAAATAAAGGGAATTCATTAGATAATTCGTTAAAAATATAACAGATAAGTGTCATTTTTGAAATGTCAAAATTGCGTAAATTGGGCACTTATCACTCCCCTTAACCTAAGACCTTGTTTGTCCTCAAACAAGAGGTAATAGAATTCTTTTACAAGAGATCGATGCGTATGAACAATCAGTTATTGTAATGAATTGAAAAATTTCAGGTCATTCAAGCTTGAGACCTGTGAGACACCATAGAAGAACCTGAACAGTAATCAAAGGCATATTCACTTGAATGTCATAAACAAATCACACTATCTAATGTCTTTTCCATCAAGGAAATTATCTTTATGCGCCCAACGGTCAGTGGACCAATTTAAGGTGAGTGTTTCGCTCAATGTCACCATTGAATTACAGCAATTTAAATTTGTTACATGTCTCACCTTTCAATACAAGAGTGTGGTCATGCAAGGATCACATAAGGACTTTAAAGGGTTGTAACGTGGCCATGCTACAAAGAAAATTGGTTTTTCTGGATATGCAAATGTTTAATTAAGAGAGCATCGAACCGACTCCTTTTGTGCCCTTTCTTTTTTTTATTTTTGTTTCTTTACCCTTTTATTCTCCTTTTTCTTATCCCTTTTTCTTTTTCTTCTTTTTGTTTTAGGATAGAATGTTTCTTTTTTGCTTGCTTCTTGTTCTTTTTATCTTTTGTTTCTTCCACTTTGGCTCACCCTTATCTCCCCCTGACTTGGATTTTCGCACATAATCCAGGTTAAATGCTCTCTTAATTCCGAATATTAAGGGATAGCATTGTTTTCTTTTTATGGTTCGGGGATTATGAAACAAAAATTTTCTCATGTTAGGCTCAAATGGGGTGGCAAAGGATATTCCTAAGTAAGGGTAGGCTTTATTTGGCCAAGTGGGTTTTAATTCTAAAGAACAAAATGCCTTGATCATCTCCTATTCTTTCCATACAATTATCAAAATTAGAGACTCAAACAAATTCAATTGCGTAAAACAATGGTGATTCTCTCTATCTCACTAAGTGTATGGCTCATGTTGGAATTTATCAATTACATCACATCAGATTACTAAGGATAAAGGGATTGCATAAATACCTGAAACCATGGTTTAGCGATAGGAATCCCTTGGCTCAACTGATCACGAACGAGAACGTTGGTTCCATGGTCTTCCTCAACCAAACCTCTTTAGTTCCTCAATGGGACTTTCTGTTTCTCTTCCAGATGGGGAGAAGTGAAACGTTTTCCGATTTGGTATATTGGGGACCATAACCGTTCCTCATGTATTTAAGCTCACCAGGGTTCCCATTATCCCCTGATGGGCCAATACTGGTGGTATCTACCCATTTGGGCCCACATTCACTTTTCCTTTAGTCTAAAGGGCTTTTAACCAAATAATTAGATCACCGAATTAAGCCATATATGATAAATAGCTAATATAATCGTTAACGGATATGAGCCCACAAATATTGGAAATATAAATTTCCAACAATCTCCCACTTGGGCTACATATCGTTCTTCAAACAATTATATCACAAGTTCTTTAGGCGCGCATCCGAATGCTATTTATCTTTTAGACTTTCTTTAACAATCTGGTCCATCTCATGCATCAACATGGAATTACTGCAGCTTTCGTCACAAAACAAAAAACGTGACTAAACCACAATGATCACCACATCAATACACTTAATGACATAGATCAAATGTGGATGAGTAGCATGGAAATTACATGCAATGTGATCTCAATCATGTACATTTCCAACTGGTCATTCTTTAGTCTTTAGTGAGATCAATCCAAAGTCCTTAGATGCAATAGAACCATTGCATATACAAAACATAAGCGAGTTCAGAATTGAATCATAAACCATCAACTTTATTATGCATAAATCAAATAGATAATATCCGATAGAACAAAAGGACTCCCACTAAACTAAGGTATCCTCACGAATAACACCCACATGAGCAGTATGCTCATGAAAAACCTTAGGTGTTAAACCCTTAGTTGATGGATCAGCTAGCATAAAATTAGTCCCTATATGTTCTATGGAAATCCGTCTATTCTGAACTCTTTCTTTAACAACTAGGAACTTGATGTCGATAAACTTCGACTTCGTTGCACTCCTGTTGTTGTTGGAATAAAGGACTGTCGATTTATTGTCACAATAAATCCTTAGTGGTCGGTCAATGCTATCAACCACACGCAAATTAGTGACAAAATTTTCGTAGCCATATTCCATGGTTGGATGCCTCATAGCAAGCTATGAACTCCGCGGCCATAGTTGAACAAGCTATAAGTGTCTGTTTAACAGACTTCCATGAGATAGCTCCTCCTACCAACATATAAATGTATCCTGATGTGGAGCGCTTACTATCTTGGCATCTCGCAAAATCGGAGTCGGAGTACCCGATGATCTCTAAACTGTTCGATCTCCGATAAGTGAACATGTAATCTTTTGTTCTCTTCAAATAACGCATCACGCGTTTGGCCGCTTTCCAGTGCTGTATACTGGAATTGCTCAAGAATCTTCCTAAAACTCCCACTATAAATGTTACGTCAGGACGAGTACAAACTTAAGCATACATTAGACTCCCCACCGCTGATGCATAGAAAATCTTCTGCATCTCTTTTCTTTAAAGATCATTATTGGGGAACTGCTTGAGACTAAACTTGTCTCCTTTAGCAACGGGTGTGTCTCCTGGTTTACTATCTTTCATGCCGAATCTATTTAAGACTTTATCGATACAGCTCTTTTGTGATAACTTTAGGATACCTTGAGAGCGATCTCTTAGTATCTGAAAACCTAATACAAAAGATGTGTCCCCAAGATCTTTCATCTCGAAATTTTTCGTTAGAAATCTCTTGGTTTCGTGCAATAAGCCTATATCGCTGCTATCAAGCAGAATATCATCGACATATAATACCAGGAAGATATATTTACTCCCACTGAACTTGTGATATACACAATCATCAACGACATTTGCCTCAAAACCGCACGAGGTAATGACTTGATGGAACTTGTGATACCATTGACGGGAAGCTTGTTTGAGACCATAGATGGATTTCTTTAGCTTGCATACCATAGACTTTGGGTCACCTGACACAAAGTTTTCTGGTTGTGCCATGTAAATCGTTTCATCAATGTTTCCATTTAGAAACGCAGTCTTGACATCCATCTGATGTAACTCCAAATCAAAATGAGCTACCAGTGCCATTATTGTCCTAAAAGAGTCTTTCGAGGATACCGGAGAGAAAGTCTCTTTGTAGTCAATTCCTTCCTTTTGAGTAAATCATTTAGCAACAAGACGAGCTTTATATCTCTCGACATTGCCATTTGAGTCCCTCTTGGTCTTAAATATCCATTTACAACCAATGGGTCTCACACCTTCAGGCAATTCGACAAGATCCCAAACGTCATTGTCTTTCATAGATTTCAACTCATCCTTCATGGCATCAATCCACTTATGAGAGTTCGAACTGCGCATAGCTTGACAGAAGTTGATTGGGTCATCCTCTGTTAAACCAATGCCATCCTCATGTTCTTGGAGAAAGATAATGTAATCATTTGATATCGCACTTCTCCTCTCTCTTGTGGATCTTCTTAATGGCACTTCTTGAGGTGGTTGAGTTTGTTCTATAGGTGGTGCTTGAGGAAGAACCTCATTAATGTTGTCTTGTTCCGGAATAATGTTAGGATTGTCTAACATTGGAGCTGTTTCTTGAACAATGACAGGTACAATGACTTGATCACTGTCAATAACAGGTTCTTCTTCAAAGACAACATTCCTTATGTTTCCTTCCCCTTCAAACTCAACTTCCTCAAGAAATCTCGCATTTCCCGTTTCAAAAAAGGATCTGGATGTGGGATTGTAAAACTTATACCCGCGAGAGCGTTCAGCATAACCAACAAAATAGCAACTAACCGTTCTTGCGTCCAGTTTTCTTTCATGTGGCCTATAAGGCCGTGCCTCAGCTGGACAACCCCAAATGTGCAAGTGCCTTATGCTAGGCTTTTTGCCAGTCCATAGCTCATAAGGGGTTATGGTTATTGCTTTGCTTGGTACCTGATTAAGGATATAAACTGCGGTCTTTAAAGCTTCTCCCCAAGGTGACTCTGGCAATGAAGAATGACTAATCATACTCCTTACCATATCCTTAAGAGTTCAGTTTCGTCGTTCTGCAACACCATTCATGCTGGGTTTGCCCGGCATAGTGTATTGCGGAACGATTCCACATTCATTGAGGAAAAGAGCAAAGGATCCCAGACGTTGTTCTCCTGATCCATCATATCTGTCGTAGTGTTCACCACCACGATCAGATTTGACAGCCTTAATTTTCTTTCCAAGTTGAAGTTCTACTTCAGCCTTGAAAGACTTAAAAAACGTCTAGGGATTGAGACTTATCTCCACAGATTCTATCCAAGCCTTAAAACTCGTCCCATTCAGCATTGGGATATTGTTCACTTGAGCAGAAATATTCACAGCACTGGCAATAGAAACTAAATCGAGAACAAAAGCAACAAAACATATTCACATAAATTAAGCATGTCATTAAAAATAAGACATGAGCAATTCTTTAGAATTGGGAATCCTTCACAAGATACCTAGTACAACATTAATTCCTCGTCTTTGGACAGAGAAATTAACTGTAAGTGGTACTCTTAACGTCATGATCAAATGTTGACAATAAATTCTGTCAAACAACAGCCTTTCTTTGGACCGACTATTGTTCACATGAAAAACACTTTATAATTGTCACACATTTATCATCACAAGCATGTCATTATTTGGTCAAATTGTGTCTTCCTTTGGGCCGAGCACAATTCACATAAATAAATCTATACAATTATAACCCATCACAAGATACCTAGCACAACATTAATTCCTCGTCTTTGGACAGAGAAATTAACTGTAAGTGGTACTCTTAACGTAATGATCAAATGTTGACAATAAATTCTGTCAAACAACAGCCTTTCTTTGGACCGACTATTGTTCACATGAAAAATACTTTATAATTGTCACACATTTATCATCACAAGCATGTCATTATTTGGTCAAATTGTGTCTTCCTTTGGGCCGAGCACAATTCACATAAATAAATCTATACAATTATAACCCATCACAAGATACCTAGCACAACATTAATTCCTCGTCTTTGGACAGAGAAATTAACTGTAAGTGGTACTCTCAACGCAATGATCAAATGTTGACAATAAATTCTGTCAAACAACAGCCTTTCTTTGGACCGACTATTGTTCACATGAAAAACACTTTATAATTGTCACACATTTATCATCACAAGCATGTCATTATTTGGTCAAATTGTGTCTTCCTTTGGGCCGAGCACAATTCACATAAATAACTCCATACAATCATCCATATAATTTCAATTAAGCTAATTTACATAACAGAGGTTACTTTGGCAACATGCTATTTCAATCAACTCAATTAAAAATTATTAGAAAAAAAATCATGAAAATACCATTAAATATGGATCTCATGATTATCACAAGTGTTGATATAATTCGGTCAAACATTGATCTTCCTTTGGGCTGACCAATATTCACATGAATCACACAATCACTGTTTCCTTACGTTTCAAAACAAACCGACTTTAACCATAGAGGCTACTTTGGTAACATATTGTCTCAGTCAATTTATCTCGAAACTAATTTCTTTATAAATAATTGAATCCATATCACACAAGAGGATTCAAAGTATCATAAAAGGTTGTCAAAATATCCTGTCAAACATTTAGCCTTTCTTTGGACTGACTAAATATTCACATGGAAACATGAGAATTTGCAACCTATTTATTACCACATATTTTCTATAAATTGGCCAAACAATAATCTTCCTTTGGGCCGATTAATGCTCGCATAATTAATAGAAAATGAGCTGAATGTTTAATGCTCATTATTTGGCCAAATAATAAACTTCCTTTGGGCCGATTATTATTCGCATAAATAACAAACATTAATTAATCTTTCGATTACCCAAATTACCTCAAGGTTAAATGGTCAAATATTTCCGAGCTCTTTAAATTAATCACCTTTTAAATCAGTAGCGCTTGTCACAGACTAAACCACAATGTCTGATGTCAGCGTCAATTGATTTTATTAGCTCATATAATATTTGCATTTTTCCAAAACAAAAACAGGGTTCATCCATATTCAAAACAAAACCAAATGTTTTGACAAAAACCAGAAAGGATAGTGGCCCATTCCGCAAAACAGCTAAGCCATAGGCAGAAAACATAATGGCTCATTGTCCTTTATCAGCCCAATCCGAAACCAATGTCCATTTATTCTTCCTTAGTAAATGGAAACATTGCTATAACTTTATGGGAGATAAAATTAAAATTACCTTCTTGTTAGAAAAGACCTATTTTGGATTTTTAAAAAAATTTCAACCAGCCAATTTAATCCAGAACAAAAAAGGCCCATATAACTAACTTTCATAAAATCAAGGCAAATGATAAATTGCCCAAAATAAATAAATAAACAAATGAATAGACCTGCAATCCATATCATGGCCATAATAGCCCATATCATGGTTAGCTAATAATAACCTTCACCAAATCAGAATTTCATAGCACATATTGGCCCATAATGAATTCTGTTTGTGTCCACCCAAAAAAAAATTATTTTTTTTGGCCCATTCAATTCAAACAATAATAGCCCATCTGAAACCATAAAAGCCCAATACGGGTTTAGAGAAAATTTTGAGCCGAAAACTTTAATTAGCAACAGCAGCCCATAATCCCAAACAAGAGCCCAATACGTGTTTGGACAATATTTTGAGCCAAAAATAATAACAACAGCAATTCTAAATATAATAGCAATCCAATCAGCCCATATTTCATAAATAGCCATTATAGAACTGAATTTGGGCTTAGCCCAAATCGAAAAGTTTTGTCCCATTCAGCAGTTTAAAAATGAAACAAAGGGAAACAACAACACTGTATCCAAATAGGATTAATGATAGCAGCCACAATTGAAAGGAAAAAAACGGAAACAGCAATTAAGGCAATCAATTTTAGCAATTAAGCCAATCAATTTCAGCAAATTAATTCAGAATCACAAACAGAAAATAAAGGAAACCCAATAGATCAAGGAAACAGCAGCCCGCAAACCCGACAACCCCCGTCGCCCACAAGTTGCCACTGCCGCTGGGAGGGCGGCGCAAGGCGCGGCAGCAACTCGAAGCACGGCAGCATCGGGAAGCGCGGTAGCAACCCCAAAGCGCGGCATCAGCCACGGGGTGGTCACTACGCAAATCGCGGCCCGAGCCTTCAGGACATGCTCGTGCCGCCCCGCAACTTTAGCAGCGATGCCACTAATCACGGCGGTGCAGCATCGCCAGTCAGCCAGTGGCGCCTTCTCACCACGCTCCCGCTGCGTGAAAAAAAACACCACACCACCACGAAACCAGCAGCTGTGGCAGCGGCGGCGCCGAAGGTTACTGCGCCCGGTGGCAACCTGCAGGACCAAATTGTGGCAGCAACCGAATGCCACGGACACCAGAGCCACCGCGACAGCAAAACGCCATCGTCGTGCCATCATCGCACAAGGCCATCATTTTCTTTCTTTATTACTTTACTGCATCCATGCTGTATCCATGGTTCATTAACCATGATATATAATAAAGTTATCACAAAATAGCTTGCACATGCTGAGTACAAATTTTAGGGTTCATTCAAATTCCCAATTCCCCAATTCAAAGTTTTTAGGGTTGAAAAAATTTGAAAAAATTGAATAACCAAATTATCGATATACGATAGCGCAGCGGAAACTATAAGCACAAATATCAATTTTTTTCAAATTATCCAAAACACAAATCCTAATAACCTGACAATGATGGGTGGCTCTGATACCACTTGTTGGAATTTATCAATTACATCACATCAGATTACTAAGGATAAAGGGATTGCATAAATACCTGAAACCATGGTTTAGCGATAGGAATCCCTTGGCTCAACTGATCACGAACGAGAACGTTGGTTCCATGGTCTTCCTCAACCAAACCTCTTTAGTTCCTCAATGGGACTTTCTGTTTCTCTTCCAGATGGGGAGAAGTGAAACGTTTTCCGATTTGGTATATTGGGGACCATAACCGTTCCTCATGTATTTAAGCTCACCAGGGTTCCCATTATCCCCTGATGGGCCAATACTGGTGGTATCTACCCATTTGGGCCCACATTCACTTTTCCTTTAGTCTAAAGGGCTTTTAACCAAATAATTAGATCACCAAATTAAGCCATATATGATAAATAGCTAATATAATTGTTAACGGATATGAGCCCACAAATATTGGAAATATAAATTTCCAACA
>QANU01111011.1:6349-26492 GCA_003254905.1 Nissolia schottii
AAAATATTTTTTGGAAAAGACTGTTGGATGTCTTACATAATTGTGAACTTGCCTTCGCAGGTCAGATTATGTTAGGACATCATTCTATTGTTGCATTAAGACTTATATTAATGAAAATCTTACCCTTCGGTTCGTTTTTGTTGATATAATTCTTGATGAATGGTAAGTTATATCCTTAAGGTTTTTAGTATCCTCTCGATATTAGCCTTGAGGATGTAATATTGTATTGACACCCAAATAAATTTTGTGGGTTCATATGACATCATTCTATTATATACCGTTGTTTCTATTGTTGCATTAAGATTTATATTAATAATAAACTTACCCTTCGGTTTGTTTTTGTTAATATAATTTTTGGTGAATGGTTAGTTATATCCCTAAAGTTTTCAGTATCCTCTCGATATTAGCTTTAAGGATATAATGTTATGGTTGAAAGCTCCACATTTTCTGTGGGAATAAAAAAAAATAATAAAAAATAAAAAATTTGATATTATTGTTTATATTGTTTGATTCCCATAGGTATAAAAGCCAATTTAACTCCATGTTGTGGCTGTGTTGTGAGATTGGGTGTCTGATATGAATTGGAAAATCATCTTTACTTATGCATGAACCCTACAAAAATCTCAATTTGGGTACCTTTTGTTTTTGGGTTACTTGGATTAATTAGCATGGAATTCATGTAAAGTTTGTTTTGGGAACAATTTTTGTGGAAAGTTCAAATAACCCAACTTTGCTATCGTTCAAAAGAATGATAATCTGCCATTAGCTAAGCTTTGCTAACATACATTTTTTATAATTGTGTGCTTGCCTTCGCGAGACCAATTATAATCAAATGTACTTTTGTAATTAAATTTTTTTTTTTTAGAATTTGTGATTTTGTTTGTCTCATGTTCCAAGTTCTAAAATAATATTTTGTTAACTTTTATTTACTTTGGTGTTTTGGAACTATTTTGTTTTTGAGTTTTCAAATTTAATAATGTTATAAAATTATGAGATATTTTATTGTATTTCGAGTTGGAAAATATTTCTAGTTTATTTAGACATTGCAATTTTGGGTTTAGTGCAATGTTGGTTTATGAGTTGTGATGTGTGTGTACATATATATGTGTGTAACATGACAATTTTATACACTCTCTTGTTAATCTGAAATAGTGTTTTTAACATGTTGATATTATGATTTATGCAATTCAAGTGGGAGAATGTTGAATTATTGTGTGAATTGCATAAATCACTATATCACTATTANATTTATGCTTCCGCTGCTTATAGTAAAATTCTGTCGTCGTCAAAGTGTTATTCTTTTTGGGTAAAACATTATTTTTCATGGAGAAATTAATTTAATTTTGACAATATCTCTATGCTTTTTTTTATCAGCCACATTGTGTTTTTTAAGGAGCTTTGTTCACTAATTATCATTTATTAAATAATGTTGTGTGCTCCTTTTTTGGCTGAAAGTTTACCCACTATAAATATTTCAATTTTGTTATTGTGTGATATTGAGAATTTTGTAGAAATGTGAAAATTTCATTAATTTTGTTTTCACTTTTGGTGAAATTTATCCTTGTTAAATAAGTTACTATTATTGGTGTTATTATTATTATTTTTAATGGATTGCTACTATTGTTGGATTATGTAAATAATGAGCATACCCTTCGGTGTGACATTATTTGACATAATCATTGTGATGGAGAAAAATAATTTAATTATATTTTATATATACTGTAAGTAGTTTTTCAGTATTAGCATTATTATTTTTCTCTATCAAGTTAGAGACTTGTATATTGTGATTCAAGATCCTTCAGCGGGATTGCAATGATATAAGTGCTCTAGTTCGATTAATTGCCCAATTAATTGAACATGAGAAAATCATTAATACGTGTGCAGATATTGTTTGGGTTTATGATTTTCTCTACCTTTTGATCTATCGTCGCTTTCAATTTAGAAGCTTAATTAAGAATATTGTTAAGTCTTTTTGATAGTATTGTTACTCCTTGGCATATTGAAAATTTTGTTTAGTGGGAGTTAGAGACTTTATATTGTGTCATGTTCTTGATTGTTATTGGGTGTATGTCCAAACTTATTACTCCTTGGCATATTAAAATTTGTGTTTGTTTTAATATGTTGGATTAGTGGGAGTAATATATATTGTCATTATTGTCTTAAGACTAAATAATGTTTTGCCATATATTATTGTGCACTTTCGTTTTATATATATGGCATGTTGTGATTTTTGCCATATATTATCGCGTCCTAAATAATGTTTTGCCATATATTACTACAGAACATGTTGTTGTTGATCCCCTAATCAACGGCTAGCAACATTTAAGGGCATAATGAGGTTCATTTTGATGTTTTTGGGTTAGGGGAGTTTGTTCTGTAGGTTCGTTGTGACCTCATATTATTGTGAATGCCATTTAAGCCTGCCCAGCTTAATTATTGACAAATTTTGTGTAATGGCATATTATTGAGACATATTGGACCCAGTCTCAATATTTACGTTGAGATATCTTGTTGCATCTCAAACGGCATATGGGGCGTATGCAACTCATTGTTGAGCATGTAACCCGTATGGATATAATGAGGTTTTTTTGATATATTGGTTTAGTGGGAGTTTTATCCCATATGTAATTTTCTTTTGGACCTCATGTGTTATATTGTCGTTTTATTGAAACATTTGACAATAATTATTGACTAATGTGACGACAATTATCTTGCATTGCCATTTTTGTTTATTGTGATTTGCGCAATTGAAATTATGTATATTGTTGTTGTATAATGGCATAATATTGAGACATTTTGGACCCAGTCTCATGTTATTATTGTAACGAGATTGTCTTTCAATCTCATATAGCATCTTGGGCGGATGATTGGGACGAATATTTTCACGTTCATAAAGGTCACCGAAATGTAGTGTTTTTGTTTCTGTATGATATCATTGCTCCTTCGAGTGTGATTTTCTGCAGTAATGGAATACTTATACATTTCATTTTGGATCTTGTGGTTAAGAACGTTGTGTTATTCTGGTATTTATTGTGGCCACATAGTGTAAGTTGATCTGGATTAATGTTTCATTTTGTAATCTAATTTATGCTGTCCAAGTGGGAGAATGTTGGAATAATTATAATAATTATTTTATGGACATGCATAAATTAGTGTTTTGTCCAGATTAAATTGATCACCAGAATAATGTATACATGTGTTTGGACTAGCTGAGATAGGTGGGCTAGGTCCATTATTTACCTAATATATGGAAGAGTCCCTTCGCCTACCCTGTGTCAGTTTTTATTCTCCCTATTAAGAATAAATAAATGTTTACTCCTGCCTTGGAGAAACCTGACACAGAGCATAGGGGAGAAACTCTTCATCTTCTCCCTGTTTCTCTTCTCTCATCAGGATTCAACCTAGAGGAAAAGGATGGCTTCTATTCCTTCGATTCCAGGTAAATTTCTCTTCTCTATCACTTAGAAATTGGTTATATTTCACATGCTGTGATTAGAAGAAATTATTATATTCTATCAAAGAGAACTGTGAGAAAATTGAATTGAGAATTTACGTAGGACTCATGAAAATGATAGTTTGTTTGGTGTTTCGCAGGATATTTATCTACTTACTAAATTTGTTTGTTTATAACAAATTTTAAACCTTAACTCATCAAATTTTGTCATTATTTTATGACTTAATGTGCTGTATTGATGAAATGATAACAAAGTTCAATTAGATGAGTTTTAAAAATCATTAAAAATGAACAAAATTTATTAGGGAAGTAAATACTCTGCGAGACACGAAAGAAACCACCAATTTTTTATAAGTTGATTATTGCAATGATTTGACTAGTGAAAAATTTATTAAGATAGCATGAAATGTGAAATAACGGCAACATGTGATGATTTTAGTTTTAAAAAAATCGTTAAAAATGAATAAATTTAGTATGTAGGGTCGCGGGATATGTGAGAATCCATCCATAAAAAATAATAAATTAGTGAGTAATACTTAACTACTCTTAACTGGTATGCTTTATGTTATACCAAATTTCTTGTCAATGAAACAGCTAAAATCGTATCCTCGCTTCTTGATCTCGATTCGGGGAGCAGAAACAGTTTATCTTATGAATTCTTAGGATTTATTAATAATGGGTAAAAGGAGAGTATTGCAATAAACAAATTTAAAATATTGAAATAGAAAAGTACATATACATTAGCTAAAAATTACACAGATAAATTTAAAAGTAAAAGAAGAACTAAAAGAGAATGAGAGGGGGAGGAAGAAGAACATAAAGATATGAGAATTTACATAAGAGAAGAGGAGAAGAAAAAGTGAGAATGAATCACTTAATTTTTTATTTTTTATTTTTATCCATGGTGTCGCGTTGCGAGAAAATGTGAAAGATACATCTCAAAGTCATTCGATCTAAATGGTTCCGATCCTAGAAGGGTTATTTATAGACAACTCCTAATATTTGGTAGTATTTAACGTTAGTGGCAGATGTCTTGGGCGGTTGATGTCATGTTGAGTACAGTTGTAACTTCCATGTAACCTCTTGTCTTCAAATTGTGTTTCACATGTACTTTGCGGCCTCCATGTGCTTCAATTTTCCCTTACATTGAATTTGAATGATGCTTGGATATGCAATCCCTTGCATGCTTTGTAATTAATGCTTGAAATGAATCTTCTTAATCTCTTTGACCATATATTAAGTCGAGCATCAAATGCTAGGTGCTTGACTTCAAAAACCCGTACATCCTCACCTTGACAAGTCAAGACATTCATTAGAAAAAATTTAGTTTCCTTTTCAAACATGTGTGTATGTTCACAATTTTCTTTGGGTTGTCTACCACGTACAATTTGTTATTAATGACCTCTCAAGGTCATTATTATCCTATATTTATGCACTATTACAATAAAATTGTTGAAAATTTAGAGATAAAATGAGTGTATCTTAAGTAAAATTATGTTAAAAGTGTGTCTAAATATAATGAGTTAGATAGATTCATATTTCATCAAGAATCTCTAAACTGGTCATGGTTATTATGTGTACATGCATGTATACCAGATATGCTGAATACCATAGTGAACCAGAAGCCAAAATGGATACGTCTAAGGAGCGCCGATGGAGGAAGGCTTGCTCTTCATTGGGTAGCGTCAATAGGTTAGCTTGAAGGTGTTGTTTATCTACTTGGCAGATGCAAGACTTGTAGTATTAAAAGGGACAAAAATGACTCCTTCCCGTTGCATCTAGTGGCAGAGGAGGGCCACGTGGAAGTAGTCAAGGAGTCGTTAGGATATTGGCCTAATCTCAACGAGATGCTTGACGGGGTTTGGTCACAACATTCTTCACATTGCGGCAAAATTTGAAAAGTTTGATTTGGTGCGATACATTCTTCCAATTTCATCAGTTGAGAAGTTGATAAATTAAAAAGATATGTTTGGAGACACCCCTTTGCATCTCGCCACCACTTCGTGTTATCTCAAGGTTGTTTATGCCTTAACATGGGAGCACCGAATTCATCTTAGTTTGGTTAACCAAGAGAATCAAACAGCTCTTGACCTTGCAAGTCATGTCTCTTTGACAAAGAGAATATCCCTTGAACAGGCAAGCAGTATTATGTCCTCACAATAGATTTATGAATAATCTTCTTTGTTTATTTTAAAAGGGAAAAAGTAATAAATATTTTTAAGGAACTTGTTAAGAAGTTAAGAGTGAAAATATTTATTAAACAAGTAAAATTTCAAAGTTTTTAATGCATTGAATATATTATAAATAATCTAATATTTTCATTTTAAACTTGTTCAAATGGTATTTTTTATTTGTTAACAAAATCCCATTTTAAAATTTTAGACGCCTAACATACACATTCAAAAAATATGGAGTCCACTATAAGGTCACTGGACTTCATAGTTTTATGAACTTGGCTATTAGATATCTGAAATTTTTTTCACCATACAAATAACATTACTCAAAATTAAATTGTCTAGTTTGGATTTTAATGATATGCCGTATATCACTTAGCTATAAAAAAACATTACTCAAAATATATAATTTAACCATTATTGTTGCGTATATTAAAACCCAACAATTATATACACAGGTTATGTTATTAAGACTCATAAGTTTTGAGATACTGCACCAACTCACTAATCATTCATCATTGAGTAAGAACTTATATTTTGTTAAAATCTCATCCATAAATGACTAATAAATTGACACAATATCCCATAACTAATGAGTAAAAGTAACATTTCTATGTAACTATATAGGACAACTCATCAATCTCTTATCAATGTAAATTTAACCCCACGACCACCTTTTAATTATTGTTACCCACATAAGAGATAAAAAAATAATAATAAAGGTGTTTCACACATTATCTTACGTGGTTGCGTCTTATTGTCACTTTGTTTTATTCTTAACTAAAGAAGTGTAAATTTGCAGTCACTCACATGGATTGCATTGAAATCTAGTGCAGCAAAGCAAAATCCTAGATTCGAGTGGTGGGGTAATAATTACAGGTACGAGAAAAAAGAAATGTGGAGACGAAATGTGTTGGGAATTGACGAGTACAGAGGCAGGGTGGATTCGCTTAGTGTGATTTCAGCCATGACATGGTAGTCACAGCTTCAGAGGCAGAAGGCACCGCCAACAACGTCATTTTTAGCATCACAGCATCTTTATTCAGCTCCATCAGTGGGGAAAGATGGGGTATGAAGTCGGCTATACCGCTTCTTGGAGCTGCTCTCGTAACGCTTTCTCTGCCATTCTTGGCTGATCTCTACACTGTTAAGCAAACACAACATACATCTAGTAATTTAAAAT
Organism: Nissolia schottii; assembly: GCA_003254905.1. Classification (NCBI taxonomy): domain Eukaryota; kingdom Viridiplantae; phylum Streptophyta; class Magnoliopsida; order Fabales; family Fabaceae; genus Nissolia; species Nissolia schottii. The sequence continues at coordinate 13,161 of QANU01111011.1, forward strand.
TACCCTAACATAAGATAACATTAAAATAATTTATTATTAACCTAAAAAATTTATTATTTATTAATATTAAAGATTAAACAAAAAAATTTCTGATTTATTAATATTAAACATTAACATATCATTATTGTTTAGTAATATTATTTATTAAACTAAAAAATTTATTAATATTAAAAATTACCTTAAATAATTTATTATTTATTAATATTAAACATTAACCTAAAACATTTATTATTTATTATCCAAAAATTTTAATTAATATTATTTATTAACCTAAAATTTTATTTATTTATTAATATTAAACATTAACCTAAAAAATTTAAATATTAACCTGAAATAAAACTTTTTTTAACAAAACATAATTAATTAACCTAAACATTAGCTTGAATTAATTAACCTAATATAACATAACATAATAATATAACATATAATCTAACAAAAATAAACCTAATTAATATAACATACATTATAACATATAATCTAACAAAATTAATATAACATATTATAAATATAAAAAAATTAACAACCTAATTAAAACTTAGTAAAATATTAGTCTTACAACCTAACTAATCTAACAAAATTATTTTAATCTAGCACCCTAATTCAAAAACTTAATCTAACAACCGAACATAATTATTTAAATCTACCAACCTAATTCAACAACTTAACATAATTTTAATCTAAAACTTAATCTAACAACCGAACATAATTATTTAAATCTACCAACCTAATTCAACAACCTAACATAATTTTAATCTAACGACTTAACATAATCTACCAAAAAAAAAAAAGAAAAATAACTAACCTTAAAATGTGATGGTGTACAAATGGCAGTGGCGGCAGTTGCAGTTGCAGTAGCAACCCTATGGTGGCAGGGAGGGTGATGGCGGTGGTGGTAGGGTGGTGACGATGTGGTGGTAGGGAGGGTGGTGGCGGAGGCGTGAAGATAATGTGGTGGCAAGGAAAGGGAGTTCAGGGAGACAAGAGTGAATGAAGGAGAGAGAGGGGGCAGAGGTTGTATCTATAGCCTCCGTCAGGTCGCGGCCATTAATGACACTATTTCATTACTGTCAGAAATATCCGATGGTAACTTATTGAATGTTACAACTGTGGGGAACACGTGTGTCCCTCATATTTCGAAGTTGTTACCGTTGGGAATATTTGACGGTAAGGGTAATAATTATTTTTAAAATAGTTATTATTAACAAAAGATGCTATGATTTAATATTATTAAAATTACCATCAAAATTTTCCAACGGTAAGTTTAGAATAATAAATACTATTAAATTGATATTTATTTCTTTGTTTTATTGTCGGACATTGCCGACAATAACTACTTCGCGCCACCACGCGCCATTGGGTGCCAAGCTTTACTGTCAATTTTACCGTTTAATATTTTTTCAGACGATAATCGTGACCAAATTTCTTACGATTTGTCCTAAAAGCTGTTACCGTCAATTTTTTGTGTGCTTTCCGATGATAATACCGTTGGATGATTGTCTAACGGTAATACTGACAAATGATTGTTCAACGGTAATTATCCAACCGTAATTAACATATTTCTAGTAGGGGATGATCTATTTAAACGTGTGTATTTCAACTATGTTGTAATGTTAGTTGAGCTACACTGCCAATAAAAGCAATATAAACTATACACTTATTTGAATTACAATCACCACATGACCCCACATCTATTGGGGATAAATAAGTATGCATAAGATTCCATATATAATATATCAAATACTTTGTTTTGTTATTATATTTAGCGTTTTCTTAACTAATGTCCTAAGACATTGGTTAAGAAAGTTAAAATGGTCAATTTTGAGTTGAGTTTCTAAAATATTCAATGTCATTAAAAATATATAACATTTACTTTTTTCAATACAAGATTTTTATTTTTGTGTTTTTAACAAGTTTCTTAAAGACTCTTATTAGCAAAACTTTTATATTTATTATTTGATTATTTAATTAATATGACATGGTCATTGATTAAATTTAGAAACTTAACATTACGATAAAGATCATAAATGAGAGATAAGTCATCAATTTCTTCTTTCTCATGTATGATATATTTTCTTTTTAAAAGTCAATCATGATCATACAAATATAATTCAATGATTAAAAATTCACTTTTCATGTTCTGAAGCTCATTCTCAATTGAATATCATATATATATATATATATATATATATATATATATATATTGACGGTCTTTATTAGATAAAATCAATAGACATCATTTATTAAGTATATATAGATGATGCATATGTCTTTAGATACTATCATTGTACTTACTCGACTCAAATTAGAATTCATTATATAATTACAGTTGATTTGTGAATAGGATATTCTCATAAAAAATCATAACACTTCATCTGTCCATTCTTTTTTTTATCTGTTGCTTTAAGTAAATTTCTTTAATTTCAAATAGTTTAAAGTATTTTTTACAGTAAATTTTTCTATGAGGAAGTTATGTCCCTAGTTAATTTAAGTAAAATTAAATTAATTTATATCTTCTTGATATTTAAAATATAAAAGGTTTACAATGACACATATACTTAAAAAATCTGTCTTTTTTCTGAAGCTCTAATTTAGTCCATAAACAAAATATCAGTACTTTACTTAGTTATTGAATAGAACAAAGTGTTACATTAGTACTTCATCTTTTAAACATGAAAGACTACCGAGAACATTTTGAAAAGTTGAAGAATTAATCGGACATTTTTTTTATGTTTAAAAACTAAGTAGGGTAGTAATTTTTCGTTTAGGAGCTACATTAAGATTTTGACCTTGCTTTTTTTTTTTTTTTTACTTCCTCTGCAAAGTTTTTTTTTTAATAATATAAAGGTTTTATTTTATTTTAATGCGCGTAAAGGCTTGTAACATTTTGGACCAAAATTATTTTTGCAAACTAACTAACTAGATATATAAGATTTCCCCCAACGTGGAAACTGAGGTACGAAGAATGACTTGTTGGGCAAAAAACAAAAGTGTAAAGAATTATTCTTAAATTGTAGTGATCAGTTTGGGTAGGTGGACTGAACAGAGCATACATAAATCGAACAAAAGAGCACTGCTCCCTGCCTCTTCTTTTTTTCTTCATGTGTAACCAAATAGAATATTAACATTGCACACGTAAAGAACTAAACAAGAATTAATCATCAATAAATAATCCTATATATAGTCATCATATATAGGGACATACATCTTTCCTCAGTTTCGGTTGCATCCAATCTAAGGCCACACATAAAAGGGAAATCAAGCAGCGTTGTTGAGCTAATCTCAATTCAGTTCAGAAGGTTTGGTTTACCCTTGAATTTTCGTCCTATTTCTATGTTTGCTTGCATTCTTTTATCTGAATGTACTATTTGAGTTTACAATTAGACATTTTTTTTTATTCATCTGAAAATAAAACGACAATTACAGCCTGAGGTGCACAATGCCTATGTAGTCAGTCCTAATAAGAGGGAGAAGTCCCTCAAGAGGCTCCTAATGTACATTTTATTTCTTGCAATCTGGATATATAATAATAATAATATTAGAGTGATCCAAATTTGTAACTCTTAAAAAATTCTATATACTAGCAGGTATGAGAGATAATTCTTGTATGTTAAGTCACGTTTTTTATTTTTAAGTATGAGAAGGTGAGATCCAATAGTAATTGAATTAGTGGGGTGTAATATCGAAGTTAAAAATTGTTATAGATGGGTAGTTAAATGATTGAAACAAATGGTGGAAGGAAGGATTGGTTTTGTATAGTATGGTGTATTTGCGAGTTGAGTTTTGAAGGAGATTAATAAAAAGTTTTTGAGAGGCTTAATTATAATTTTTAAACATTTCTTTTTTTTTCAAAACTCAACTCGTAAACACATCTTAAACGACATATTTAATTCACATAAAATGTGACTAAAAAGACAATTAAAACCTCCCAAAACATTTATAAAGAGGTATAGATAGTTGTGCACGTTAATATGTACCCATACACTTGTTATATTAATATGTTTTTCCCTGTAAAAAAAAACATTTATTTCTATATTTGTTTTCAACATAAAATCTTTACTTAAAATGATGAAAGGTGTGCGATTTTAGAGGAATGCTTAAGAGATCCATTTCATTAAATTACTTATTATCACAAATAGACAAGGGTAGTTAGTTTACTTGCTGTGCAAGTCACAGCAAGTCAACTATAGTTAGCTGTCAATTTAATTAATTCTATTATAGAGGTAGTTATTCATAACAAACTCTTGTATATATGCTTGGCTAATGGCTCATCAAATGATATTTATTAATCTATCAACTTTTGTAAATGATATTTAACATTTTTAAAAATAAAATAAAAAAATTCAAGTATAATTAATAAATTAATGAATTAAATCTCTCATATATTTTTTATAATTTTACATTGTAAAGTTTGTAGTCTTTTTTGTAGCACGACATAAAGTAAATCCCATAGAAAATAATTGTTGAAAGGAATTTTGGTAGCAATAATGTCAGCAAGAACTTTGTCGGATCAAGTAGACCATCGCGAGAAGCTTATGAAGACACAAATGGAAACTTCTGAGAGGGAAATTGAATTTGAATTTGAATTGAAACCCACGCCGATAACTTTGATGTTTCCTCAAGAAATGTTTGTAGTAGGGGGCGTGAAACATGAACTTATGGCGTTTGTTAGTACGACACACGAGGAGCACGAGACTCTCGAAATGCTTGGAGAAGTGTACCACGTGGCAAGCGGCGGCGGAGAAAGTGGTGGTGCAAGCCTAAAGCCCAACATTCTAGCGCATTTTAAGAGCCCCATGGCAAACAATGTGCTACACGTGGCAGCTTTCTGCGGCAACGATGGTGACGTGGTGGATCGTGCGGTAAAAGAAAACTCAAATCTTCTATTTTCCTTGAACAAGAACAATGACACTCCTTTCCATATTGCTGCAAGGGCAGGTCAGAGACTCAAAAACATTCTTTATGGGATTGATTTGTTTGTAGTGTGGATTTTTTTAAGGTTCGGATTTTAAAGAAATAGTAAAAAATAATTAGAGTCAAATTTTAAATAAACTCTTCATAATTTTATGATGGGACAAATTTACTCTTCACAAATGAAAAACAAAAATATCAAACAAATAAGTTATGTTTGACGATTGTTACTGGTAAGTAACCAATTTATCTTTAAGTCAAATTGTGAGCTATCCGTTCATTCAAAATCGAAAGTTAAATTGTAAATAATTAATTTATTCAAAAGTTAAATTGTGAAAGATTTATTTATTTGATATATTTTTATTATTTACAAAAGTTCAATATAAATTTTTTATTCGTGAAAAACCAATTTTTTAGATAATGAAACTATGAGATCTATGTTTGAAGATTTATGATTTAGAATTTAAGATTACTCAAAATTTTACTTTCAAGACTTTTTAATCACGATTTAATTATAAAAAAAAATCCACGTTTTAATCAATACACTTCCAAAAGTACTGTAATTGTAATTTGGTATATTTTTACACTTTTAACAGTACAACCTAATTAATTAATGTTTATATATATACACACACACCCACCGTAGGTCACATCTCCACACTCAGAAGGCTGCTAGAGTGTATGTGTGCATATTGTGATAATGAGAGGGAAATATATAATAACGTCATGAGGCAGAAGAACGATCAAGGAAACAATTTCTTGCACGAGGCCATGATGAGCGGTAGCAGCAGCAGCAATATGGTGGGGTCCATGGTTTTCCCTATCTTAGAAGCATTCTACAACAAACATCAACCGGGTGATGTAAACAAGGGGGGAATGTTGGAGCGTTTTGATGACTTGGCATTGCGCGTAGTAAACAAGGAAGATCAGTCGGTGTTGTACCTGGCAGTTGAGGCTGGCCTCATGGACAATGTAGATCTGTTCTTGGACAAGTGTCCCAAGACTACCAAGCCAACAGGGATTTCACCCTTTGTAGCAGCAATTATGAAGCGGGACCAAGGTAATTTGTTTATAAATCGTAATTAGATTTTGTCAAAATTTATATGACAACAAAACGGGGTTGGTTAAAGATAATATGAGTCTTAGTTCCTTAATTAATAATCTTAAGTGAGTTCTAAAATAAATTTTTATTTAAGGATCTTTACTCATTTAAAGAGATTAGTCGAGTTGGTTCAAATTAATTGAATTATCAATTATTAATAAAGAAAAATTAACAAGTTACCAAAGAGTTAAAAAGCAGGAAAAAGAAATGCTATACGGCGTGAAGGAATTTGCGTGATTCCATGCACAGTAATTTTCAACTATTTATTAAGTTTTGTTTTCTCTCTAAATTTTGAATGATCACCATTCGATTTGTTTTAACACATTTTTGAGTAAATGGATGATAGACTATTTAGCAAAGTTTAATTTAACAATTGTTAGTAAATGCGTTGAAAACAATTAAAACTTTCTACTTTTGTCTCTTTAACAAATGCACCTTTACTTGTAACAAAACTCAAATGGTGATAATCTACAATATATATACATGGCAGAGATGCTCACTATTTTAGTGAACAAGAGGAAGGACTGGATGCATTTACCAGACAGGAATAGGAGGCTTCCTATTCATTGGGCAGCATCAACAGGCTACCTTGGAGGTGTTGTTTATTTACTTGACACGTGCAAGACGTGCAGCATTCAGAGGGACGCACAAGGCTTCCTCCCGATCCATCTTGCGGCCCACGGAGGCCATGTGGAAGTCGTTAAGGAGTTGTTAGGATACTGTCCGAGCCACAACGAGATGCTCGACTTGTCTGGTCGTAACATTCTTCACATTACAGCAAAGAGTGGAAAGCTTGATTTGGTGCGATACATTCTTCAAACTCCAACACTTGAGAAGATGATAAATCAAAAGACTTTGTTGGGCGAGACTCCATTGCATCTAGCTACCGCTTCATGTCGAGCCAAGATTGTCTATGCCCTAACATGGGATCAAAGGGTTGATCTTAATTTGGTTAACAAAGAGAAGAAAACAGCTCTCGACCTTGCAATTGAAAATGATATATCTCACATAGAAACTCCATCCCTTCGACGGGCAAGTACAATTTAATTATTTTGTTTTCATGTTTATGTTTTCATTTGCTTTCATTAGAAGAAGAGTAAATCCTAAATATAATCCTGTGAATTGAATCCTTAAATTTCAAAAATTATATGTTTAGTTTTCGAAAGTGTAAGTCATGAGTCACTTTAGTTCTTTAACCCATTTTAAGGGCTAAAGTGAAAAAAATTATGGATTGAAGTGACCCATGCTTATAATTACAAGTATTAAATAGACAAAAGTCATATATCAAATTGACCTACAATTAAAATTTTATTAACTAAATTGAGTATTAATTATTCTAAGAAGTATAAAATAAATTGAAAACAGAGAAAATGAAGAATGAAACCAAACAAATTGTTTCTATTTATTTATATATTTTTATTATTATCTTGATCTACTTTGTTTTGAACTCAAAGGTGTATAAATTTTACAGTTTCTTACATGGGTTGCACTGAAATCCAGTGGTGCAAAGCGGAGTCTTGCTAAAGTATCTCACCAAGCACCTGAACAGAGTGTCTCTACCGGAACAGAGCAGTACAAAGACAGAGTGGATTCACTTAGTGTGATCTCAACCCTCATAGTCACAGCTTCAGTGGCGGCAGTTTTCGCTGTTCCGGGTGGTGGGGATGGCATAGCCAACAACCTCCACAAGACCATGTTCCACTTTTTCATCTTCTGCATCACAATATCTTTGTTTAGTTCAGTCAGTGCCACTATCATATTGATTTGGGGGAAGATGGGACTCATCGAGCTGTTGAGTTTCTCTATCAAGTTTGCGAGCCCACTTCTTGGCGCTGCTCTCATAACACTCTGTTTGGCGTTCTTGGCCGGTATCTACACCGTTATAAGCAAACTCACATGGCTGGCCACCATTTTTGTGGTCGTAACTTCCATTTTTGTTGTCATGCTCTTCGTCTTGTATGCGCTCCTTTACCTCCCTTCATCATCTACCGGCATGGTCTGGCGATACATTTCCTACTACCCCTTTATTTATATGGCATCTCTAGCGGAGAGTGATGATCATGAAAACCATGATCACAAGTGGGATCGAGGATCCTCTACTGTTACTTCATCTAGTGCTTGTTTAAGGCGTTGGGCACCTTCTTGTCTTTGGTCTGTTTTTGGCTGAGACTTGAGAGTTTGTGCTGTTGATATCTTGTTTTTGTTGGTGTCTTCATTTTTTTTTTAGTTTTCTCAATGCGTGTTGGAATGGTTTTGTAGTTTTATTATGTGTGTGTTTGATGGTTTGGATTGTTTGTGTTTTTGGCTTCTTGTGTTGAGGATGAGGACGTGGTTAATGCTTTAATGCCTTGGCTAAATTACACGTGGACAATAAAAATGAAGTTGCAAAGGGTGCTCGCGGGAGAGGCAAGAAGAGTGAAAATAATAGGAGCAAGGCTTAGCGTGTCAATTGCTTGTGGTTGCTGCTGCTTCTTCTTGTCTATGTTTTGTGTCCTTGAGAGTTGTTACCTTTATTTGGGTTGTCCTTATGTTTTGTTTGGTCGGGTATTTGCTTTTGTTTCAATGTTTTCGTTTTACTTGGAGTTCCGGATTGTTTTTAGTCATTTATCAATTATTAGGAAAATAATGATAATTTTCTCATAACCGAAAGGACAAAATCAAAACATAAAAACAAATAATATTTGTACTTATGATACATGGATACCTATCTATGATTGGATTCGAGTTTATTGATTGTGAGCCTATTTAAAGTTTTATTTAATGAATAAATGATATGAGTCAGTACGATGTCTTATGTAAAATGAGTCTAGATATCACATCTCAAACATAAAATATAACAAAAGGTGCGTGAGAATGAGTAGATACCTCAGCTGCTTCCTGCCTTTATTTTTTCATCTGTAGCGACAAGCAAAGAACTAAAGAATCATTAATCATTAATCATCCTAAATATTGATATAGTTAGATAGATCTTTCACATGTTCGGGAGCATCTATTAGTAAATTTTTAAAACTAATGAAGATTGAGTATTGCTGAGAGATGGGACTATAGATAAGCCTCTAGCTTCTGTCTTCATAGTGACCGAGCACCAAATGTAGCTCTTGGTTGCCAACTTCACTAGATTGACTTCTAGCTTCTGTCTTCGTGGAGATTGAGCGCCAGGTTCAACACTCGGCCACCAGATATATGTATGTTTGGCTTTTTCTTCCTTCTTTTGGCTTAGATTGTGCTCTTGGGTTGCCTCTTGGGTTCATACTTGTTCCTGTGATCTTAGAACCTAAAAAACCACTAACAAAATGCAGAATATAATGTTAAACTTATGAAAAAGGTGCATAATTTAGTCCTAAAACAATATGAAAAACAAAACAAAGATAGTTCTTATTGGAGAGTTATCCCTCGTCATATTATATTTGCAAAATAGATAAGTGAAACAACTCTAGGGGCGGACAAATCAAGAAGGCATACAACGAAAATTTGGATTATTGTGGAGACTCATGGTAGAGTCCAAAAGGAAAAAAGGTTAAGAGAACTGTGAGAAAATTGAATTGAGAATTTACGTACTAATGAGAAAATGTTATATGTAATACAAGTGAGTGGGCCTGATATAAAACCCATGAAAATGATAGTTTGTTTGGTGTTTCGCGGGATATTTATCTCCTTACTAAATTTGTTTGTTTATAATAAATTTTAAACCTTATCAAATTTTGTCATCATTTTATAACTTAATGTGGTTTATTGATGAAATGATAACAAATCTCAATTAGATGAGTTTTAAAAATCGTTAAAAATGAACAAAATTTATTGGGGAAGTAAATACTCTGCGAGACACGAAAGAGACCACCAATTTTTTATAAGTTGATTATTGCAATGATTTGACTAGTGACAAATTTCTTAAGATAGTATGAAATGTGAAATAATGACAACTTGTGATGATTTTAGTTTTAAAAAAATGGTTAAAAATGAATAAATTTATTATGTAGGGTCGTGGGATATGTGAGAATCCATCCATAAAAAATAATAAATTAGTGAGTAATACTTAACTACTCTTAACTAGTATGCTTTATGCTATACCAAATTTCTTGTCAATGAAACAACTAAAATCGCATCCTCGCTTCTCGATCTCGATTCGGGGAGCGGAAACAGTTTATCTTATGAATTCTTAGGATTTATTAATAGTGGGTAAAAGGAGAGTATTGCAACAAACAAATTTAAAATGTTGAAATAGAAAAGTATATATACATAAGCTTAAAATTACATAGATAAATTTAAAAGTAAAAGAAGAACTAAAAGAGAATGAGAGGGGGAGGAAGAAGAAGATAAAGATATGAGAATTTACATAAGAGAAGAGGAGAAGAAGAAGTGAGAATGAATCACTTAACTTTTTTATTTTTTATTTTTATCCATGGTGTCGCGTTGCGAGAAAATGTTCTCAAAGTCATTCGATCTAAATGATTCCGATCCTAAAAGTGTTATTTATAGACAAATCCTAATATTGGGTAGTATTGAACGTTAGTGGCAGATGTCTTGGGCGGTTGATGTCATGTTGAGTACAATTGTAACTTCCATGTAACCTCTTGTCTTCAAATTGTTTCACATGTACTTTGCGGCCTCCATGTGCTTCAATTTTCCTTTACATTGAATTTGAATGATGCTTGGATATGTAATCCCTTGCATGCTTTGTAATTAATGCTTGAAATGAATCTTCTTGANGATATGTAATCCCTTGCATGCTTTTGTAATTAATGCTTGAAATGAATCTTCTTGATCTCTTTGACCATATATTAAGTCGAGCATCAAATGCTAGGTGCTTGACTTCAAAAACTCTTACATCCTCACCTTGACAAGTCAAGACAATCATTTGAAAAAATTTAGTTTCCTTTTTCAAACATGTGTGTATGTTCACAATTTTCTTTGGGTTGTCTACCACGTACAATTTGTTATTAATGACCTCTCAAGGTCATTATTATCCTATATTTATGCACTATTACAATAAAATTGTTGAAAATTTAGAGACAAAATGAGCGTATCTAAGTAAAATTATGTTAAAAAGTGTGTCTAAATATAATGAGTTAGATAGATTCATGTTCATTAAGAATCTCTAAACTGGTCATGGTTATTATGAGTACATGCATGTATACCAGATATGCTGACTACCATAGTGAACCAGAAGCCAAAATGGATACATCTAAGGAGCGCCGATGGAGGAAGGCTTGCTCTTCATAGGGCACCGTCAATAGGTTACCTTGAAGGTGTTGTTTATCTACTTGGCAGATGCAAGACTTGTAGTATATATTAAAAGGGACAAAAATGACTCCTTCCCGCTCCATCTAGCGGCTGAGGAGGGCCACGTGGAAGTAGTCAAGGAGTCGTTAGGATACAGTCCTAATCTCAACGAGATGCTTGACGGGGTTTGGTCGTAACATTCTTCACATTGCAGCAAAATTTGAGAAGTTTGATTTGGTGCGATACATTCTTCAAATTTCAACAGTTGAGAAGTAGATAAATCAAAAGGATATGTTTGGCGACACCCCCTTTGCATCTCGCCACCACTTCGTGTTATCTCAAGGTTGTTTATGCCTTAACATGGGACCACCGAATTGATCTTAATTTGGCTAACCAAGAGAATCAAACAGCTCTTGACTTTGCAATTCATGTCTCTTTGACAAAGAGAATATCCCTTGAACAGGCAAGCAGTATTCTGTCCTCACAATAAATTTATGAGCAATCTTATTTGTTTATTTTAAAAGGGAAAAAGTAATAAATATTTTTAAGGAACTTGTTAAGAAGTTAAGAGTGAAAATATTTTATTAAACAAGTAAAATTTTAAAGTTTTTAATGCATTGATATATTATAAATAATCAAATATTTTCATTTTAAACTTGCTCAAATGGTATTTTTTATTTGTTAGCAAAATCCCATTTTAAAATTCTAGACGCCTAACATACACATTCAAAAAATATGGAGTCCACTATAAGGCCATCGGACTTCACAGTTTTATGAACGTGGCTATTAGATATCTCAAATTTTTTTTACCACACAAATAACATTACTCAAAATTAAATTGTCTAGTTTAGATTTTAATGACATGCCGTATATCACTTAACTGAAAAAAAAACATTACTCAAAATATATAATTTAGCCATTATCGTTGGGTATTTTAAAACCCAACAATTATATGCACAGGTTATGTTATTAAGACTCATAAGTTTTGAGATACTGTACCAACTCACTAATCCTTCATCATTGAGTAAGAACTTACATTTTGTTAAAATCTCATCCATAAATAACTAATAAATTGACACAATGTCCCATAACTAATGAGTAAAAATAACATTTTTCTGTAACTATATAGGTCAACTAAACCACCTCTTATCAATGTAAATTTAACCCCACGACCACCTTTTAATTATTGTTACCCACATAAGAGATAAAAATAAATAAATAAAGGTGTTTCACACATTATCTTACGTGGTTGTGTCTTATTGTCACTTTGTTTTATTCTTAACTAAAGAAGTGTAAATTTGCAGTCGCGGACATGGATTGCATTGAAATCTAGTGCAGCAAAGCAAATCCTAGATTCGAGTGGTGGGGTAATAATTACAGGTACGAGAAAAAAGAAATGTGGAGACGAAATGTGTTGGGAGTTGACGAGTACACAGACAGGGTGGATTCGCTTAGTGTGATTTCAGCCATGACATGGTAGTTACAGCTTCAGTGGCAGAAGGCACCGCCAACAACGTCATTTTTTGCATCGCAGCATCTTTATTCAGCTCCATCAGTGGCGAAAGATGGGGTATGAAGTCGGCTATACCGCTTCTTGGAGCTGCTCTCGTAACGCTTTCTCTGCCATTTTTGGCTGGTCTCTACACTGTTGTAAGCAAACACAACATACATCTAGTAATTTAAAATTACCCTAACATAAGATAACATTAAAATAATTTATTATTAACCTAAAAAATTCATAATTTATTAATATTGAAGATTAAACTAAAAAATTTCTGATTTATTAATATTAAACATTAACATATCATTATTATTTAGTAATATTATTTATTAAACTAAAAAATTTATTAATATTAAAAATTACCCCAAATAATTTACTATTTATTAATATTAAACATTAACCTAAAAAATTTATTATTTATTAATATTATTTATTATCCAAAATTTTTAATTAATATTATTTATTAACCTAAAATTTTATTTATTTATTAATATTAAACATTATCCTAAAAAATTTAAATATTAACCTGAAATAAAACTTTTTTAACAAAACATAATTAATTAACCTAAACATTAGCTTGAATTAATTAACCTAATATAAC
>QANU01111090.1:0-38525 GCA_003254905.1 Nissolia schottii
ATTAACAACCTAGTGAGCATTGCGTACTACTCAAGGGTATGCAGTTAGCTAGGGTGTTACACACTAGACCCCATCGGTGGTTAGAAACCACTCTGGTGTGCGCGCAGCTGGGTCGTCGTCAAGTTGGGAACAGAAGTGGTTGTAGTCGTTTGGCCACGACTACATGAGCGAAGGACTAGATGAAAAGACGCTAACCCGAGTAAGCCGGTATGCGTAAGATATGAAAAGAAGGACGATAACCCGGGTGAGCCGGTATGCATAAGAGATCCCCATGTTCCCCAAGCATGAGTATATGATAAATGAGTTGCATGAGTATATGATGAATGAGTATGTGATGCATGAGTATATGAGGAATGTAGGTAAGTATATGCATAATGTAAGTACCGTCAAGAGAACACTCGAGACGGCTATGTGTATACATGAGGAAGTTAATAAGCACGAGAATGTAGATAAGAAAGATTAGATCCCCAGTCACCTAGTAACTTAGATAAAGCCGTTTAGGATCCTAAGAAAGATAATAATCAGTAGGATGTTAGTATGCATGTAAACATAGAGATCTCCTGAGCGGCCTGGTTCATAAGTGAATAAAGAAGTACCCCCACACCAAGGTTAACCACTGAGGACGACTGTTCTCACCCCCACTCGCTTATGCTTCCAGGAGCAGGCGAAGAGTATGAGAGCCACGAGGAGTCCTATGAGGAGCTGCATGAGGAGCAGTAGAAGACCGAGGACCAGCCAGTCTAGCCTGACACTGGATGGATATTTTGATATGTATTTAGACATGTATTTTGATGTATGGATATGACACTTGTATGTAACTTATTATATTACTCTACTAATGATGTAATTACCTGTGATCGATGAGCTACTTGTTTATGTAATTATTTATGCCAGGAATGACTATTACTCTTAAGCTCAAGCTCTATCGTTTGTATTATTGATGAAAGCCTTTTTAACCACTTTCTCCAATCTTGACACAGCTTAGGTTTTGTCACAACTGTGCCAAGCTCGTAGAAAGCTTGTCTGCACTAATGTCGTTCAAATTAAATATATACCTACTTTACGGCTTTCAGATCCACAAGGGATCCAATTGCAGTATAGTCAGGTATAGTCGAATCCACAGAGAGTTGCAAAAATACCGTTCTTGAGTTTAGTTAATTAAACAATGAAGTGAAGGGTTTGATAATTTGTTTTAATAAACTAAATAAGTAAATAAACAACATAAAAAGTAAATAGGAAACAAATCAGAGGTAGTTCCAGAGTTTGTTGGGAATTTTAATCATATCATAGTTTCATGCATCCTGTTACTTATTACATAGAACTATTATTTCATTGATTACCCGCCATCAGATCTTATCTTTTTCATTGCTTTCGCATATGAAAAGATTACAGGTTTCCTTAGTTAAACTGTCACTTTCATATACGAGCTTGACAAAGTATGCCAGAATTATTCCAGATGTTTAAAGCGGCTAACTTCTAGTCCCATTACGGCGACAAGGTTAGATGAATGATTTAGATCCGACTTTAATGGTTGTAACTATTCGTTCACAACGTTCAAGTCTTAAATCTAGCTTAGCATAGCGGATTAATCTTAGCTCAGTTTACAACTTAATTAATATAACTCTCGTTCATACAACTAAGTCTTAAGCCAAGATTAAAACACTAAACAAAGACTAGCATTAGGCATAAAATGATTCAAGCAAATCATAGGAAATAGATAGATTCATATGCAATAGTTACATAGATACAAGCAAACTACAATAATGACCAAAATCCCAACAAAAAGAGGATTAGGAATCCATCTTACAAGAGTATCTCGGAGGCAAGGTTTAGACGCTTACCATGACACGTTACCGTGCTATCATGGCCACGGCTTCGCCGAGCTTCTTCGATCTCCCGGCTCCTTCACAAGCCTCATCTTTGTTCCTAACCTAACCTAACTAAACTAAGCTTTAAAGTACAAGAAGTGTATAAAAGAAATGAAGAGTGGAGGGAGGATTGGATTATGCAAATGAAGGGCTCGGCCTCCCTATGTAGAGGCCAAGTTTGGGGTCTTTCGCTCAGCGGTTTTGGTATCACCGTTGAGCGATTCACTTGTTATCGCTGAGCGGTGGCGCTTAATCGCTGAGCGGTGCAATCATTATACGCGGAGTAATAAATGCTCAGGCAGCTTTTCAGGGCGACACTGACGTGTCATGGCGGCGCCAGGCTGGCTCCAGCTGGTGTAATAAATGCGCCGGTGCAAGTTGCTACCGACGTACTTTCGCTTAGCGGTACAGGTACCACCGCTGGGTGATTGATACTCATCCGCTGGGCGATTGTGGTCTTATGTGCTGAGCAAGCTTGACCTTGCACTGAGCGGTCCCTTGCTGATTTCATCTTTTAACTTCTTTTCCGCTTTTGCCTTTTTCTTCATTCTTTCTATGGGATTCTTCCTTATTATTTCTGCTTGCATCCATCTTCAAAATATATTTAAAAACCTACAAAAGAGGAAAATTCATTAGATAATTCTTTAAAACTCATGCAAATAAGCGCCTTTTCATTAGGTCAAAATTGCGTAAATTAGGCACTTATCAATTATACGCTTTGATTCACGCGCGGCTCATATTTTGCAAATAAAGTAACAAGTAGAAAAGTTTTAAAATGGTCCATATTTTCCTTAATCTGGTATTTTTGAAGGATAATAAAGGACTACAAGTAATCCCACCAAACGAGCAACAACCTAGTGAGCTTTGTGTACTACTCGAGGGTATGCAGTTAGCTAGGGTGTTACAGGCATAGTATTAGAGTTCTCTGTGGAATCAAATGGGGTCCTACGGGTGGAAGCAAGGTTGTGTGTTCCTAGTGTCGATGTGTTAAGAAACAAATTCATGGAAGAATCACATAGTACAACTTATTCAGTCCATCCAAGATCGACGAAGATGTATCAAGACCTTAAGGGACTCTTCTGGTGGAAGAACATGAAGAAAGATGTGGGAAGATTGGTGTCTAGATGCATTGTGAGTCAGAAGGTCAAGGCTAAACACCGGCGACTAGGAGGAGAGTTGCAGAGGATACTCATACCCAAGTAGAAATGGGAACGGATCACCATGGGCTTCGTTGTAGGGTTACCCTGAATCCCTAGTGACTATGACTCAATTTGGGTAATAGTCAACAGGATGACTAAGTCAGCACACTTCATGCCAGTTAAGACCACCTTCAAAGCCATAGATTATACAAGGATCTACATCTAGGAGATAGTTAAACTTCATGGGGTTCCCCTTTTGATCATATCGGACAAAGGTGTTTCAGTTTACTGCTTGATTTTGGAGGGCATTTCAGATTTTTTTTGTATAGATTTAGAGATGAGTACAACTTTCCATCCTCAAATAGAGACGGTCAGTCAGAGAGGACTATTCATACACTATAGGACATGCTTCCTAGATTTTGGAGGGTCTTGGGAAAAGCACTTATCATTGGTGGAGTTTGTGTATAACAAAAGTTATCATGCCAACATTTACATGGAACTGCTCGAAGGTTATTATGGGAGACATTGTAGGTCTCCCATTAGTTGGATTAAAGCAGGCGAGGTGAAGTTGATTGCCCCTGATATCATTCAAGATACCATACATAAGATCAAAACGATTAGGGAAGGTTGCTAATAACATAGTCTCGACAGAAGTCTCAGGTCGATCAGCGGTGTAGCTTCGAGTTCGAAGTTGGGCAAAAGTTTTTCCTAAAAGTGTCCTCGATAAAGAGTGTTGTCCGCTTTGACAAGCAAGGGAAGCTTAACCCTTGGTATATAGGCCTATTTGAGATCATAAAGAGGGTTGGTGCGGTGGTCTATTTGTTGGCGCTACCACCCAGTTTGGCAACAGTCCACCCTGTGTTGCACATATCCATGCTCAAGTGGTACGCCCATGATTTTAAGCACGTCCTATCTCAGGAGGATGTTAAGTTGGATCCCGACATGTCCTATCGAGAAGAACTAGTGGCTATAGTAGACAAACAAATCAAGAAGCTTTACTCAAAGGAGTTGGCCTCAGTAAAGGTCATTTGGAGAAACCACCCTGGATAGGAAGCAACTTAGGAAGTAGAGGATGCGATGAGAAACTTATACCCCTATCTTTTCTATCCCTTAGTTGCGTTCTAAGGTTTCTATCCGTCAGTGCAATTTTGGGGACCAAAAATTTCTTTTTAGGAGGGAAGAACATGAAGACCCATTCTCGGCAAGGCGTTGCAGCATGCCTAACGTGTTATAGTGACATGGAGCACGCGACGCACTGCAGCAGCACGGAGGTTTCAAAAAACCCTAACACTGGGCAGTAATGAGGAAGAGGAGACCCATCGTCCTCCTATAAATAAAACACCTAGACAGCTTTACAACTTGCCAATTTCCTTTATAGCTTCTATGGTTCCTCCCAAGGGTGAGAACTTTTCTGCTCAATTTTCTTGTGGAGACACAACGTCTTCACCTAGGGTAGGTAATTAGTCTTTTAGGGATGGATTATGTAACATCCCGCTTTCTCCTTAGCAAAATCTCGCTAGATGAATATCTAGGGATTTCTATTTTGGTTGAGCCATTCGAATAATGACCCTTATAATTAAAATTGTCTGTTGAAATAATTCTACTCGTTTTCTCAAAATTTTATAGACACTAAAATAAACCCTTTTTGTCGTCTGAGTATAACCGTGCGTCTAAAGTATTCATAAAAGGTACGGTCACAGACAAGAATTTTCAAAAACCTCAAATGGACCCAAAATCATTCTTAGGAAAATTAGGGGATCACAAGGATGTGATCAGAATATTTTTAACAGAACCGTATGCAAAGTACTGAGACTGGAAATGATAAAACCTTATCAAAATTGATCTGCTGGAGGCCCTTTAATTCTCGGCCACACAAGTGGCCAAGACACAAGGCCATACATGGCCAAGAGGGTGACCACTTGGCCAAGTCACAGTCCAACTAATGAGTCATATGGTGACTAGGTTAGGATGATGTCATGGATGACATAAGCTTAGGGGCAATTTGGTAAATTGGCCAAGGGCATTTTGGGCATGAAAAATTCAGCCCCAAGGCCTATAAATACCCCCAAAATCTGAATTTTTGAAGAGGAAAAAAATAAGAAACATTGGCCAAACTCTGTCTAATTACACATTCAGTTGTTACACTGTCCAAACATTAAGCCAGAGACTTTCCTCCCAAAACCTAATCCAAGTTTCCTAAACCCTAACCTCACAAATTTCCCTAGTGTCTTAGAAACCTTTCTCATACTTCTATTCTAAGGGTAAGAGCTTGGAGGCAACCAAGCAAAGTCTGCACAAAATAGTTGAACCAGTTGTAGCAAGGGCAAAACGTGGGTAAACCGACATAATCACTGTCTATGTGATTTAGGATGTATGATGATGATTGTGCTATGGTTGTGTTAGAATATGTTAGGTTTTAATTGCTAAGTGATGTTCTTGAATATGACAATTGATTATACTTGTATCTGGAAGTTTCTGCAGATCTGGAAATTGTTGGAATAATTGTTAGAAATAGGATTGGTTTATGTTTATGAGAATATGAGTATGAAAGTATGTGGTTTTGCTAGGTGAGATAAGATGTTAGGATGGCTTTTATGTGAATTTGAATTTTATATATGTGGTTGATGATTGTCTGGATCTGCTGGTGTTGTCTGTGATTCTGTCAGAATTTAGGAAAGCCTAAGACAGAAATAGGTATATGACACGATATTGAAGGGATCTGTAGGATGAGATTTTTATCATGAAAAACTAATGTTATTTTTGGATTCTACACGAAAAATTAATTGGGGATGTCAAGTTTTATGATTCTTGGAGTCCCCGATGAATTTCTCAACAAACAGGCAGAAAATGGGTTTTTAAGAAAAAGGGCAAAACGGGAATTTCACATCTTGGGACTGAAAAAATGGGTTTGTTTTCAGAAAATATGGGTTTAGAAATGTCAAAAACCCTAAGGTCAAGTCTTGAGTCCATCGGGTTTTTGAGAACAAATATTCCAAAGAAAATAGGACGTTTATGGGGGCGAAACGGTAATTTTGGGAAAAAGGGTAAAATTGTAATTTTGCAATGCTGAGGTCAGAATCTGAAATTTTAGACATGTAAAATGATCTTAGAACTATCAAAAACCTTGGGGGTAAGGTCTTGGACCTCTCCGGTTTACGATCGCTATTTTCTGACAAAAACCAGACGTCTATTTTGCTAGTTGCTAGGTTTACGTTTGTTATGTTTAAGACATGAGATTATGTTCTTTATATATGAAGTTAGTGATAGTATATGATTGATGTTATGAGTTATGTGAAGTTATATGTCATATGATGTGGTGTACTATGAAGATGATGATATAAAGTATTGAATTGTGCTTATATGAACTGTTGCATCAAAGATCAAACTGTGCACATGATGATGATGAGAGAAAACTCCCTCTAAAAGGGCCTAGGCTCGATTTTTGGGGAAGGTCTTAGTCTCGGTCGAGTCTCAGGCCCGACCCTAACGCCATCCCAGGGTGGTAACCTCGGTTGTGGTTGGCGATTTACTCACGGTCCAGACCATTCAGGTTCAACGCTACCTGGTCGCCACGATGCGGAATATAAGCGTGGTTATAGCCGTGTGGCCACCTCTAAAAGGGATGAGGGCGAATATGCTTATAAGGCCAGCCTTGTAGAGCATACGTATAAGTGGATGCCAGCTGAAGCTTATACCAGTTTTCAGATAATGGGATTTTTTGCCGTAGTATAGCTATGTGAACTATGTGATATTATATGACTTAGGAGTTAGACTAGAGAACAGGTGGTGTATTTAATGAAAGTATAGGTCCCCTAGTTACCTAGTAATATAGATAAAGCTACTCAGGCTTAGTATGGACATTAATAACTAGTAGGGCATTAGTATAACTGTGACACTTAGAGATCCCTGAGCGGCCTGGATCATCAATGAGAATAAGAAGTTCCCCAGCTCCTCTGGTTTCCCACTGAGAGTGCTATGTTCTAACCCCACTCATTCATGACTCCAGGAATCGAGGTGGAGTAAGAAGTTGAACACGACGAGGAGGAGCAGTACCCCAAAGAAGGAGCCGAAGAATAGGCTTGTAGCTAATAGACCCTGTGTGATAGTACTACTTTTGTGTTAAATATTTGTACGTGATAGCTATATTAGTACATGTGTATCTGAGTGTGCATATATGATATGGACCAATGGTTGGTACTAGGTTTACTTGTTTATTATTTCCTTTAATGTTAATTAAACATGTTACGTTACTACCAGCATTACATGTTCTATGAATTACAAGGCTCCTACTTTATACTATGATACATATAAAAGAAAGAAAAAATTTGGTCCATATTTTCTAAGTAACTATACTTCCAAAAGTGTAATTGGGACTAAGTACTATCCCAACCAAAGCAGATAACAACTTAGTAAGCAAGTTTGCGACTTAAGCGTAGACTAGCTCGCTAGGGTGTTTCAGATTAGGGTACTAGTTCTGGACGATACTACTTTGGTAGTGGTACTGCTGTGGCGGTCCACGACCGCTGCGGTGATGCCAGTTCGCTATAGCGATGCCAGATCACTACCGGAACATCCTTCAGTAATATTTTTGTTAGTTTCTCATGGTGTGGTGTTTGTTGGCCATTTCAGGTGCCAAAGCTACGTCGCTCAAAGCTTCTAGTGCCAGTGTACCCTAATCTCAAGCCTTTCTAGGTGGGTGAAGGTCCCAATGTGTCGATGGTGTACCACATTAACGATCTATCAATCGAGTTAGTTGTGGTAGAATGATTGTTGTTATTATTTTATTATTAATTATTCATATGCTTAGTAAACACATGTTCGGACTAAGTAGAGACCTATATGTGTGCTATGTAAAATAAATGTATAATTATATGCTTAGAACTGTTTGGTTAGGCTTAAGTAGCAACTTCCATAGTATAACCACAGGATAATAGCCTTTCAACAATCAGTAGGCATAGAATCTAATAAAGTTGGTAATTAATTATAAGTAAATAGATTATAATTAGCTCACCCATACTAATTAAGGATCTCATAATCAGTTATGCATGACAACCCTAGGGTAGTGGATTTACGTTTCAACAACTATAGTGTGATATGGGTTCAATGTAACCACAATGCTCTCAATGTGATATGGATTTAGCATACCCACAGTATTCTTAGTATAATATGGGTTCAGCGTACCCACAATATTCTCAGTATAAAACGGGTTCACCGTACCCACAATGATTCAGTATTCTTTACAATTCTCAGTGTACCCGGATCGTAATAATTTATCCTTATGAAACAAGGTTGAGCTCACACTCCTTTGATCAAGGATTAAGAGGCATCTCTTCTTATGCCCCTCTATTGGGGACGGGCATTACTACTCAACATTTACATCAATTTAATTATTCAACAATCATATTCCCAACAAAGTTATAATATGTGAACAGTTATTGCATTTATCTTTTAGTTATATACGTTATCTATATTAAATGCCAGTATATATTATATATGTGGTACTGAGGCACCCACCATTGAGCTGACAACTCACTCATTTGTCACTTTATTTTTTAGATACAATTGACGAGAGTGATAATGTTCCCCTCATCTAGTAGCAATGAGGTTCAACGTTAGCAGCGAACTCCGCTTTGCAATAAGGTTCAAAGTTGTGGTGTGACACATGGCTTATGCAAATTCTCATGCTTCTCAAAGTGTGATTCATACATTTTCTAATCTAGTTTCAGTCAAGCTAGACGAGGAGAACTTTCTACCATGGAAACAGCAAGTTGAGGCAATTATTGAAGGATATGATTTGCTCGATTTTATCACTGGAAAAGGAATTCTGCAAAACTTTGCAACCTCAACAGATAAAGAAAATGGAGTTATAACCTTAGAGTAATAACAATGGAAGAAGCAGGATGCACTCCTCAAATATTGACTTGTAACCTCCATGAGTAGACCGTTCACAACAAAAATGATTGGATGTGAATATGGAAGATATTAGAGGTATTCTCACCTTCTCAAAGTAATGCTAAAGTTAAACAATTAAAAAATCAACTTAGCAATACAAGAAAGGAAAATTCAATTAGTGAATATGTAACACATTTTTCTATTTTTTTTAAAAAAAAGGGGGAACGCCGAAGCGCTGCAGCAGTTCAGCTATGAAAGTGTGCTGCAACACTTGTTTGAGCGCTATAGTGGTTCGGGGAACCATTAGAAATGGACTTTACTCCTTTGGAAATATCCTGCATTCTGCACCTAGCATACCTATCATCATTAAAGTATACTGATTTTATGCTTTGGCATTCAAGGTTGGGGCATCCCTCCAATTCTATTGTATCAAAAGTCTTGCAAACTTGTAAAATTTCATTAACTATATATGTTTCTATTTCACTAATTGTTGTTTAGGAAAAATGGAACAACTTCCATTTCCTGTTTTTGATTTTGTCTATACTAGCTCACTTGAACTTGTGTGTGTATATATGGGAACCAACCCCAATTTCATCAATAAATGGTTATAGATATTATGTTCATTTTCTAGATGCCTTTTCCAAATATAATTGGATTTTTCTAATGCATTCCAGATCTCAAATAGCAACTATGTTTAATCAATTTTAAAAGATGAATGAACTCTAACTTGATTATAAATTAAAGTCAATTCAAAGTGATAATGCAAACGAATATCTTTCACTAACTAAACAAATGTAGGCCCAAGGAATTGTTTGCAGATTCTCTTGTCCTCATGTGCATTAGTAGAATGGAAGTGCAGAAAGGAAACATAGATATATAACCTTTGTTAGCCTAACAATACTTGATGCTACATTTATGCCATTACAATATTGGATGCTTTCTTACTGCAACACAATTGATAAATTCCCTTCCAATTCCAAATCTGTAGAATCAATCACCCTTAGAAGTTTTATTTGCCAAGCAACCTCCTTACCTAGCTCTCAAGGTGTTTGGTTGCATGTGTTTCCCTTACACAAGGCCATACAATCAACACAAATTGGATTTCAAATCCAATCCTTGTGCGTTTCTTGGCTATGCTACTGGCTATAAAGGCTAAAAGTCTCCTGAAGGAAAGGTTATTATCACTAAACACATTATATTTGATAAAAACAAGTTCCCTTTTAAGTCTTAATCTGAGCTATATCCCCATGGCATTATTACACCTCCTAAATTCTCTTTCTACCACATACAGTACCACCAATAATTCCAACCATGCTCACGCCAGATCCTACACCACATACATCTCCTACACCACTTCAACCTAATCCTTCTCAACTAAATCCTTCACCACTTGCTAATTCTCAACAACCTACAACCACTACCTCACCAAATTTATTAGTTCCTGCATGCATAGTCTCTGGTGCTAACAACTCAACATCAACTCTAAACTCACATCCCATGAAAACTAGATCTAAAGTTAGCATCTTTAAACCTAAAGGTTATAATGCATCTCTTGTACCATCTACTATGAAACAAGCCTTTTTTATTCATCACTGGAAGAAAGTAATGGATGATGGGTACTTAGCTCTTATGAGGAACAATACATGGTGCCTTGTCTCTCTTCTTCCTGGCAGACAAGCAATTGGCAGCAAATGGGTATATCGAGTAAAGTACAACCTAGATGGCTCTATCGTGAAGTATAAAGCCAGATTAGAATCCAAGGGTTTCGACCAAAGACCAACCTTTGATTAAATTGATACTTTCAATCTAGTAGTTAAACCAACTACAATCAGATTAATTCTCTCATTGGCACTTTCTAAATCATGGTCTATAAGGCAGTTAAATGTAAATAATGACTTCTTGAATGATGATTTGAATGAAGATGTCTATATGAAAAAACCTCAAGGCTATGAGGTTGGTAATCCTACTACAATTTGCAAGCTCACAAATGTAACACCCCTAGCCAACTGCTTACGCTTAAGTCGTATGCAATGCTCACTAGGTTGTTAGATCATTGCTGAGGAATACTTATAGTCCTTTATTACTTTTGAAAATGCTGGATTAGGGAAAATATGGACCAATTTTAAACTTTCTCTGCTTGTGACGTATTACTAAAGTATGAGCCGCGTGTAAACAAGATATAAACAATACAAGTGATAGAGCCTTGGGCTTACGATCACTAACCAATAATAGTATAATCAGATGGATAAGCAAACATATGGTCCATTTCAAATATTCACAACAATCTACATAGTATTATAATAATTACATTTACGTAGCATATCCATTACAACGCATAGTTCATTTCTTGTAACAAAAGATCCACACTACTATACTTCTCGTCTCTATGGCCTTGAGGTCTTGCCGTCCATCTTAATTTGTCCTTCACGGCTCCACCTGTTGCTTCTCGCAGCTCTCGTCTGCCCCTGGAATCATGAGCGAGTGGGGGTAAGAACGTTCGTCCTCAGTGGGTCTACTTCTTTATCTCACTTATGAAACCAGGCCACTCAGGAGATCTATAGGTGTGCATGTATACTAACTTCTTACTAATTATTGTCTGTTACCTAGATCCTGAATAGCTTTATCTACTTTACTAGGTGACGGGGGATCTAATCTTTCTTTACCTAGGTTCTCGTGCTTGCTAACTTTCTTTGCGTATATACATAGGCCGTCTCGAGCGTTCTCTTGACGGTACTTATATACTACATAGACTTACATGCATTATCATATACTTATACATCACATATTCATTCATCATATACTCATTCATTTTGTGTCTTATGCATGGGGAAACTGGGGTTCTCTTACGCTTTCGACTTACTCATGGACCGGGGTCGCGTCCTTCTTGCTATCGTTAGTCCGTCACTCTGTAGCCATGGCCTTCCGGCTACAATCGCTTTGTTTCCCATACTGACGATGACCAGGTAGCGTTTTATCCTGAGTGGTTGTGAACCACCAATGGAGAACTTGGATCCATTATCGATCATTAGTAGGGCAAACCATCCATCTTGTGGGACGGTGCAACACCCTAGCTAGTTGGCCTATGCTTAAGTCATAGGTTTTCCTGACTAGGTGGTTGACTGCTGGGCTGTGAACTATTACCGTTCTAACTTATCTATTGAAATTAGGGTTACTGAAAATACGGGCCAGTTGAAACTTCTTTTGGAAATACATGCATATGGAAAGTAATGAGCCGTGCGAGTAATATAACGAATAACGGCATAGCTAAAAGATAAGAGAGTATAAATACATACCTGTAGCGTGGAGCTTTAGCGGCAGACAGTACACATAGGGGCCCGAAGATACACAACATTTCATTTTAATATAATACATAAAGTTTCTACATAGTTCTATCCAGAGGATAATAGTATACATAAACAGTAGCAATAATATACAAACGCGGAAACTAAAAGCAACTACGTACACGAGCGGCACATCTCGCTTCATGTACGGTACAACAACCTAACTCTGCAAACGGGTCCGNGGGGCCGCTCAGAGGTCCCTGAAGTTGTCCAAGTTTCAAAAAACTTTTTGAAACCATTGGCTAAGTGCAGCCCTAGGCCGCTCAGCGCCTTGGGCGCAGCTTAGGCATCCTCCTTTGTTTTCTTGCTTCCTTTTCCATCCTTTCCCATGCCCACTTATTGGAGTTCTTCCAAAAGTTCCAACAACCATTATACAACATATTTCATCTTAGAAAACATATCCAAATCATCTATATAACCTAAGGCTAACATAGCTAACATAATCTACAACAGTTCACAGAATTACACAGAATCAAGCACAAGCCCACATAAGCCACCAAGGAGGTGAGCAAGCTAAGTTTACCCACCTTCTTAAAGTCTTGGAGAGGATTATGATATGGTTAGGAAGGTGAGGGTTCCCTGGGTGTGTAGCATTCCTAGCTGGTCTCTCGGTTCCGGCAACCTTCTGGCAGCGTAATGGCAAGGCTTCCGAGCGGGATGAATTTTGAGCAAAGACTTGGGGAGAATGAGAAAGTATGAAAATGAAGCCATGGAGGGGGTATTTATATGTCAAGGACGAAATTCGCTTGGCCATTTGTGTCCATATAAATTAATTTGCAAAAGAAAAGGAAAAAGAAATTAAAATAAACGGATAAGAACGAACGGTCAACGCTTAGTCAGCGTTGACTTTTTGACTGGAATTTGTGGTTGTGGTGAGGAGAGAGAAAGAGAGAGAATTTCGTGATAGTGACCATGGGCCCCACTTCCCAATCCTGTTTGGTCATTTTTTGTCGTACGTTGTCCGGGTGCTTCGCGTACTGCCGTCCAAAAAATATTCTGGTCATATTTATGCGATCCTCTAATTTTCCTAGTGAGAATTTGGGGTTAATCCAAGGTATTTATAACCTCTCCCTTTGTAGTGGTAGGGTTTCCAGAGACTTTGGACACTACTAAATTCTACTAGCTGAAAGGAGTTGTTTTAGTGTCTGCAGAATTTTTTGAAGCTGAACAGAATTCCGTCTGGCAGATGTTTTAGGTTTTCTATCCAATTCGAAAGGTCAAGAGGAATCATTTGAGTGTCAGCAAAATTTTGAGAAACTAAACAGAATAATTTCTA
Organism: Nissolia schottii; assembly: GCA_003254905.1. Taxonomy (NCBI): domain Eukaryota; kingdom Viridiplantae; phylum Streptophyta; class Magnoliopsida; order Fabales; family Fabaceae; genus Nissolia; species Nissolia schottii. The sequence continues at coordinate 13,517 of QANU01111090.1, forward strand.
CATGCTTCTACATAAATTTTGAGAAACACTTTTGTCCTTAAGGATTCATGCTTCTACATTTTTAATCTGTAAAAGGGCTTCCACGGATATTTATCCTATGAAATCTTTACTAAGGAAAAGTGTGATGTTACAACAAAAGCTCTCTATGGATTGAAACAAGCTCCTAAATCTTGGTATTGTAAATTCTTAGCTGCTCTACAAAATCTCGGATTTACTCCAACCAAGTCTGATGTCTCTCTGTTTACAAGGTTGTTTTCCAATTTTGTCCATCTCTGTGCTCATTTGTGTTGATGATATCATTTTCACTTGCAATTCTACATTAGTCATTAGTTCTCTTCTATGCAAACTCAATGCTTCCTTTGTTCTAAAAGACATGGGACCTCTACACTAATTTCTTGGCATTAAGGAAAATCCTACAAGCTCAGGAGGGTTACATTTATCACAAGGAAAGTATGTGCAAGATTTGCTAACCAAAGCAAACATGGAGGGCTGTAAAAGGTTATGCCACTCCCATTCATTCCAACCTTAAATTCTTTGCCACAACATGGAATTTATTTGATGATCATGGCCTCTATAGGCCTGTGGTAGGCAGTTTGTAATACATCGCCATCACCAGACCTAAACTTGCTTACTGTGTAAATTGTGTGTCTCAATTTATGTAATGCTCTCTTGACACTCATTAGAAGGTAGTCAAACACATCGTGAGATATCTCACTGACACAAGCAATTTTGTCTTACATTTTTTAAAAACCTCTAACACTAGAATCACTGGCTATAATGACTTGGATTGGGGATTCGATCCTGATGATTGCAAGTCCACAAGTAGCTAATGTGTCTATCATGGTCCTAACTTGATTGCTTGGTAGTCCTAGAGGCAACATGCCATTTCTCAGTCCAACAATGAGGTTGAGTATCGCAACATGGCCTCCTTAGTTGCATAAACAATTTGGATTAGATCTATGCTTTTAGAAATTTATGCTCTACTCGTTGCTCTACTAACCTTGTATTGTGACAACTTGACTGCTATTATGTTGGCAACAGTTCCTGTTCTCTACTCTCGGTCCAAGCATTTCAAAATTGATCTACATTTTGTTTGTGATCATGTTGCACAAGGACATGTTCACATTAGTCATATTCCTCACATACTCAAGTTGCTGATATACTCACCAAGGCTATCTCCTCCACTTAGTTTCACAAATTTCGTAGCGAACTTAGAGTTGAGGACTCCTTCTCCCTGAGTTTAGGGGGGATGAAGGTGTAAGCAGTAAAGTTAAGCTAACTACAAGTGGTAGTTAACAGTTAGGAGTTCAATTAGAGAGTTGATAAGTTAGTTATGCTATCTGTCATTGTTAGTTAGAAGAGATTAGAATCTAATCCACTCGAGCATTGTAAAATCACATCACTGAGCTACACACACACACAGATATATATATATATATATATATATATATATATTATGTAATTATCTCATAAAGAAGTAATGAGAACTATTCTTCAGAATTCACACAAACTTACAACTCTCTCTTTCTAACTCACTCTCTTTTACTTTCAAGATCTGTACTAATACCTTTAGAAATGATTTTCAATTAATTTGGTTGTAATCTCTTCCCTTCTTCCTTTACCTGTTGATCTAAACATAGTTGCTTACAACAAGCTACATAGGTCCAATTAAGTTCAATTCAATCTGAAGTAATTAAGTTTATGTTCACTTAGTGAGGTTGAGTCTTCCTTTTAATTTGCATAAGCGAATACAATAAAGGAGGAAAGAGTAGTTGGTTGAAGGAAAATAAGGAGGATAAAAAGAAAACGAAGAAAACAGTATTTTAGTCATTAAAATAGTAAAACTTTACAAAAGGCTGTAAAGTGCACATTAAGGAGACATTAGGGTTGAATTTACACATTTTTAAGTTTAGGAGGCAAAGTGCACAAAGCCTATAGTGTAGGGGGTAAATTGCATTTTTCCCTAAAAATTAAGATATTTCTCAAGTCATATTAGTTATGTAGAATTAATTTTTATTTGTTGAGATGACAATTCCCTTGATTTCTGGTAGTTAACACTTTAAACATATATAGATCCCTGATTTTGCTTATCCTTATTTGGATTTAAGCCTCTAATTAATGAAATTGATTCTTAAAAAAAAACACTTTAAATATATATAATAAATTATTTCATGTAAAAATCTTACATGACCTTGTCTTGTCTTTGTTAGACGTTTACCATTGATTGATAAAGGGGATCCTAATCTTGTTCCACAAAAAATTTGATTAATGATGACTTTTTACTTATAAAGTTGTGTGAATGTGAAATTTTCACATGTGAAGAACATTTATTGGCTAAAAAATTTAATTGTGGCAGAAGAAGTGACAAAAAAAATTATGATTCTATTTTCATAATGTACCAAAATGTGAGATTATAGCAAATCGCAACAAAAGTAGTGATTCATTAAAAAACTAACAAGCGCGCGCCATATTAAGTGACAATCTATTAAAAAATAAAAAAGCGACGGTATAAATCGTCACAAAAGTGGTGATTTACCAAAAAGAATTGACGATATAAATCACCACAAAATGTAACAATTTTTTTTAAAAAGAAAATCACATTTTAGTAATCTTTACAAAATCTTCCCATTCTAACATTAAATTGCTTTGCTCCACATTCAAGTGTAATTTTCACATTTGTTTTCCTAAATATATAAAAAAATAATATCTTATTTTTATTGTATATTTATGTGACAAAATATTGTATTTTCTAACAACTCCTTAATGTGAGAAAGAATAACATACTTCAATTTAATCGAAACAAAATAAAATAAAACCCACTTCAATTTAATCGAAACAAACAAAATAACAAAATAACAAACTTCAATGTAATCGAAACAAATCACATTAAAAAACAAGACGTCATTGCCGTGTCGCAGCAGGAAAAAAATGAAAAAAAAAAAAAAAAANGGCGAGGGCGCGGGGAGATCACGAGCGTGGGCGGCACCGCGGGGAGAGACCGGGGTTGCAGGCTCGGCCTCGACGAAGACAGACTTGCAAGTGCTCGGGCTCGATGAAGGGAAGATGAAGTTGCAGTGTGGCGGGCTGTCTTTGCAGGGCTGCGGAGAGGAGCGGCGGGGGATGGGGCAGCGCCGGCGGAGGGGTAACGGTGTGGATGGGTTCCGTCGACAGGTCTGAGAGGATGGGTGGGGGTGGGTCGATGGTTAGGAGATAGTGGGGGGTTAATCGGGGCTGTGGGTTAGGAGAACATGTTTTTTTTTTTATTATTAAAAACGGGTCGGGTCAATTTTGGGGTTCGGGTCATGGGTTCTGGGTTGGGTGTTTGGGTTATGTCACGTGGCCCGCCGCGTCTGCGCCACGTCATCACAGTCAACCCTTACCCAACCCCAGGGACTAAAACCTAATTTTCCAATTTTGCAGGGACTAAAACTTTTACATAAGGACTAAAACCAAACTTTCAAATTTTACAGGGACCAAAAACATAATTAACCCATATATATATATATATATATATTCGCATTGTTTTGTTTTTTTATCTATTTATTTATTTATAAATTCGAGTAAAATGTATTGATGAGTTTAAGATTTCAATCTGACATTGCATGCAAAGACTGGCATAGAATTGTAGTTTACTTCTATTGCGCCCAATTGCTTCAAATCTTTTCTTCATCAATTTGTGAAGGGTTGGGCATTTGTTCGCTTTTTTTATTTTTAAGAAGTTGAAATTGAAACAAAAGTCATGAAATGACAAATAAAAGTATTTAGTATTTTTAAAAAAATTGTCAAATAAAAAAGTTTTTTGGAAGTTTGATTTTTTGTTTTAGTACTTTTGAAGAAGTACTTTTATTCCCCACCCCCAAAAAAAAAAACTTTTGAAGAAGTAATTAAAATAATTTAATAACAAATAAATATTTGTGAATATGTGCTAAGCTCATAGGATATTAGAAAACTAAAATCGAAAGTATTTTTTATTTATTTTTTATTTATAAAATCAACATAACCTGGTCAATAGAAAGAATTAAACCTTTTTTTTCCTTCTAATTTTCAATTTGTGAGGGAATATCTGTTAATGTGTATCGGTTAGTCAATTGATTGGCTTGTTCATCAACTAATCGTTTCAAATAATTTCCTTTCAATAAATAAAAAATAATAATTAGAAAGATCTGAATATGTGCTAAGGTCATCGGCTAATAGATATCTTAATTATAAAAAAAAGAAGAAAAATATTCAATTTTGTGTGGGATTTTTATTTTTTCTTTTCTTTTCGTTTTTCATTTTCTTTTCAGAGACCTAAAATCTTACGCCTTGCTTATTTGTTAGTGATGAGTCAATCATTGATTAATGTTTTTATGGATAAGATTATTAATGTTAACGAATTGATGTACACTATTAGTATTACTCAATTGCGGACTCATCCTTTTGCTGTTTCAGGGCTGCTTCAGGCGAAATGTGGCAGTTGTAACTATTTATGCATCGTTGGGAGAGGAAGCTTTATGTCACTCGTTGAATGAGGTTTTAGTTTTTCTCTATAACTTATTTTGCACACCTCTCTATGTCTCATTTTGTTTGTAAGTGCTGTTCCTGATTATGTTCCCTTCGCCATGATAATAATCTAGTTGATTGGTAGACTTATCCTATGTATAGTAAGGGATAGATAGGTCTTTGTTACCTTTGTATGTATGATGCCTCACTTTAGGCTGAATACCAGCCATTCCATGAGGCAATCCTGCACACTAAATGTCAATGTATAAACTGCTGCTTAAAATTTCTTGTTTTCGAACTTTATTTTAAGATCAAATACTCAGATTTGTTCTCCAAAAGATATACTTGACATTAAGTGAGTAATCGTCTAAATTTTTTTAAACATAATTTGGTCCTTAAATGCTTAAAGTAGGTATCTTAGTCCTCCAATTTATACTTAAACATCAATTTGGTCCTGAAGTTGATCATTATTTTATGCTATGATGGAGATGTAAGCAATCTTGAAAGGACTAATTTGATGTCCTGTACATCTTGCATCAATTTGAGCGTTTACTCTTTATTTAATGATTGAAACTCAACTGTCTGATGAAGTTTTTGATTTTGCAATATCTTATTCTCAGTATTGTGGTTTACGTTCTCGAATTTGTTTATATGTGAAATGGGTTAGGGGAATTTTTTATGTTTTGACATTAGTGCACTTTGTTATTTTGTGACTTCACTTTCAAAATATGTGCAGACAGAGGTTACAACCGTAATATGTGGGAAAAAAGAATTGAGGACACTTGTACGTATTCGTGGACAACTTGACACAGTGAAACGTGTGATTTGCATGGATGATGATATCCCATCTGATGCCTCATCTGTTGAGCATGGCTGGACCATTACTTCGTTCTCCGCTGTTGAGAGACTTGGTAGAGAAAATCCAGTTGATGCTGATTTACCTCTTTCAGCGGATGTTGCAGTTATAATGTATACAAGTGGAAGCACAGGATTACCTAAGGTTGGAAGCCTCTGAGATACATAGCACTTCCAACATCAATTTTGAAAATCATTTTGCTAGATTGACAAACCTAAATAATATTTTAGATTTGACCATAATTTGTCTACTTTTTTCTTCCTTTTCCATTTTCTTTCTCTTGTTCTGTAGTGATGTAGCACTTCTTTAATTTCATTCTTTCTTTCACACAGGGTGTGATGATGACACATGGCAATGTCTTGGCAACGGTCTCTGCTGTAATGACAATTGTTCCTAACCTTGGGAAAAATGATATATATCTAGCATACTTACCAATGGCTCATATCCTTGAATTAGCAGCTGAGGTAAGGGGATATAGTTTTGTGAGTAGATTGAAATATTGAACACATATTTCTGTCTTGTTTTCCCCCTCTTTTCCTTTATTTCGTGTTTTGACAAACTCAAATACATTGTAGAATTTGATTGCGGCTGTTGGAAGTGCTATAGGATATGGATCTCCTCTGACCATAACTGACACATCAAACAAGGTCAAAAAAGGAACGAAGGGGGATGCTACTGTATTGATGCCAACTTTAATGGCAGCTGTACCTGCAATTCTTGATCGTGTGCGTGAAGGAGTGTTCAAGAAGGTATTTTGATTTCTGACTCGTGACACCTATGTATCATGCATCAATAGTATCGTGTGTGTGTTAGTGAGGTATTTGCATGAAACCTGACTTTTATTTACGCATTTATTGGAGCAACAATGAAGACTTAAGCTTGCCAATGCAGGTAAATGCAACTGGAGGATTGTCAAAGAAATTGTTTGATTTAGCCTATAACCGGAGGCTGCATGCAGTTAATGGTAGCTGGTTTGGAGCTTGGGGTTTGGAAAAGGCTCTTTGGGATTTTCTTGTGTTTAGAAAGGTCCGGGCAATACTGGGTGGTCGTATCCGTTTTATACTGTCCGGTGGTGCTCCCCTCTCTGCCGATACCCAGAGATTCATCAATATTTGTCTTGGGTCAGTTTTTTCAAGTATTATATAATTAGTTATTTTTCAAATAAAAGAATAAATAAGATATCCACCTGAAAGTAACCAAAAAACACAAAAGCCAGACTAAACAAGAAAGACACATTAACTAAGCAAATCTGGACATGTCCAAAAAGAGAAAAGACCATCTGAGATAGCCGAAATTTCCCATGAAAGTGGATACATTTCAAACATCAAAAAGTTATCCTTGAAAACTCTGGCCTCTCGCTCCAACCATACAATCAAAGCTATGGCATGAGTAGACATGTCGAAACCTAGCCTATCTTCAATTCTGAAATAAAATTGTCAATCTTTTAAGGTAATGGCTCTTTAATAATAGTTACACTTGAATAAAGTTTCATCTATTTATTCTATGATGATAGCCATTGAGCATTAGATCAATAAAACCCTTAGTATCAGCTCTAGGATGAGTTAGACTAAAGGAAATATTCAGTGATTGTTCTATCAATCTTCATGAAGACTATCTGTTTAGAGGACTTCCCTCTTTAGATATGTCGAGAGATTGGAAAGCCCTACTTCATTGATAGCCTTTTGGTTTTGTTCTTAATTTGTACAGAATATCTCTTGTCCTCCAACCTTACATATTTTCTTCTCCTCTTATCAATACAATACTTCTTTTATCCTCTCCCCCCNTCTTCATGATGGCTTGGGAGTAATTGATATTAGTTGTTACTTGTATCCAAATTGTTATCAAAAGCAGCACATTTTGAGAAAATAATGGCGTGTTTGGTTTCAGTTTTCATTTCCAGTTTCCATTTTTAAGATTTTGTGAAGGAATTAGTGAAAACTAGAAATGGAAACAATAAATTGGATTTTATAATTTTCACTGTTTCTTTCACAAAATCCTGAAAACAGGAAATTCTGGAGATGAAAACTGAAACCAAACACATCCTAATATTGTAATTGAGTGATTGAAGTATTGCCAAAAGTCAAAATAAGGAAGCTTGCTACAAAAGTTTTGATGTCAACTGTTCTTCTCATTTATGACCTGTAATGATTTGCTGCAATTGGGCGTGATAGTTGATGTAAATCAAACTTTTCTATTGGTCTTCATATTTCTTTTGGAAACTTCAACTTCTATATCTATTATTGGTAGAATGGCCTTCTAAAGGATGTATTACTGGATTCACTCTTGAATGTTCAGCTAAAGGAAATATTACCAGCTTTACACTTGTACTTCTTTGTCTTTTTTCCCCTTTTTTTCAAAAATTTTCTGTCACACTTATATGGCATTGTCATTTCCAGTGCTCCTATAGGCCAAGGATATGGTCTTACAGAGACTTGTGCTGGTGGGACATTCTCTGATTTTGATGACACATCTGTTGGTCGTGTTGGACCACCTCTTCCATGCTCATTTATTAAGGTAACAATTGATTGATCAGATATAGTTTACATTCATACATTTTAACTCTAATACAATGGTAACACGCATGCGCGAACCAATAACTTCTAGCAATACTTCATAAATGAAACTTTTGTTATTTATTGTGAAACTTATATGGGTCATTTCATCCTATAGTTTCATGGAATCCTACTCCTTGCATCTTATATTGTGTGGCACAGCATAGTCACAGTTCATCTACATTTCTGATATAGGATATTCAATTACCATGATATATGTTATAACCCTATATAAATGGGGAAAAAAAAGAATGGCACTTTCTTCACATTTCAGCTATTGAGTATTTCCTAATGAGTATTTATGGTGATGGTGGGTGTCAATACTATGCAACGTAGACCTAAACCATTCATGCTTTGTTGTTTCACTCTTACAGTCCTCTTTTATTTTCTGACAAATTCAACAATTATCATTGTTTTTCTCTTAGAATGGAAGGTCTAGCTCCTCCCAAGTGCTAGATTTAGGGGCGAATACCCAAGCTATTATAAATACTATCTTGGTCATATGTCTAGCTAGTGTGGGACTTAACACAAACCCCTCATGCCTAGGACTAGATATCTGCAGATGGCCCAACACCAAGCATTGGATAAACTCTGGTACCATCTTAGAATTTATGGCCTAACTCCACCCATAGCCAACTCTAGCGAGGAGGATTGTTCTAACTATTATAAAGGCTATTGTGATCATATGTCTATCCGATGTGAGACTTAACATTATCTATTAATTTTCACCACTAATTTGGTATTGAGCAACCTGTGAATATATACATCAGTTTTGGAAGCCTCCCTTCAATCTGGCATGTTTACATACTTTCTAATTATAACAAAGTGTGTCGAAAATTGAAATCTGTGTCTCATTATTCTATCCCATCCAAAGTAGCTATTTTATATGTTAATTTCACATTAGTAAATCGTTTTCTCATCTGTGTGTCCAGATTTTGTAATTATGAACACCATGCCAACTCTTGTAGGATATACTGGATGTGAACTCTATTCCTTTTTAAATCTCATAATAAGTTTTGTACTACAGTAAAACTAGTAGAAATGGCCAGCATCCATCCTCTTCCTGCGGTTCCTCTAGAAATGGAGCTCAGCAAGAAACCGATATTATCTTCTTTTTACCTTGTTTAATGGTGCAATGTGAGGGAGGCTTCAAGATTATGTCGTGTATTTTTCTATGTGGTCATCTTTCTATGGCTGTTTGCTTTATCTTGTGGTATCTGAAAGAAAAAGAAAAAAAAATTCCTTACATGAACGTTTATCTTTCTTCGCTCAGCTAATCAATTGGCCTGAAGGTGGATATTTAACTAATGACTCACCTATGCCCCGTGGTGAAATTGTAATTGGTGGTCCAAATGTGACGCTCGGGTACTTCAAGAATGAAGAAAAGACAAAAGAATCATACAAGGTATAGCTTCAGTGTTCTTTTTGCTTTTTCTTGAGGGGGAAAAAAACGTAAGGTGGGATGCGATATAACTTCTTATTTTCCCTTGCTGTAATGTTTTTGCTTAGTAAAGTTGAAAGTTATATTTACTGTTTTTCTTTTCTATTCCTTTTTTATATTTTTAAAATTGTGTTAATTTACTTTTGAATCGTTGATGTTTAAGGTTGATGAAAGAGGAATGAGGTGGTTCTACACTGGTGACGTAGGGAGATTTCATCCAGATGGTTGCCTTGAGATCATTGATCGTAAAAAGGACATTGTTAAATTGCAGCATGGAGAATATGTCTCCTTGGGAAAGGTATGGATATTGGTTCGTGAAATGCTCCATTCTCAACCATTTTCGATTATGACTAATTTATTAAATACAGGTTGAGGCAGCTCTTATTGTTAGCCCCTTTGTAGACAATATTATGTTGTACGCCGATCCTTTTCATAGTTACTGTGTGGCACTTGTGGTGGTCTCTCCATCCACAGTGCAAGATTGGGCATCAAAGGCTGGGATTGCTTATTCTGATCTTTCAGAACTATGCATGAAAGAAGAAACTGTGAAGGAGGTGCAGTCGTCACTTGTAAAGGTATATCTGTCTATCCCTTCAACACCTAGTGATGTTTGGGAGTCGGTTTTCATTTTTAAGTAGGCACATTAATTAAATCAGTACTGCACTACGGCAGTAGTGTGTTGAAGTTTTTCATTTCTGTGTACATATTTAAGTTAACAAAGGCAACTTTTGAGGTTAAAATCAATGTCACAGCAAAAATTGTCTATAGCTATGCTTGTTTGAGTAAGAAAAATTTGAAATGAGAATCACTCCATGTCAATGAATCATGGATCACGTGGAGACGCGACACCAGAAGTCGCAATTTTAAAATCTGTAAGGCACGGATAGTATAAAATTTTGGCCATTTCAACAGTATGAAACCTAGTATAAGGGTTGCTTTTACCATCTGGAAGAAAATGAGAAAATCAAAACCTTTCCATTGCACTATATTTTGACTTTCCTCCCCATTTACCATCTTCCACCTACTCTAACAAGGATCATCTTGATGGAATACAAAATTTAAAAATATTGAGGGCAGGTGGAGGAGGCAAGATGGGCTTTTTGCACGTGAATATAATACTTTCATATCATTGTCTTTTAATGTTTCCATACAAGTCACAGAAGTATACCAGTGATGCACCTTTTGGGAAGGGTTGAACTTGTCTTGTTTATCATGTTCAAGGGACTGAATTATTTCAGGATGATATCCTTGATGCCTAACTAAAACTTTTAGTGACTCTCATATGACATCGAATTCCCCCAAATAAAGGAAAATATTGTAGAGTTCACCTAAATAGAAATGCATCACTACTAGTAAAAATTATAAAGTGGGACCTATTTGGTTGTAAAGCTCTGTCGCTTAATGCAGCTATCTTGATATTGTGTCCTGCAATGGGCTTGCTTATGCAGCATGTTTAACACTAACGATGGATGCCCCGCTCAGTTCCGTATTAGTCATGGGCATCAACCCCTAATTTCACGGGAAAAAAAAAAAGGAAGACCGATCTACGTGTTTTCTAGTATGCATATGGTGTACTCTTATACACCAATATCTCTAGAGCCCAGAAGATTACATCTGCAGTACATTGCCTTTGTTGTTTGCAAAACGATGTACTGTTATTCCTTTTTTTTATTATCATCATAAAATTTGAGACACTATCTGCAGGAAGCAAAGAAGGCTCGTTTGGAGAAAGTTGAGATTCCTGCAAAAGTTAAATTGCTTTCTGAACCATGGACTCCTGAGTCTGGCCTAGTCACCGCTGCTCTCAAGCTCAAGAGAGAGGCGGTCAGAAAGGCTTTTCAGGAAGAACTCTCACAGTTATATGCTTCATAGCCTAACAAGCAACTTACCTGTTCCGGTGAAAGAAGTTACTGGACCTTTTGCACTTCTCCCATTTGATTTTGCTTCCTTTTCTAGTTCCTTGGCAGCGGTTTTTTTTTTTTTTTTTTGGGGGGGTGGTTTTAGGAGAGGTTTGTATTTGTTAATTTTTCCCCTAATTGTTCGTTTTCTATGTGAAGTTACATTCGTTATGCATAGTGAGGCTCATTACTGGAAGATGGAAGAAATGTTGAATTTACTTGAGGACTGATGTTGCAAGGTGATTTTTGCTGGAATTACTTATTTACTATTATTACTATTATAAATTTTACCTTCATAGATTTACTTCTGAAGTTTGCATATTCGCCAATTGTTGCCCTTTTGCATAAGTTTTGTGCCAAAACCAGGGCTATATCCCCATATAAAATGCATGAAAACAAATGTTTGTTTAAGCATCACGGGCTTGATAAAAATGTCCACAAACCATCATCATATTTAAGAAAATGGAAAGTCTCATGTATCAAGTTCTCATTACCTGAAATCATGTATATTAGGGTTGCAAACAACACAATTCAAACTAATCAAGAATCAAGATTTAAACATGAAAATATTGTTTCGCGGGCCTCAACCCATCATGAAATCATTATGAGCACAAAATAAAAAGGAGTCGAGTAATGACGTTAACATGGCCATAGTAAGAAGAAGAAATTCAACAGAATAAAATGATATTCTTGATTTGTATTATTGTCTCACGTGTATGTAAAACTAAAAATAAATCTAATGCTATTCCTACATGTGTCTAAACTTATTTACCACATAAATTTACAACATACATTATACATTGTGTATATTTGGAAATATGTCTAAACTTAGGGCTACTCACGAATCGGACTTGCGAAATCCGCTTAATCTATCCAATTTAATGCATACGGATTGAGTCAGGTTAGTTGGTAGGTCAGTAGGTCGAGTGATTTGAAATAGGAAGCACGAAAAGGGTCGGATGGCAGATTGAAAATTTTTTAATCTGTCGGATTCGACTAGATTGAATAAATAAATAAAATAATCCTAAATGGCTAATCCATATCTATCTAATTCTAATCCTCATCTTCTCTCACTCTCAGTTCACTCTCTGCGACTCTCTCGCTGTCTTTCACCGCCTCGTTATTCATCCTCTCAGGGCTCATGTAGGCAATCGTCCCCATCGAATAGTTGCACGGATCTATCGTTTGGTTTAGGATCCTGCTGACGCCGAAGTCGACGATCTTCACCTGCCTCTTGGAGTTGATCAGGAGGTTGGATGGCATGATGTCGCGGTGGACGATGTGACACCGGTTGTAACATTCCGCTTTTTCCTTAGTGAAAATCTCATCAAATAAATATATATGCAAGCCCTCTGTTTAAGATAAAAAGGGTAGAAACATAAATTCTTACGCCAAAAACGTCCGTTAAGGTAATAGTCGCAATTTTGCGAAAATTCGCAGAAACCGGATTAATTACCTTTCATCACCAGAATTTAATTATGTATCAAAGGTATTCGTAAAGAACACTTTTAGGAAAATAAATTTACGAATACCTTGGATTGACTTAAATTCCTTATCAGGAAAAGTATTAGATCACAATGTCGTGTTCGAAATATTTTTAGGGCAGCCATACACGAACGATTAACGACCAAACACGATTAAACATGATCAAAAAAATTAGTCACATGGCTAAAAGGCCATCACCTTTCTCACGTAGCTCCTAACACACACACACACACCAAGTCTTTGGTCAACATGGTCAAAGATGGCAACTTATCCACCTAAACCATTCTTATCCCATTTTGTTTCTTTTTCTTTTTCTTTTATTTTCCCCCAAAATTGCCCAAGCCAACCAACCTTGGCTGGCTATAAATACCCATCTTGTGGCCTTCAGTTCTCATCTTTCATTTTTCCTTTGTTCCCGCCAAAGTACGTTTCGTTCGTACACTCTATTGTTACGTTGCCGTAGCTGGAAATCAGCACAGAAAAGCTACGCACTCGTGGGAACGTTTTCTCATCACCCTCACCACCAACCAATACTCTTAGGAAGTGGGCAAACCTAGCTTACTTACCTCCTTGGTGATTCTTAAGTGTTGTATGTTGAATATATGAAAATATCATGTATTATGTAATAGATGATAGGTTAATGATGCATGAATGATTTTATGTTTTCTTTGAGTTAGGAAATGTGATATTGTGATTGTTGGAACTTGTGGTAAAGCCCTAAGAAGTGTGAATGGGAATGGTTTGGAGAAAAGGTGAAATAGAGAAAAAATAACAAAGCTGCAACCTGGTTTCACGTTTAGTGCGCTGAGCAGCCTGGGTAGTTTACGTTCTGTAACAGTATTCTACGCCCAAGGCACTGAGCGACCTGAACCCTGAGTCCCCATGCAAACCTAGACTTGGGTGGCTACGTAACCTGGGAGTTCCCTGTGGACGCTGAGTGACCAAGATAGGGCGCTGAGCGACCTGGAGAGCCTTAGGTCACTAAGCTAACCTAGACCAGTGGCTGAGCGATCAAAGAAGTTCTCATGGGCCCACATATTCCAACAAACACTTATCCATGTTATTTACGTGTAATAATAATAATAATGATTATGTCTTATGTTAAAATGCATCATGAGGACATGGTTGTCATTCAGGCTTTAGGACAACCTTAGATAAGTAGAAGTTATCACCTAACTCTATTAAAGATCATAAATGAACCCTAGGGAAAATGTAAGATCTTAAGAAGGTTCGGGCCATAAAGGGTTGGTGTACCTTGAAGAAAGTACATAGTTATATAATAGGAAACCCCTCTCTTGGCACGTCCACCGGACAAGCCCCTCGCTAGTCCCGCAAGATGGATTGGTTAATGATGTGAACGCATGCTTAAACCTAACTTTATGTTGAAGTTAAAAGGAAAGGAAGAGAATACGAATACTTAAGGGCGTGATGACACAAAGTCCTAACAAATACACTTTCGGTCGCGTCGATAGGGCAGGCCAAAAAGTGAAAATATACTTTTGGTCGCGTTGATAGGGCATGTCAAAGAGAAAAAGAGAGCAAGAATGAGTCCAACTCCTGGTCGAGTCGATAGGGTAGGCCCCTCTCCATCCCCCAAGTCGGATGGTTATTTCCTTCCATTGATTGATGAATTATGCCATTGTGCACTCGTGGTTAGCAACCACTCAATTTATAGCCCTGCCTGGTCGTCAATGATACAGAAACAGAAGTAGGTTGTAGTCGAATGACCACGACTACAAAGGAGGAAGACATATTCTAACGAGAAGGATGCAATCACATGGCGCGTAAGAGGACCCCATATCCCCTCATGCATAAGATGTGTGATGTATGTATATATGTATGCATGTAAAAATATCTATACTCACAGTTACTGTCAGGGGAACTCACGAGACGGTGTAGCTGAAAGTTAGAGACTACGCGAGTACGTGATCTTACCTCACGTTACTCCAGGGAATAAAGCTAATAAGCATGAATCCATAGGTAAGGTAAAGATTAGAACTGTTACCTAGTAAAATAGATAACTCTACTCAGGACTAGCATGGACAATAATAATAAGTAGGGATTATAGTGTACTTTGACACCTAGAGATCTCCTGAGTGGTCTGGATCATAACCGAAGTAATAAGAAATCCCCAGCGCTACCGGTTTCCCACTAAGAACGCGACGTTCTCAGCCCCACTTGTTTATGATTCCAAGCGGATACGACCAATTTACTAACGGGGACAAGACATCGCAGGACGAATAAAGGTCTAGGAGTAGGAAGACTCCCCGAGAAACAACAAGAATTACTCTCCTTATCAACGCGTAGAAACAATTACTATGTTGAAGTTGTTTTGGTTATATGGTCTAGATAGGCCATTAACTCTTGTGTGTACTAAATGTAATATGTATGATTAATCGTACGTGTAAACATGTTCTGGACCATGTAATTGTATGTATGCATATATATCTTAAGGTGGTTTGTATAATTATTCCAACAGCTTAATTCTCACCTAAGTCCTTTCGAGACTCTATCGTTTGTGTATCTATACAGTCATCTTCTTGAACGTGCATGACTCATAGTTTATGAATAAATCAGAAAAAGGAAAAAGTTTTAAATGGGTCTATATTTTTGACATAATAAGTATTTCACAATTAATGAAGGGCTATCAGTATCCCAACCAAAGCAGATAACCACCTAGTGAGCATTGTTTGCGACTTAAGCGCAAGCAGCTAGCTAGGGTGTTACATTTGGTATCAGAGCGGTTTGGTCCAAAAGAGCCTAAGGACTGAGCTGCACTCTGCTTTCGAGTATGAAAACGGTGTATGCTACTTCTAGGACGAATATGCTAACCTTATGTGTACTGTCTTTTCTTGAGACTGATCAATTCGGGATCTGTGTAGGTAATACAAGTTACCAATGCCGTCGCGAAGAGATGCTACACTACATATTGAAGATGAGCCCGCAGGCCTTGCGAACCTAATCCGAGAATTGGCTTGAGCGGATAATCGAATAGCAGATTCAAACGTCTAATGACAGGCTACCCCGACTACAGAAGAGGTTGATACAAGGAAATTTGCAGACTTCTATAGAGCTAATCCTCCCACTTTTAAGGGAGTCATGAACCCATATAAAGTCTACAACTGGTTGAGAGAAATGAACCAAGTTTTTGAAGACATCCCCTGCACAGAGGCTCAGAAGGTTAGATTTGCATCTAGGAAGCTGAAAGGTGCTGCCCTGGAGTGTTAGGAGACCACCAGGCCCCTCCTCGACCAAGGATGTAACACCCTAGGTTAGCAGCTTATGCTTAAGTCATAATCTGCGTCCGCTAGGTTGTTATCTACTGTGTGGGAGTACTGATAGTCCCTACTTTGCTACGGAAAATAATTAAGTTAACTGAAATAAGGACCCATTTTTTTTCTTTTTAAACATAAGCTATGCTTCAATCTAGAGCCATGCGTGTGGACTACTATGAGTCTCGTATAATCGTATCACAGATAAATGCGTGCGTCGTCTGTCATACAAGTACATACATGAACAGTAAAGTAAACAGTACCATGTGGGTACCACAGTCAATGTCATACATGTCAGGAAGCTATATATACATATATATCATAAATACTGTATTAATACATCAAAGGGGCTAGACATACCCTAAGCCCGTACATACTATCAATGGCTACAAAATGGAATACATCAAAATGTACACAAAGCTATGACTACTAGCAAAAGGTGGCGTCTGATGACAGGGTCTGGGTATAGTGCTGGTCAGGTCTCTGGCTCGTCCTCGCTGAAGTCCTCCTCCGGATCCTCCTCGGGGTCCTCCTCTGGATCCTCCTCCTCCGGCTCTGACCCCTCTGGCTCGTACTCCGGCTCTGGGTCGTCCTCCTCGTCATCCTCCTCCATGGCTACCAGAGGATACTCCTCCTCGGGTGAGGAAGGCACCGGTACATCTGGCGGGTCTCGGGGGCCGTAGGATGGGCCTGCCTCGTGGCTGGGAGTGCGAGGTGCGAACTGTCGGCTATAGTCTCTGGCCGTCCTCATCCGTGCCGTCTGCCGGTAAGCCTTGGGCAGTCGCAATCTCACAGAAACTGGGTCGACCTCCACGTCCTTCTCGTACGGAATGGGCTCGCCGTCAGCAGAAGTCTCTGGCTCAGGGAATACCGGTGGCGCGACTCGGCAGGGTGTGGGACGATTCACTACCAGTACTGACCAAAGCTCTGCCTTCTCCCCTGTCTCAGGGTCTACTGTCCTAAATCTGCTGTGCAGGATCCGCCTCTTCTTCGGCGGGGACGTCATCTATCTCGCCTGAAGCCATAAGTGAGTGGGGGTGAGAACGGTGGTTCTCAGTGGTTGACTATGGCATAGGGGGGATCTGGTTACTTAATTATGGTCCGGCCGTCCAGGAGATCTCTAAGTGTTCATGTATCTAGACATCCTACCAGTTATTTCTTGCCTAAGTTCCTGGGCGGCTTTATCTAGTTACTAGGTGACAGGGAACTAATCTTTCTTACTAAGTTCTCGTGCTTTCTATCCTTGACCGTTCTGACACTACTACACATATATGTATGCCCGGTGACCTTGCCCCATGCGTTCCCTTCGAGCATGGTGACATGGTCGAGACATAGCGACGCTTTAACCACATAGGTATGTATGCAAGGTGATCGTGTCCCATGCGTTCCCTTCGAGCCTGGTGACATGATCGAGCCCCATGCGTTCCCTTCGAGTATGGTGACGTACACAATGCCTGCGTTCCCTTCGAGCCTGCTCTTGTGCACTATGCATGAACTTAACATTTTAATTAACCGGTATCATATGCTTGCATTGGCCGCCTTCCTTTGGGCTAAACCATGTAGGCACGAGGGCCTCATTCATTCGTAACCATCATCATTATCATCATCTGCACTTTTAGCTTTCTGTACTATTCTAGTTCTTACGTTCATTATCATCTTCATTCATTAGCCTTGGTCATAGCATAGCCTCTAGTGATCTATCCTCATGATGCATGCAAGACTCAATACTCATGTTCTGGTTCTTGGCACCCATAGGTGGCTTACACTAATACAGATAAACATATCACATACACTTCTACGGCTAGGTACTTGTTGGAATATATGTAGACCTCAGAACTCCTTTTCGAAAAACACCCAGCAACTTCAGGGATCCTCCGCGGAACCCACTGAGCAACTCTCCATGGGATCACTCAACCCTTCCAGGAGATCTCCGCGGAACCCACTTGGCACCGCTGCTGGCGCCCAGTCAGAAGCTTTAGGGACCCACTCAACCGCTCCAGGGTACCTCTGCGGAACCCATGCGGTCACCACTACTGGTACTTACTCGGTCTACTCTCCAGGGAGCCACTCATCACTCCGGAAAACCTCCGCGGAACCCACTCAGCACCACTCTTGGTGCCCACTCAACACTCTTCACGTAACCCTCTCAGCTCTCCAGGGATCCTCCGCGGAACCCACTCAACACCATTTCTGGTGCCCACTCAACACTTCTCACATAACCCTCTCAACTCTCCAGGGATCCTCCGCAGAACCCACTCAGCACCATTTCTGGTGCCCACTCGGAAGCTTAGGGAACCACTCGGCAATGCCAGGGTTCCTCCGCAGAACCCTCTCAGTACCACTCCTGGTATCCACTCAGGCACTTCGAAAAACCATTCAACACTCCGGGGGTAACCTACGCAGAACCCTCTCAAGACCACCCCCTGGGCCCGCTCAACGCTCCTCTCAACAACTCCAGGGGTCCTCCGCGTACCCACTCAGCACCATCCCGGCGCTGCTCAACATCTCCCTTGACTCTTCTCAGTCGCTCTCCACGGAACTACTCGGCACCATCCCAGGCGCTGCTCAACAACCCTAGACTCCTCTCAGTTACTCTCCACGGATCACTCGGCGCTTACCTCTTTGCTTAGCTTCTCTTATTCGCTTATATTCATCCCAAGTTCAAACACCACATATTCCAACAGTACCCGAGCAACAACTTGAGCGTCTAAAACTCATAAAACAACGTGAATATAACCAACATGCAACATAATATTTATCCTCATAGCATTTCTAATTTTTCCTACTCAAAATACACACATAAACATACAAATAAACATCCTATAGACAGGGGTGATCGGACTACCCACCTCAAAGAAGGTTGGTGAGGGGAGTTTGAAGTGAACTTCCTCAAGCCTTGATGTTCCCAAAGCTTTAAGCCACCTTCCTCCAAGATGAGAACCTTGCACTGTGAGGAGGATGATTGTTCCTCTTGGTGGTGGTTGTACGAAAATGGAACCAAGATGAGGAGACTTTGGGGGGCTGTGTTTCGGGTCTTGGGAGGTGAAAGAGGATAGGAAGGGTGCTTGATTGCTTGGAGACAAAGTGGTGGTCTTGGAGCTTGGCTTGAGGTGTGTTTATGGAGGATGTGAGAATGAGGTTTTTTTTTTTAGAGTTTTGAGGAGAAGTCTCGGTTTTGAGGGCTGAGTGTGAGGGGATTTAATTGAATTCTAGGATTTAGAAAAAGGTGATGAATAGTGGGAGGTATGGGCATAGGTATGGCTCATGATGTGATTTGGTTAAGTGTGTAAGACAAGTAATGGTGATGTAAGTTTGGAAGCATGATTTTGGGGATTAATTTTTGTCCAAAAATCTCCTCTCTAGCCGTGCAGCCCTCTCCATCAGCTGCTGAAATTTCATTTTCTCCCGGCTCCGATTTGCTCGTGTTTTATCACTCGCAATATCGATGCGTCGCGCACGGTCGTCTGAAAAATATTCCGTTTATACCGTCGCGATCCTCTAATTCTCCCCTACCTAAGGGTATTAATATTTAAAGATGTTTGTGAATTTTCCTTCGGAAGAATATTTTCACAGACATCTTTTGTACGTCAAAAAATTCTATCGGCGTACAGCGGCCGTTCGGTTGTCGGCCGAACTTCCTATTGCGACACGTCTTATTTCCTAGGAATATTCTGCGTAATAATTTCCCATCTTAATTCTCAAATCACGATTAGAGAATTAATTTAATAATTATGTTTACAATTATTTCTCTAAGGTAAAATCGGGATGTTACAAAGGACACATCCCAACCACATGGGCGCAATTTATCACGACCCTCCTTAACAAGTACTTTCCTGAGGGGTTGAGGGACCAGAAGGAATAGAAATTTATGGAGTTGAAATAGGGAGGAATAACGGTGGCTGAATATAGGGGTGAACATGGGTTGGATCCTACCCGCTAACCCGCCAATCCGACCCAACCCAACCCGCTCGGGTTAGGTTGAGTCAGGTCGACGGGTCGGCAGATCAGACCCAATGGATCCGTCATATTACATGGGTCGAGTCTCGAGTCCATACTCTTCAATCCGACCCGACCCGCAACCCGCCTATATATATATTATATTATTGTTATTATTATATATTAAGAAAGACCAAGGGTTTCAGTTTGCCCATATTCCTAATTTCCTCATCCAACCCTTTCTTCCTTCATCCATGAATTCCTCACCATCCTCGCCAGCCTCCTCGCCTCCCTCGGTGGCCTTATCCTCTCCCTATGAACTTAGGGTTACCCACATCAAACAAAGACTCGACTTCGGTAGCTTCGCCGGGGGTAGTTTCCTGGTTGCGTTGACGTGCTCCGATGATTTTTCAGAGGTTTGGCAAAGTAACCGCGATGTGCACGAACAGGACTGTTGTTTGTGAAAATGAATGAAAATGATGCAAAGTTTTCTGAGCGATGGTGGCTATTTATAGCCCCTTTTTGTTGAAAGCATTTTTACTCTCGTTGTTCAAAATAATATATCCTACTTTACAGCTTTCAGATTCACAAGGAATCCAATTGCAGTACAGTCGGGTATAATCGTATCCACAGAGAGTTGCAAAAATACCATTCTTGAGTTTGTTAATTAAACAATAAAGTAAAGGATTTGTGATTTGGTATTTAGATAAGTAAATAAATAGCAGCAAAGATAAATAGGCAACAAATCAGAGATAGATCAGGAAGCTTGTTGGGATTTGAATCATATTACAGTTTCATGCATTCATAACTTAAACATCAGAACTATCATTCCTTTGATTTCTCGCCATCAGTTCTTAACTTATTCATCGCTCTCGCGCATGAAAAGATTACAGGGTTCCTTTGTTATGCTGTCACTCTCNTATTCCTAATTTCCTCATCCAACCCTTTCTTCCTTCATCCATGAATTCCTCACCATCCTCGCCGGCCTCCTCGCCTCCCTCAGTGGCCTTATCCTCTCCCTATGAACTTAGGGTTACCCACATCAAACAAAGACTCGACTTCGATAGCTTCGCCGGGGGTAGTTTGCTGGTTGCGTTGACGTGCTCCGATGATTTTTCGGAGGTTTGGCAAAGTAACCGCGATGTGCACGAACAGGACTGTTGTTTGTGAAAATGAACGAAAATGATGCAAAGTTTTCTGAGCGATGGTGGCTATTTATAGCCCCTTTTCCATTTTCTTTTTCCTTTTCTTTTATTTGATCATTATTATTCTTATTATTAATATTATTATTATTATTATGAAAATATCTCTTGATGGAGATAGAAACCAATTCCTCCGGGCCAGTTTCACTCCTGTTTGATCCCGTTTTGTCCGAAATCTCTCGCACACGGATGTTCTAAAAATATTTCGGACATACCGCCGTGATCTACTAATTTCCCTTGGTAACCTTTTAAGTCCGGATGAGGGATTCTTGGAATTATTTTCTTATTAGTGTATTCTACGAGCCTTTTCGGTATCCGAGAAAATTCCCTATTAGACCTAAACTCATTCGAATATTCCGGCAAAAATCTGCGAGATAGCGAAACCTAATCCGCACTGCCAATCTTAGGAGTTAGGGGTAAAATCCCACTTTCTCGCTTTCTCGACCGGTTTTTAATTATTATTAATTGTTTATTTTACGGGTTTTGCGTATGAGGAAAAATCAGGATGTTACAACACCCCCACTAGATTTTTCGTGTAGATTTCAAAAACAATGTTAGTTTTTCATGATAAAAATATCATCCCATAGTTCCTACTAAAACTTACTCTTCTTCTATTTCAAACCTAGGTAAATCCTGACAGAGTCACAGATAAACACCAACAGTTTTTCAGGAAACCAACAATAATATCAACATCATAAACATCACAATATTCACATGTTCTACTCAAAGAAAACACAAAATCATCCATGCAAGAGGTGATTCAAGCTACTTTTACCCACAAACAACATAAACATACCATAAATCACACATAAATCATCATAACAAGCCACATAGACAGTGGGAGATTGGTTTACCCACCTGTAAAACGATTTACGCAACATTGCGGTGAAACCCGGAGAAAGCCTTGGTGTTTCCAAACCTTGTGTTTGCTCTTCCTCGTCAAAAGCACGCGATGAGTGTAACATCCTATTTTTTTCCTTATGAAGAGTTCCCGAAAATCCACAATTTTGCCTAATTAAAGGCATAATCGGAACGATTATTTGGACTGGAAAAATTATTTAGAAAACTAATTTCTTCCAAACGCCAGTCCAATAATTGTTTCTTGATCTCGCGGAGTGCCGCGAGGTCAGTGCCAAATTTCAGCAAAAAATCGGAATTCCGGTAGGCACTTAAGGTATCTGTGAAAATTACCCTCCGAGCAATACATTCATGAATACCTTAACCTGACATACCACTATGATCAGAAAAATTAGTAGATCGTGAATATGTGTCCGAAATATTTTTAGGATATCCGTTCACGTGTGAAAAATGGCCAAACGCGATCAAACGTGATTGAAACCGGTCAGAAGGCCCTTATGCCTATCCATAACTTAGATATTTTCTTAAAATAATAATATAATATTAAATTTTACAAAAAAAGAAAAGAAAAGGGGAACAGGGGCTTTGGCACCCTGGCCTATATATACCCCCCAAAGCTTCAGAACATGCCACAACAAAGTTAAGAAATGTTACTCTGCCGGTTCCTTTCGAGTACATCGCGGTTATACTACCAGACATAGGAAAAATAGGAGGAGCCCACCAACGTGAAGAGGATATTTCCCTCATCACCTTCAACCGATCAGAAAGCGCTTAGGAAGTGGGTAATCCGACTCCCACTGTCTATGTGGATTTATGTGATATTTTCTATGTGTAGTTTTGGAAAAATAATTAGAGAAATGTTTTGTAGAAATTATAGAGGAGATATGTTAGGTATATGTGAAAATAGAAAAATATAACTGTGCTAGTTGATATCATGCAAAAAAAAAAATGTTTTTACGAAGTTTCAGACAGTTGACATTTGGAGCACTTTTAGACGCTGAGTGGCCCGCTGGGCCCGTGCTGAGCGCACCAGCCAGGGCGCTGAGCAGACCAGACAGCACGCTGAGCGGCTGAGCAGGGCGTTGAGCAGATCAGCCAGGGCGCTAAGCAGCCGAGCCAAGGCGCTGAGCGGCCGAGCTAGGGTGCTGAGCGGCCGAGCTAGGGTACTGAGCGGACTTGTAACACCCTAGCTAGCTAGCCTACGCTTAAGTCGCAAACTTGCTGGCTAAGTTGTTATCTACTTTGGTGGGGAAAGTACTTAGTCCCATTTATGCATTTAAAATATTAATACCCAAAGTATGGACTAATTTAAAACTTAGTTTGTACGTTACATAAAGTAAATTAGGAGCCTTGTAGCGTTAGAGCATACATTGCGAGCGGAAACATAGCATGCTTAATAAAGAGAAAAGAGATATAATCCACATATGTCAATACAACAAACAACGGTCCACTGTGCATTCATACTCAGGTACATAAGTATTATCATAAGTATTAATTATACATATCACATACAAGCACAAGTACACATGTAAACTCTATTAGCTAATTGTCTAATCTTCTGCTATCCTCCCTTGGTACGGCTCCTCCTCCTGCAGCTCACCTTGGTGTTCTTCGTCAAACCCTGGAGTCATGGATAAGTGGGGTGAGAACATAGCGCTCTCAATGAGAAACCTTAGGACTAGGGGACTTTTTATCCTTATTCACGCTCCAGGCCGCTCAGGGATTTCTAGGTGTTTACAATTATACTATATCCCTACTCATTATTAAAATCCATACTAAGCCTGAGCAGCTTTATCTAAATTAACTATGTGACTGGGGAACCTATTCTTCGTTAACTAAGTCATATGTTCTCTGCTTTCCCTCCTGAGGCACATATAATCACATAATTCACATAATCACATAATAAGCTTCCGTGTGCGTCCACTTATAACCGTGCCCATTTTAATTATAAGCTTCTTCACACATCCACTTATGTATAGTTATATATCACGTAGAGCACATACTCAAGCTCAACCCCATCGTAGCGGTGGCCATAACCAATACGAACTACGTTTCATCTCAATATCATGAGGACCAGGCAGCGCTTAACCTGAGTGGTTCTCTTTCCCACGAAATATCATCGCTCACGATAGGAGTATCCATCCTTGTACTAGGGATGGCGATGAGATCTACCACCGTCCTTGTGCTAGGGACGAGGTAACCTCAGGGTCCAGCTTGCCTTTCCTGCCGGCTCCCCACACAGCTAGGAAAAGATTCGTTTCCTTTAACATCATTATCCTTCATTTCCTTTTAGGGACTTAGTGACGTCACGCCCTAGGGTTCCTTTTTCCTTTCCTTTCCTTTCATTAGTCCATTCATTAATCCATTTCATGACACATAATCACATAAGTCATACCTCAATATATTCCATTCCAGTCAACAGGTTATCTGTCCAGTCCACAGTTCATTCATATATCCAGTCAACAATTCATATATCTAGTCAACAATCCATATACCTTGAATATGTATCATTTGTTCATAACTTCATACTTCCCTAAAAGTCTGTTTATGAAGCACATAGCACATCTGGCAAGTAGAACACATATTCACATAGAACATTCATAGCTCAACATCTCATGTTTAAACATATCCTTAACATAATCATAAATTTCTAACAATAATAAAGAACTTACTTTCCTCATCAATTTCAACATATATAAAGAACATAAATTCATGCTCCAACCTTTCTTGAACATAAACAGACATCAACTAGTAACTAGTAGAACAGACGTCTGATTTCTGTCAGAAAATAGCGATCAGAAACCGGAGAGGTCCAAGACCTTACCCCAAGGTTTTTGATAGCCCTAAGATCATTTTTCATGATTAAAAAGTCAGATTTCACTCCCAGCTCCACGAAATTACAGTTTGCCCCTTTTTTCCAAAATTACCGTTTCGCCCCCGTAAACGCCCTGTTTTCTTTGGAATTTTTGTTCTCAAAAACCCGATGGACTCAAGACTTGCCCTTAAGGTTTTTGATAGTTATAAACC
>QANU01111090.1:38738-89694 GCA_003254905.1 Nissolia schottii
CTTCTAGCTTGCTATGGTGCCTTCTAACTCCTCTTGGGCTGAGTTCCCTCAAGCTTTATCCAAGGATTTTGAGGGTTCTTTGTGAGCTTAGGTTAGGGGATTTCTGAAGAACAGGAACTAGGTTGTGTATAGGAAGTGTCTGGGTCTCTGTTTTGACTGAATAACAGTCGATTGTGTAATCAAACAGAGCTTTAGCTAGGTTTTCCAATTTTTGCACAAAATTTCTGATTTGAGGGGTATTTATAGGCCTCTTGGCCGAATTTCACTTTCCAATTTTGCCCTTGGGGCAAAATTCCCAAAATGCCCTTATTTTGTCCTTATTCCAAATGTCATTTTCATGACTCATTTGGTTTGAATGTTGACTTGGCTATGTGGGCTGCTTCATGGCTGTTCCTTTTGTTGTTCCTTGGCTGATTTTGTGGCCAAAATTTTACGGGCTCCGGCAGATCAATTTTTGATCAGGTTTTTGGCATTTCCGGTCCCTGTACTTCGCATATGGCTGTTCTAAAAATATTCCGATCACATCTTTGTGATCCCCTAATTTTCCTAAGTAATATTCTAGGGTCACTTAGGTATTTATAATTTTTCATCTGTAGCCGTACCTTTTACGGATACTTTAGACGCGTGGTTGTGCTTAGACGACACAAAGGGTTTGTTCTAGTGTCTGCAAAATTTTGAGAAAACGTACAGAAATATTCCTACAGACAATTCTTAATCCCAAGGGTTCCTAATTCTACTGATTTAACCAAAAATATAAATATCTCAACAATTATCTAGCAAAATTCCGCTAAGGGGAAAACGGGATGTTACAGGACTAGCTAAGGCGCTGAGGGGCCTAGCCAGGGCATTGAGCGGCCAAGCCAGGGACCTGAGTGGCCTCGCCTAGGGAGCTGAACGGTCTTACTTAACGTCTCCTATAGTACAACACATTTTGTATAACTATGCTATTGAATGTGGTAATTATATTGACATTCATCATGAGGAATCGGTCGTCACTAAGGCTTAGGACGACTGTAGATAACTAGGCTATGATCACCTAATATTCGCAAGACCATAACTGAACCCTAGGGAAAAAAATATTATTCTTAAGAAGATCCGACCTCCGATGGTTCGGTATTCCTTAACGAAAAGGACATAGTTATATAATTAGGATTTACCTTTCCCTTTCCCCTCGCCCATCCCACAAGGTGGATTGGTACACAATTAAACGCAGGTTGAAGCCTGAACCAGACTTCTGGTAAAATGCATAACGTGCCCCAAAGTAGTGGCGAGTAAAAGACATGCATGCCCCAAAGTAGTGGCAAGATAGAACACGACACGCCCCAAAGTAGTGGTAAATGCAAACGTATGATATGCCCCCATCGTGGTTGGCATCATGAATAATACATTATGATTACAGCATGCCCCAAAGTAGTGGCATTACGAATATAAGGTGCCCTTAAAGTAGTGGCAATGCACATACAATATGCCCCAAAGTAGTTGGCATGAAATGTAAACGAGTCCCCACTCGGTCGTGTCAAAAGATAGGCCTCTCACCCTTCCCATCGGGTCTGGTGTAGGTTGTGGTTGAGGCCACGACCACAAGGGTGGAGGGACGTAACTAAGAAGGACGCTGCCACTGAGTGCATAAGAGAAAACAGCCCCTCATGCATGAAATATGAATGTATGTGTATATGTGTATTATCGTCAAGGGAACGTCCCAAGACGACTAGTAAGTAAACTATAGACCACGTGAGGGAGCGATATGAATCGCCAAACTCTAACGAATGCATTTAATAAAGCACGAAGCCCTAAGTAATATCAAGATTAGACACCCTCATCACCTAGTAACTTAGATAAAGCTACTCAGGATTAAAAAGATAAATAAATGGTAGGATCTTTAGTATGCATGACACTTAGAGATCTCCTGAGTGGCCTGGAATTCTAAACGAGAAATAAAGCGATAGGTATGATCCACGGTTTCCCACTAAGAACTATTTGTTCTTACCCCCACTCGCTTACGAATCTAGGTGAAGAGGATGACTTCCCCGAAGAAGGCGGCCCTACTATTCACCCGAACCTGGCTGCGTGACCCCAAGATTGAGGTCATCACGGAGACGTGCACCTATGCGCCGACCGACGCCCCAGCCCAGCCTCCACCGATCCTCGATCAGAGCATGTAGAGGAGGAGGACCCCAAGGAAGAGTCGGACTCGTAGAGCTGCCAACACTGGCCGTTTCTGTAACATCCCGACTTTCCCTTAGGAAGGTTTGTTGCGAAATTTATGACTCTGGCCTAAATAAAAGAGGCGAAGTAACCCGAATTTGGGTTAGAGGGAGTTGATTAGGAGGCCTGTTCCCCTTAAACTGGGAGGAAAACTAGGAAGTTACGACCCCACTAAGCCCCGCGAGGTTCGTACTCAATTTTGGGTACGAATGGAAATTCGCTCGAGGACTAAAATGATCTGCGAGGGATTGACTGGCGGAAACAAGTTCCCGGATACCTTTTTTCAACGCGTCGTCCTGACCGAAAAAATTCACATATCACAGATGTATATTTATGATATTTTTCAGAGATCCGTGTGTGGAGCCGAAGAGGTTAAAGGCGACTAAAGTAGAACAGGGGTTAGGATATTTATGATAATAATAAATTAATAATATAATAATTAATTAATAAATAATTAATAAATAAGGGCAACAGGGGGGCCACGGTTATAAATGGCCCCCTGCAGGAAACAAAGAAAGAAATTTTAGAACTTTGCCATTTTCTCTCAGTTTTCATTTTCTAGTACCGTTCGAGCACATCACGAGAGCACTACCGGACTTCCGAAAATTTCTTGGAGCATACCATTGCGACAAGGATTTTCCCCACCTTCCACCTACCAACTCCAAATCTGCATAGGAGGTGGGTAACTCTAAAGCCCACTGTCTATGTGGTTTAAGTTTTGACTATATATGTGTTATTCTGTGTATTGGAATGTAAAAATATTTAGTAGTATTTTGGGAGAATGTAGGGTTAAAAGGGTTTTGGGAAATTTTGATGAATGAAATGCATAACTGTACTGATTGGAACCCTAGGAATAGTAAACCTCTGGAGAAAAATGAGAACTGAAGCCTCGGGGTCCTATTCAATCAGCTTTCAATCGATTGAATTCTTATTCAACCGAATGAAAGAAAAAAGCTCGGGTTTCAATCGATTGAATCCTAAGTTCATTTGAATGAAAGAACTTGGAAGGTTTTCAATTGAACGAATCGCAATTTCAATCGAATGAAAGAACTCGCAGGAATTCATTCGAATGAAACCCTAGACATTCGAATGAATCCTGAAGGACTTGAGATTTTAGTGGTTCCAAGGAGTCTAATGAGTCCGGGTATGTCTATTGTGGTATTTGAAAGCATGCATCATGAGGAAAGGTCGTCATAAGAATTAGGACGAACTTAGATAATTAGAAGTTCACTTTAAAATCTAATGAAGATCATAATTGAACCCTAGGAAACCAGTAAAAGTTAGGGAGTCCAGACCCCAGTTGGTACGGTAGACTATAGTAACGAGTCCAGTTATATAGCTAGGGAATCCCTATTCTCTTGGCAATGTCTTATAGTGTAACACCCTGGCTAACTGCATACCCTCGAGTAGTACGCAATGCTCACTAGGTTGTTAATCATTTGGTGGGATTACTTATAGTCCTTTATTATCTTTCGAAAATATCCGAGTAAGGAAAATATGGACCATTTTAAAACTTTTCTGTTTATTACCTTATTTGCAAAATATGAGCCGCGCGTGAATCAAAGCATATAATACAAACGATAGAGCTAATGGCTTATAACTGATATTCATACATAAATATTTACATAAGCAAACGTGGTCCATCACAAATATTTACATCAACAGTAGTCTAATATAATAAGTTACATACATATGCCATATACATACATCAAAATACATGTCTAAATACATATCCAAAATGTCCATCTAGTGTCAAGCTAAACTGGTTGGTCCTCAGTCCTCTACTACTCCTCGTGTGGCTCCTCGTGGCTCTTATAATCATCGCCTGCTCCTGGAAGCATAAGCGAGTTGGGGTGAGAACAGTCGTCCTCAGTGGTTAACCTTGGTGTGAGGGTACTTCTTTACTCTCTTATGAACCAGGCCGCTCAGGTGTTTCTAAGTGAACATGCATACTAACATCCTACTGATTATTATCTGGCCTAAAGTCCTGAACGGCTTTATCTACTTTACTAAGTGACTGGGGGATCTAATCTTTCTTAACAACGTTCTCGTGCTCATTATCTTTACTTCGCGTACATACATAGGCCGTCTCGAGTGTTCTCTTGACGGTACTTACTTCATACACATGCTCATATACATTATCATATACTTATACATTTCATGCTCATTCATCATATCATTGCATATTCATTCATTTCATACTTTATGCATGCGAACTTTGAGACTCTCTCATGCGTGTCGGCTAACTAATGGACCGGGGCGCATCCTGCTTTCCATGCTCTCGAATAACTAATGGACTGAGGCTGCGTCGGCTCCCAGCTAACTAATGGACCAGGGCCGCGCCGAGTCTGTCCACCCATGTGGATGCGGCCAAACATCTACAACCTGCTTCTATCCTCTGATTGATGTCGACCAGGCAGCGCTATAACCTGAGTGGTTGCGAACCATCGCGGATAACTAATGTTCCATCTTCGATCATCAATAGAGATAACCGTCCACCTAGTGGGAGGGCAAGGGGTTGGCCCTGTGACACAACCAAGTGGAGACCCATACATCATCATCATTTCATAGGCATGACGTCACCCTTTCTCATTCGTCTTTTCTTTCCTTTCTTTCTTTTCATTCCTTCCTTTCTTTCTTTTCCTTCCTCATCATTAACCAATCCACCCCTTTGTGGGGACTGGTGAGGGGCGTGTCCGCCAAGAGAGATACCTACTATCATATAACTACATACTGATTCCCTACGGTTCAATTATGCTCTTTAAAATTTATGTGATTAACCTCTAGTTCTCATGATGCATGATATCACAAACCTTTCTAAACATAGCCATTCTACATGCAATGTTCCACATACATCCTATCTATTACATACATCCATCATAAACATGATTCATGCAATCATCATAAACATACTTCATGCATTTCAGTTAGCTTAATAAGTGTTGGAAATGTGTGTCTAGGACAACCTTCATAAACTTTGTTTTCGTAAAAATGGTTAAGTTTCAGGCCGCTCAGCGCCCATGTGGTCCGCTCAACGGTCCCTGAAAGTTTTCACACTTCAAAAATATTTCCATCCTTATCCTTAGGTTTCAGCCCTAGGCCGCTCAGCGGTGCCTTATGGTCGCTCAGCGTCCTAGAGTCCACGTGTCCAAAAATCTATTTTCTGTGGCCCTCGCTCAGCGGAGTCCATCACTGCTCAGCAGTTCCTGGCGAGGTTGAAACCTACATCTTTGTTTTTTCTTGCTTTCTTTCCTCCTTTGTCCATGGATCATTCTTGAGGTTTTCACACATATTCCAACCCTTAAAATCCTATCTAGTCCAGGTCACAGGACCCTTCAGAATCATCTCCTAAGTCCTAGCATAGCATTTCTAGCATAAATCATCATAGTCACATAATCATCAAAACAAGCATAAACAAACATAAGCTCCAAGGAGGTGAGCAAACCAAGTTTACCCACTTTCTTGGGCTGCAAAGAGGGCTGGAGATGGTGGCAAAGAGGCGGGTTCCTTGGTGGTTCAGCCTTCCTAGAGCGGTTCCCGATTCCAGCAGTGTTCCAGCAGAGTTTCCGCACCGAACGATTTTTGGACAGAGTTTCCACACTCTTCAAATTTTTGTGAAAATTTTCTGAATGGGAGGGCTATTTATAGCCAAGAATCTGCCCCCCAAATTTACCCTTTTGCCCTTGCCAAAATTACCAAAATGCCATTTTCTATTTTCTTTAATAATTAATTAATTCAAAAGATAATTCAAAGGTCAAATCAATGAATAGTAATTGAATTTTTAATTATTTTCCTTGGAAATCTGCAGCAATCACGTGGTCAAATGCAGGTGTGGGGCCCACTCGGTCCCGTTCGCTCGTTTTTGGCCATTCGCAGTCCCGGTGCGTCGCGCTCAGTCGTCCGAAAAATATTCCGCTTATATCGTCGCGATCCTCTAATTCCCCTCTACCTAAAGGTATAATTACTTCAAGGAATTTGTGAATTTTTCTACGGAAGAGTATTTTTCACAGATAACTTTGACCCGTTATCTCTCGTCGGTGTCCGAACGGGACCATTCCGCTAGCATTTCTGCGATCGCCAAAGCCTCCTAGCAATAATTTGGGGTTGCTATAGGGGTTTTGTCATCTTTTCCCCCATAAGGTATGGTTTCCCAAGATTGGGGCCCACCGCTCAGTTCGGATGGCTAAATGGGCCCAAACGGGACTGTTCTAGTGTCTGCGGAATCGTCCGAAAGTGAGTGGAACTCCGTTTTTCCGACGGTTTAATTTTTCCACTAAATTCTAAGGGTCATGCGGGACTATTTGAGTGTCATCAAAGTTTCAAGAAAATAAACAGATTAATTTCTATAAATCTCTGCATGTTACCCTATACAGGATGCTCTACGAACAGTAAATCGGGGAAATTTCACTTAGGGAAGGAGTGGGATGTTACATATAGACACGACCCTCACCAATTCAGCAAGATGAATTGGTTATGAGCAACGCAGGTAAAGAGACCTGATCACGGTACGCAAAACGGGCATAGGCCCAGATACGTAAAACAGGAATAGGCCCAGATATGTGAAACAGGCATAGGTCTGTACAAATGAAATGATAACTAAGGGGCCCCGCTAAGAGAGAACAGAGAAACGGATCGAGCCATAGGGCCGGTCAAAGCGTGTCCACGCCTGATCACTCATAGGTTTGATCCTTCGCCATTCCAGAAAGAGGGGATGGTGGCACTAATTGTATTCAATGTTTACCTCCTATGAGGCTTGCATGGTTAGCTACCATACCAGTAAAGAGCGCTGCCGGGTCGATGTAATAGTGGCAAAAAGAGGTTGTAATTCGAGGCCACGGTTACAAAGGTGTAAGGACTAAGTAGGACGCAGCCACAGAGCACGTAAGAGATCCCCAGATTCCCTCATACACTATGAAATTAAATGTATGCTTGATAATTGATGATATGATGATAAGTATGTATGTATATCTGCCCTAAGCATTATGTATAACTGCTCATGCATTATATATCGTCAAGGGAACAACCCAAGACGAATAGTATGTCTTTCGTAGCCACGTACAGTTAATAAGCACGAAGCCCAGGTAACGACAAGATTAGAGAGCCAATCACCTAGTAACATAGATAAAGCTGCGCAGAGTATAGGCCCAAGATAATAATCAGTAGGGGATTAGCTGCATACCCACTTAGACTAAACTCTGAGCGGCCTGGAGAATAACCGAGAAACAAAAAGCCACGATTGAAATGTTATTCACTGAGGACCTACCGTTCTTACCCCCACTCGCTTATGGCTCCAGGGACTGAGGACGAGTCTTACTATGCTGATGCTGTGGAACCCGAGGAGAACCCGTGCAAGGATACTTAGCCGGCTGGGTAGTAGCTACCATAAGAGGAATAAATGTATTTGTTGAACATGTGTATGGGCTATGTAATATAACTAGTATATGGTGTGTATTTGTATATGCATAGGACCCATTATGTATGTAGTCTATGTATCCACTAACTTGAACCCAACTTACTAAAGATATCGTTTGTTATATTATTCTGTTGCACGCACGGCTCCTATATTCCAAACGGTATGTATGAAAAATTTGGGTCCCTAGTTTGCTAAAGCTAGTACTTTCGAAAAAAGACCAGGAAGTAACAACCTAGTGGGTATTACACACGGCTCGAGCGTACAGAATCGGCTAG
Source organism: Nissolia schottii (assembly GCA_003254905.1). Taxonomy (NCBI): domain Eukaryota; kingdom Viridiplantae; phylum Streptophyta; class Magnoliopsida; order Fabales; family Fabaceae; genus Nissolia; species Nissolia schottii. The sequence continues at coordinate 46,632 of QANU01111090.1, forward strand.
GGGTGTTTCTGTTTCCGCTGACTGCATGACTGTAGGATAGGATATGACCTATGTATAGGCGCAATGAGTAGTACTCATCCTCCAAAAACCTAGTATGTACATTATAGAACTGAAAGCATGATTGTATAATATGTAAAGTAATGAAATGTGCATTATAATTGTTAATATCTAACTATACATACATACATATATATATATATACCTGTTTGCACTCATGGCCGATGTATGTGTTGATATGTTGATGTATGTTATATTCTCGTATAGTATGTTACTTTCCTATATTGTAATCATGCCCCTTGAGGAATGTAGACGCTTACATAAAAGCATGGCTTCTAATTTACTACCATTAGTAATTGAGCAAAATGTTTTGAATCGGCCCCTACTTTAGTAAACCCTTATGTTAAAACGGATACTAGTGAATGAAGAAGAGTTCGCACCCCAAAAGACAACCACCTAGCCAGTATGGCTTGTGACTTAAGCATGAGCAATCTAGCTAGGGTGTTTCAATGAGGACTCGTGAGTCAGGATGAAATTTATAAGGGAAAGTGATGAGAAAATTACAGGGAACGCCGTGTAGTGAGTTGAGTTTATTTCAATTACTGCAGAGTAATGACAGAGTGCACGAACGAAACAAAATTTAAACAAAAACTATGAAACACTTAAAGATGGAAACTGAAGCAGCGATGGCCGTATATATAGGCCAAAGATAGATAGATAGATAGATAGATAGATAGATAGACATATTAACTAAGCTAAAGGATAGGCTTCAGGTAAGTTGATAAGGACGTGCACAATACTTGATTTGTGTTTGATCGCGTTTGGTCGTTAATTATTCGTGTACGGATGTCCTAAAAATATTCCGGACAGACCACCGTGATCTACTAATTTTTATTATCAGGAATTTAAGTCCATTCAAGGTATTCGTAGATTTATTTTCATAATAGTGTATTTTACGGATACCTTTGAGTCGTAATTAAATTCCGGTGATGACCAAAAATCAGTTTGAATCTCACGAAATCTTGCAAGATCGCGAAATCACTATTTTGACTTGTATTTTTAGGAATTAAATTTAATAATTTAATTTTCTAATCGTAATAATTGACTTGCATTTATTTATTACGCGAAATCTTTGTAAAGGAAAAAATCGGGATGTTACACTGAAACTACTAATAGTTTAACCATACTTAACATGAAGACTGAAGTATGCTATCCATCTCTACTAAAATTTAAAAAAAGTTAGAGATAGCAACCAAGTCAGACTGTAGTGGAGTGTTAGAGATAGCAAACATTCATTCATGTTTTATTTTATGATACTACAATAAATATGTTTATAACATTTTTAACTTCACATGGAAGCAAACACTTTATTTCTGATACCAGTCATTTAGCAACAAAAGCTTAATCGTTCTTAGTGAAATTTACGTGACATGCCATATTCAAGGGAATGGGTGGATCTGAGAAAATCCCTGTAGAGATTTGATTGAAGACAAACTTGTTAGCTGCCTCTGTGTAGTGGGTCCCATCCCAAATGACTCTAGTAGATGGTCTTGCACATGAACCCACGAAAGTTTTAGTGCCATTTATCGCTGCACCACATCTAAAAATATCATTGAAGTTGTACACCCCTCCATAGCCACAACAAGTAACAAGAGGGTGCTCAAATCCTGCACTTTAATGAAATACATTAGGATTCTGCTACACGTACACAAAAAAATACACACCATACATACACCCTATATTTATATACATAAAGTTTGTGTTTTAATGTCTGCAATATTTGTGCACTTAATTAAGTATAATTGAGAATATCATCTATAAGTTTGTAATGTTTGTGCACTCATGAGAATAAAGTTTGTGCATTATTAATGGTGTATGTATGAGTATATAAAATTAGATGTACATGTAATATTTTTGTATGGTAGGCCAGTTTGTGAACAAGAATGTGAAGACGAGGATATTTATATTCAACTCACCATATTTCTCTGGGTTGCTGAAAAGAGAGTACTTAATAGTGTAGATGTCTACGTATGTAATTGCAGCCAGAGGAAGGTCCTCACGAAGTTGAATAACAGCTTCCTTCAACTTTAGGTTGAAATATTGAGCCACTTCATTATATGGCTTTGCACAACCATTGTCATCCCTTTCGGCCAATGGAAAATTGGTCAAAATAAAAGGAAGGCAACCGATTGGTCCTGTGTTATGTATCCAAAGCGATCTGGCTCCCAAGTTGTATATGTTCTTGATTGCCGAGTAAATAAGTTTAGTACAAAAAAATTAAAATATTATCTAAATAACAAACCATTTATAGAGGAATTTTAAACTACCTTCACATCTGTTGAGAAGCTATTGACTATGTCAGGCACAAGAGCATTGATTTCTTGTACGGTCAAGAGACTGAATATGGCGGTACGGAGATCATTTTGACCAATGTCAAATGTGTACAAAGCTTTAGAGAAATACTCTTCTTTGGGCATCAAGCTTTCAAATATTCCTCCTACAAAGAAAAATTAGAACAAACACAAACTAAATATTAGGGGTGTCAAAATGGGCCCTGTCCATTTACCCGGTTAAAGGGACGGACTTTACATGCAAAAAATAGGTCCGCAAAAATTTTAAAAAAAGTTGGATTGGCCCGTTTAAGCCCGCCCGTTTAGGCCCGACCCGTTTAGCCCGCAGACCGGCTCGTGAGCCAGTGATTTTTTAAATTTTTTTTTTGAATTTTTTAATTTTTTTAAAAAAATAAACGGATTAGCGGGTGGTCCGTTTAGGCCCACGCGCCTAAACAGGCGGGCCCACCCGTTTTGACAGCCCTACTAAATATTGTCATTACATCTTTATATATCATAAGAACATAAATATATCTGTGAATAATGAATAGAAGTTCTTCCATTACCTTGGCGTCTAATCAATTGTGTCCTGGGTATAAAATTCTTGAATTGAATGTATTGAATAACAAGAGAGAATGGACTATTTCTACCCGCAGGTATAACACTGAACGGGAGTTTGATTGTTGATGCTGCTGTTGCGAAGTTTGCGCCACTTGAGAAGTTTGTTCCCAAGGAATCAAGGTATGCACTAGGATAGGGGAGTCCAAAGCTCTGTGCTGATAACAGGAAGAGTTACAAACTAAAATTAAATTTTGAATCTTTTCTCCCATCGTAGAAATTTGGTTGGTGATTGAATCATTAAATTACTGAATACAATATTAGATTTAGAATGAAAATAGATGAAGGAAAAATTAATGATAAGGATCGTTAAGAAGGACTAATTAATTAAAGAGAGAGGCCAATTACTCTAAAATTATTAAGAAGGACCTAATAACTTTTTTATTTAAACGTAACGATCATCTAATTTTTACATATAAACAGTATTACCCTTTACCTATTTCATTCTTAATCCTCACAGGACAATAGTTTCTTGCAAACTACCATCGTCAATCACCATGTTCACCACCACTTCAATCACAAACTAAATTATCGCCAAGCCCTCAATTATGAGTTATGGATAACTTTAATTATGACTGCACAAATTAATTAGATATACAGCGACAACACAAATTGACTACTTAATGTTAACAAAAAAAAAAGAGTTTTTTTCTCAAAGGATGATAGACTAGTTTGTTACCTTTAAATTTGATTTTCCAATAGTCAAAATGAATCTAAATTAAGATGATGAGTGAAATATTGCAAGATTACTCTGACTTTTGTAATTTGCATAATGCCATTCTAAGAAATCGGAGAACCCAGAAGGTTTTATTTTATTTTATTTTATTGTGGTACATGGAGAATCTAAAAGCAAACAATTTTTCTTTTAATATTTAAAGACATGCTGCTTACCAAAAAATAAGACGTGCACACTAAATCAAGCCAACATAAGCAAAGTGCAACCTCTGAAGCAATTATGAGGGAATTAGAACAATCTAGCAATATCGCATAGATTCAATGCCCTTAGCCCTGGCTAACAAAATTGATTTATAGACGGTGGTTTCATTCTTGTGAATAAGATCATTGCAGACTCTTTCATGAAAATTCAAGATGGACAATGCTTCATTTTATGATTTTTAGCTAGAGGGTGGCGGTGTTGGAATAATTAGAATAATTATTTTGTGGACATGCATAAATTGGTAATTTGTCCAGATTAAACTAATTGTCAAAATAGTGTGTACATATGTTTGGGCTAGCTGATGATAGGTGGGCTAGGTCCATCATAAACTAATGTTTGGAAGAGTCCATTCTCCTATGTTCTGTGTCAGACTCCAAAAAAAGAGAGTTTTTATTTATTCTTAATAGGGAAGAATAAAAAAAGAGAGTTTTTATTTATTCTTAATAGGGAAGAATAAAAACTGACACAAGGGTAGGTGAATGGACTCTTCCAAACATTAGTTAATGATGGACCTAGCCCACCTATCATCAGCTAGCCCAAACATATGTACACACTATTTTTGACAATTAGTTTAATCTGGACAAATTACCAATTTATGCATGTCCACAAAATAATTATTCTAATTATTCCAACAGGCGGTCCATGGTAGTATGTAATTGATAGTGAAGGTCGCAGTTGGGACCAACGAGGATTTTTTCTTTTTTCAGTCAAGCAACCGTGTGCCGATGAGGTTTGGGAATGAATTAAGTAAAGGATAATATTGTCTACACTTGAAGATTATAGATGGTCCTTCTCATTAAATAAAAGGTTATTAGGCCATTCTTAATAATCTTAGAATAATTGGACTTTCTCCTTAATTAGTCCTTTTTAACGGTCCTTGTTAATTTTTCTATAGATGAATGATATATAGTATTCCATTGAAAATGTATCACGAATCATAGGTAGCAACTAAATGAGAAAACTAAAAATATAGCAAATGCCATGTGATAGGTTGAAAGAGATTATTGTGAGTTCCATAGACAAAAAAGATTAATAAAAAAAAATTGTTGTATTGTTAGTGTAAAGTGTTTAAAACCACCAATAAATCATGATGCACCATATGTATAATTTTTAAGGTATTTGGTGCAAAAGTCAACCACTTTTAATTACATGCTAATTTTATTATTAGAGGTAAATGTAAAATAATAAAGAATAGATCCTATAAGGTTATAATCCGTAGTTATTGTAAACATTATTTTTTTGCACAAACTATCATGCTTTTATATTTAATATAAGGAATGATATTTCACATAACTTCTTTGTATTAGAATAAAACTACATATTAGTCCTCAAAAGAATCATGGTATATCAATTTGGTACTCGAAAGATTGATGACATCAATTTCATCATCAAAATATTAGTTCTTATTTCATGCCAATCCAAACATTACTTCTATGAAGAAAACATTCACTGATGTCATGTATGTCATATTATATAATGATGTCTTATATTATCCACTGGCATTGACCCATTATTGACCTTAAAACAATAGTAGGACATCAATTTGATCCTTAAAAGATTAATGCTCGTTTAGGACCAAATTGATGTCTTTGACTCTTTGAAGGAACAAATTTGGGGTCCATTTTGAAAAATAGCATGTTATATCATTGTTTAACGTAACATGTCATCATTTAACATGACACACCATATACTAACTAGTGGTTTCTTCACGGAGGCTAACATTTGAACTAAAATTAAATGAATATTAATCTTTCTTGTTGATATTAAAATCTTAAGTAAACCACTAAATTGGTCCGTTTTAAATTTTGCACCTGTTATACTATGTATTTGTGATAGAATAAACTAGAGTTATTAGTTTATCGTCAGTTATGGTAGTTAGGAATGCTAATTTTGTTATGTTAGTTTTCTGTTAGTTATGCTAACTAACTTTCCCGCCAATTCTGGCACTTGTTAAAATTGAGCATTGCTCCATCAATGAAGAGTATTGAATCATCCATGGTGGTTCAGAGTTTCTCACATGCTAATCACTTTTGATTCTTTCTTCGAGCCTCCACACTTATTGAAGTGGATTTTCCAAGAATTCTCAGTGATCTTTGATCTTCAAGATTTGCTTTGTAGAGTTCAATCAGTGACTACTCGATTGTTCTCAGCTACTTTTTCACTTTCTTAAGCAATTTTCTAGCAAAATTTTCTTGAGAAAATTGTCTTTCATTTTCCTGGAAAATGGATCATACGTACATTTGAGCTCCTCAATCCCTATACTCTCTATCCATCTAACCACCCTAGCTTAGTTCGTATGCTTAGCCTTTCACGAAGATTAACGTGTCCTGCTCACAATTGATGCATATGGCTCTCAATTATCCAAATTGTTAATTCCGTCTTGGCCGAAAGAGTTTCCTATGACCCCAACGAACAAAGTGAATAGTATTAAAATAAGCATAGAAAATAGCATAGTATTGGGGGATTCATGAGGATAGAAAGAAGTTTTAGTATCAAAAAAAGTACTATCAATAAAAAAGAAGGCGTGTTATGCTTTTGACATTTCGATTAATTCGATGCAGATATGTCTTCTTCTTCAAAAAAAAAAAAAAGATTCCCTTTCATTATTTAAATAAAAATAATGTAAGAAATAGAAGGAAGTTTGATGGTCCCATTCTGCGACCTGATGATAATGCAGATCATGTACTCATCTGTTCTTCGCAGTGCAATTCTGACGTTGTCTCCTCCTAGCTTCTCAATTTGGTATTAAACAAAATTGTTGCAAGCATTATTTGTGTCAATTTAGTTTCTATAATCTAGAGTGATCTCAAAGATTGATTCTCACAGGGAAATGGCCCTTGCATTCTCCAGCTAAAAAAGGCTCATGGATACTCATCAAGGTTCTACCTCAGTTTCGCGGTACTTCATAATAATGAAGGTCCTTTGGAACGATTGAGCTCTTATTCTCCCATGATTGATTGTGTGTGGGGCAAGGTCTCATCCTCTCCATGAGTTCTTGCAGTGCTAATATGTGATGGCCTTTCTCATGGGACTCCATGAATCTTAAGCTCAAGTTCGAGGCCACATCTTACTCATGGATCTTTTGCCTCGAATCAATTGGGTTTTTTTTTTTCTTGATATTACAAGAAGAGAAGCAACGAGAAATTGGTGATGATGTTGTCACTACTCAGTCTCAATTAGCTTTAGCTATCAAGAATGCGCATTCCTTTGACAACAAATAGAAGGATTGCTTGAAGTGTAAAAATCACGGTTGTATGGGACACACTTGGAACAATGCTACTGCATTTGGTTATCCATTAAATTACTACAAGAAAACAGACTATTTCCGTCTGAAAGTTACCGTCGGGAAATGACCGATGGTAATACCGTCGGGAAAATACACAAATCTGACGGTAAACGGGTCAACAAAGGAAAACCAATAGTTTCTAAGCCGATTACTGTCAGTGAGAATCACCAACGGTAACACCAACGGTAAAAACAAAATATCGTCTCCCACTATTGACGGTAACACATTGGAAAAAGGCGCACCAATTTCCAACAACCTCTATATTTAAATTTTTTCACTTCCCGTCGGTTCGTACCGACGGTAAAAGTCTCAAAAATATTCATTGCACGTTTTCAAAAACGTTCCACATATCCATTAATTGTTTTGATTGTCGGATTGGTCGGTATGCAAAATATCGTCGGTTGAGGCTGCTGACCAGCCGACGGTAATTGTCTGGAAAATATGAATAGGACGTTTCCCAGAACGGTCAAGGTTACCATAAATGATATTGATATTACCGTCGGTTTGTACCGACAGTAATGTCATCACCGATCACTATAAAAACCCCTTCCCCCATCCTAAAGATGCACTACCCATCTTCCCCATACCCCTCCGTCGTCGAGGCTTTGGTCGATTAATATAGTTGGCATTACGCCGCTAATTGAACATCGAGTGAAGGCAATGTCCAAGATGGTGCGTGCGGTAGTAGTAATGCATTTGGGGGAATAATAATAATTTGGCCCAATTGATGGTGGGTCTCAAACTTGACATCCACCATGCATGCATCCTGGACTTTGTTATTCGTTTTTGCTCAAAGTGTTAATTGATAATTATTTTTCTTTAGGAGGCTGACGTGACGATAATTGAGAGATCAAAACAAATTCTAAGATGGTGGTAGTCAACATTGGGGGTAGTAATAACAATGCTTCTTCCCAATCTTAGGGTTTGGGAGGACGTCACGTTATTACTACTCCCCCATGCTGACTAACCACCATTTTAGAATTTTGTTAATTCAATACCGTGGGACAATTACCGTCGAAAATCTAGTATATCCACCGGTAAATTTGCGAGGGACAAAGCGGGAAACGCATTATTGTCAGTATTAACCGTCGGTAAGGAGAATCTAGGGCTTAGGGTTAAGATTTAGGGTAACTTTAGGATAACTTTAAACTACCGTTGGTAAGAACTTTATAACTGACGGTAAAAGGAGGACGATAAAACGTTTCGTTTTATGGTAAATCTTGTGTCGGACCTAACGTGCGACGGTAAACAATTGGTTTTAGCGTCAATTATTAGTTATCAGGCCAACGGTAAGGTTATCATGGGTTTGGCATCGGTCTGCACAGACGACGATAAACTCATGATGTATTTAGCGTCGGTTTAGCATCGGTCACACTCGTTTTAGCATCAGTTGCGTCAATGCCAACGGTAATTTATTTATTTTGCTCCAAATTTTGGCGCCATTTATTTGGGTCACAGTCGGTGTTGGATCACTCCGACGGTAAAGAGATCCGCGATAACATGTTTAATAAAACGACATGTTTTGGGGTAATCTGTTACCATCGGTGAACGAACTTTTTCGTCGGTTAGTTCTGACGGTAACACACTCGATAATACCTCAGCGATTTTCCCTTCCCTTTAGCTCATCACTGCTATATCTCCACACTCACTTCCCTTTAACTCATCACTGCCATATCTCCACACTCACTTCTCTTCCCATTTATCCCCTCTTTCGTTTTCTCTTATCCCCTCTACCATGTGTATGCTATCACCACCTAATTTGCAGATGAGCTAAGGATAATCATCGATAACGACGGCCAGCATTAGAAGACCCACTAATTTTCACACTTAATTAGGTATGCCTTAAACTTGATTGCTGCTTTAGGATAGAGACTTACTTTATTAGGATAGATTTGTAGGATTGGAGTTGTATGGTTGGATTGGGGGAAGGAATGCTTAGCGTGACTTTTCGACATTGTTTGATTTGCTGTGCTGGGAACAATGATAATGTGTTGATTGCGGCGATTGGAGGGCATGTGCTTTAGACCGGTTTAGGAAATACATGTGTGGACTGAATGCAAATGCATTCCGAATGTTAGATTTGTGTGGATCGGTTTAGACCGGTTTAGGAAATACATGTGTGGACTGAAGATGAACCAGGAGGCTTTCAATGTGATCATAATGATAGATTTGTTGAAATGGTTAACGATGCATTCGACGGTACCGGCAGGAAAGGGATTAGATTACTGGTTGAACGCGCAAGAAAAGGAAGCAGCCCACCTATGTGTTTTGCCCACCAATACAAGTTATTGCTGCGTGGTTTTTAATTGTTCTATTTTCATTTACCTTCTTAGTATTAATTGATTAATTCCATTATTAGTTATTAAATATAATATTATGTATAATAGTAAGCTAAAAATTTTAATTACAATTATTTATTACTTATTTCAAACGTTTTATTAATTCAAATTTGAAATTGTTGATTCGTCGTGTCATTTAAGGGTTTAAGGTGTACCATATATTAATTAAATAAAATACAAATTTTATATATTTATGAATATTAGGCTATAACATTATTATATAATTATTTAAATGATAATATAATTATTAAATAATAAAATGGCATTAAATTTATTTAAATAATATAATTATTTACTGTAAATCTAATTAAAATATATATGATTATTTTAAGTAAATAATTCTAACAACAAATTGGAAAAAAAAAAGAAAAATTTAACTATTACCGTCAGTTAACAGCGACGGTAATAAATGAATAAAATAATATTATCATACCGTCAGTTACACACAACGGTAATAAATGAATAAAACAATATTATCTTACCGTTGATTAGACACGACGGTAATAAATGAATAAAATGATATTATAATTCGGGTTTCACTGGACCGGTTTACTGGCGGTGATATTCGCCAGAAATTAGCGTCGTATATGCGTAACCGATGCTAATTTGGTTACCATCGACCATTTTACCGCTGAGTATGTGACCGACAGTAAGTCCGACGGTAAGACAAATTGCCGACGGTAACTGCCTAAATTACCGACGGTACGGTCGACGGAAATAGTCATTTTTCTTGTAGTGAATTATGACAAGAACAAGAAGAAATCACAGGCAGCTAATCAAGTTTCTAAGGTGCAAAGTACCGAAGCTAAGCTTGCTCCAAAGGCTTCTGCAGAAGAACAATCCATTTCCCTTACTTCTTCATAGTACCAACAATTACTCAATCTATTGAAGGCCTCTACTTCTGAGTCTGAGTATTCTAAAACTCATTAAATTGCAGGTATTTGGTGTTTAGTGAAACACCCTAGCTAGTTAGTCTACGCTTAAGTCACAAACTCGCTTACTAAGTTGTTATCTAGTTTGGTTGGGATAGTTCTTAGTCTCACTTATGAGTTTAAAAATATAGTTACCCAAAATATGGACCAATTTTAACTTTTTCTTTATACGTATCATAGTGTAAACTATGAGCCTTGTTCACGTTAGAACATATATTGCGAGCGGTAACGTAGCGTACTTAACTAATATTAGTTAGATATATTCAAGCAACATAGCAACAGGTGGTCCATACCATATATCCACAGACAGTTACACAGGTAATATCATAGTTGTTACGTACAAGTACTTAACATAGCAGTACAAAACATATAGCCTACTAACTAATTAGGACTAATGCGACATCGCTAGCGTAGCTCTAACTACCCTATTTCTCTGTCCATCTTCTTCAGTGCCGCTCATCCTCGTACTGCTTGCACTGCTCTGATGTCTTCTACACCCTCGTCGTGGTCGCCTAGAACCATAAATGAGTGGGGGATGAGAACACTACGTTCTCAGTGGGAAACCTTAGTTATCACAAATCATTTTATTCTCAATTATGATTCCGCCGCTCAGGGGGTCTGTAGGTGTCATAGTTATACTATCTACCTACTAGTTATTAATCCATAATAGGCCTGCGCAACTTTATATATATTACTAGGTGACTGAGGGAACCTAATCTTTCATTATCTATATCATCCGTTATCTATTCTAACTCTTAGATCACATACTGTCACACAATTCACATAGCTACTAGCATCATCTGAAAAATCCTCATTTTGTAAAAACCATTTTGATTATAAGCTTCAGGTTGCATCCACTTATAATCCTGCTCTATAAGTCTTGACTTATAAGCATCTATCATCTATCCTTGTCTCTTACACTTTAAAATGTGTGCATCCACATCCCCTTATAAACAAACATTACAAAATAAATAAATAAACATTATATAAAAAAATTATGAAAGACTTAGCGAAGCCAAATCACATAAGTTTAGTTAAATATAAAAATTAAATTATGAACAATTTATATGTTTAGTAGTAATAATTTGGACGTAAATTTTTTTCTTCACAACAGTGAGAATAAAATTCAAAATTAATTCAGATATTCAAAATTAATTAATGTAGATCACCTATGAAATCAATGATGAGGCGACCATCTGAAAACCTTCCAGCGGGTCTCTGAAAATAGGTCTCTCCATACGGCGGTGGCTGGGGAAGAAAGGCAGCAGCCAAGCCACCGGTATCCGAGTTCGAGTCACCAAAATTGAAGATGGCAGGGAAATTACAATCTTTTGTGGCATGCACAGGGTTCAATAATGTGGTAGTAATAGAAATAACTACTAAAAAGAGTGACATACGTGGGTTGTAAAAATTTGTAGCGATAGAATACCCCATTAGGAACAAAGGATATCTAGATGTGGGGATCTCTCTACGCAGGACTATATAGGGTATTAAAAAGGTCGACTTTGACTTTTCTCATGCGTCCCGAACCTACTTTGCGCGGACAAATGATTGATTTCAGCTAACTCTTCCCTCACCAATTTATTTCTTTAGGTACCAGTTCACTCGTGACAATTCACACGAGGGCCTACATTTGTCCGATTTTTTTACATATCTCCGGACTTAGTTTATAATTTTATAGTATGCTCCATTAGAAAAAATTACAAATGTATGGGTGTTTTGTCTGAAATCGTCACTCCTCTTTGTGGTGATTTGAGGCATTTGAAATTTAATTTTTTATAATCTGAAATAGTTACAGGGAGTGGCGATTTCAAGCTTATTTTTATTTTTTTTATTTTCATTTTTAGATTTTTTTGAAATCGCCTTGCACAGTAACGATTTCAAAAATTAAGGCGATTTCAAAAATTTGTCTCATACTTTCGTAATTTTTCATTCTAACCCCTATATTCAAAAATTTTTCCCCTAACCTACCTAAATGTCAAAACCCCACATTTGTACATTATGAACAAAATAAAAATTCAGATTCAAATAAAAATAGAACAAAAGTCAAAAGCATAATTTTCATCGTTAACTTTTCCAGACACCTCTGCACTTTCTACTCCGTCCTCGGCGACCACGAGCGACCACTACGCCGGAGGACACGAGCGACCACTACGTTGGCGATTCCTCTTGCCGCTGACGGTGGAACGGAGGGATTATTTCTCACTCTCACTCTCTCCCCAAAACCTCACCACTCCCACGGCACCAACTCCGACAACGGGCTCAGCCGCTGACGGTGGCGACAGAGAATGGCCGGCGAAGGCGATAGTGGCAAAGCAGATCACATAGGTGATGCAGTCCACCGCCACCCTCCTCCGCCACAGGTAAACTCCGCCAGCCTTCTGTTTCTCAAATACACGTTTCCGGTTTCATCAGATTATATGTTAAATCAGTCTCCTGTGCTGTATGTTCTTTGAATTGACGTTGTTATTACTTGACTTTTCAAGCAAGTGCGAAAAAAAAACTGTTTTCTTTGATAATTTTATTTTGGCAAAAATGTTTTGAGGACACTCAAATTGTATACATCTGTACATACACCTTCTAATTATGCTCAATTAGTGATTATTATACGTATAAAGTACCGTTTCTAAAATTACAAATAACGTGCCTCCAATCCTAAACTTGTTTCCGTCATCGTTTTCGTAAACATAAGCGTGTAATATTTATATATTATACCAGGTAAAGTTTATGCACAAATGCTTATAAAGTCTGTGTATCAAAGAGTCTAATAAATTCTGGAATGTATGGTCCATGTAAGAATTTGTGAACATAAACGAGTAATGTTTGTGCATTCTATTACATAAAGTTCGTGCATGGATGCTTGTAAAGTTTGTGCATCAAAGAGTCTCATGAATTCTAAAATGTATGGTTCATGTAAAGGTAATGTTTGTGCATTCTATTATGTAAAGTTTGTGCATCAAAGAGTGTGAATAATGTTTGTGCACAAATGCTTATAAAGTTTGTGCATGCGAATAAAAATTGAGAAATGACAATCGCGTGTGCACACACGTTTAAGTGCGGAGTGGGGATCCATGCGTGAGTAAGTATTTGTAGTGGGTCCAAACATATTTAATAAGTGTATGCACGGGTGGATGTAAATTGGGTGTACATGTAGCATTACCGCTATTTTACAAAATTTATCATTAAAAAAGGTGATTTTTCTAATATTTCATAACTATTTCATTTTACTTAATTTATTAATTTTTTTTATAAATTTTAGAAGTAAACTTATTAAATTTTATTATCATTTCATAATTTAATATGACATATTAATGGAATATATGATCTAACGTGATAAATTACCACTTTTCAATTGTTGGCCTATGATCTAACGTGATAATTTATTTTGACACTAAATTTAGTGTGTATATAAGTTTCTCATTTCACAATCATCATGATATGAGTGTAGGCTTATAATATTTGTGAAAGAAGAAATTTGATGTAAACATTAAGTTTGATGTCAAGATACTACTATTCTATTTCACACGCATAGCAAATATTGGGCTTCCTCTTTCTCTCGGCTAGCGATCCAGTTTTGCTGTGACTTTTGGTAGTGTAATTGTTTCAATCCCTTAAAACAACATGAGCAGCATACATTCTACATAAATTTGGTATTTACCCTTGAGAAAAAGCCTAAAACTCAACTAATTTTTGTAGCATAATTAATTTAGTGAAGAAGTATCAACAACCTGAAAAGTCTTTGAGATTGCCCAATAAATGTCTTTCCGTGACATGTTTGGCTGAAAAGATGAAATAAGTAGGCCACATGTTTGCACGGGTCTTTTTGATGGACAACAATAATAGATGTCAGCGTTGTGCTACCGTATACAAATTCAGTGAGACTTATAATAAATATAAAATTTAATTTTAAAGTCTCATTTTTCAAGTATTTCTCTCGTTCGCCAGATTGTAACTTAATTGAATAAAGGTTTGTAACATTTGTTTAATCAAGTTTGTGACAAAAAAAATATATTTTTATGAGAATATGTGTCAATAGAGTAGAAGAGTGAGATGATGTGTCATGAAGGTGTAATGTCAGATTAAATAATTTTGTAACTCACAATAATAATTGGTAACTTTGTTAAATGAAATTTGTAACTAGAAAGTGCATTTTATAGTGATCCGCGTGAGTGAAGCAGAGGAAAGAGATGATGACTTGACTAATAACAAACTCTCTCTTCTACTCCATAGATGACAAGTTTTACTTCTTTTGCTCTACTTGCACACATTGCCATAAGAAATGCATTTTTTATTTACAAATTCTATTGAACAAATGTTACAAACCTTTTTGGCGCCAGTTACAAAATGACTCGTGACAACAGATTCTCTTCACTTGTACACATTTTTCATAAAAGTTATAAACACCAATGTACTTTTGTTACTACTGTCACAAACTTTTGTTATTGCAATTAAGGTTGTCAGACTCGAGAGTTTAAGTAAACTCGTGGAGTCTCAGCAAATTTGAATCGTAAACTCGACTCGCTAACTCACATGAGTTTACATACGTAAAAAAATATGTTATAAGCAATATAATTAGGAATTAAATTTGATTAAATATTGTATTTATAATTGAAATTGAATAATGTTAACTTTAAATTAAATTAATGAAAGAAATATCATAAAGTACACCTTAATGCATAATACTTAGCGGTTCTGTATTATTTTATAGTTCAATAAAACATGACTCAATTATGATAAATATATGAAATTAGCTAAATAAACTCAATATATATTATCTCATATAAACAAAGTTAGGTAAGTATCTAACAAAGTTACAAAATTTGTACAGTTTGAGGTAAACTCGTAAACTCATAAGTAGATTTTAACTCGTAAACTCACTAATAGAATCGAGAGTTTACTTAAACTCGTACGAGTTCACCAAAAAAGAGTTTATATAAGTGTTAACTCGTTTTGTGTAGTAAAATCGTAAGTTTAACAACCATGGTTGCAATTAGCTAATAACTCCAATTTGTCATTATGCATTGACGTTTATGGTCGACCCGTAATGATACGAATATGATCGACCCATATATATCAATTTGGGTCATCTTTAGGCTTGCTATCGATTGCATCAGAGACATCATTGGGTCGCCTACCACAAATTGAGACCCGATGACATTTTTCTTAACAAAAGTGTTATTTGGACTTACAATTTGTGGAACACTATGTTGCTTACAACTTATTTACTATTGGACGAGATCTAAATTAGAAGTGGATCCTATTAAAATCTTATCCAATGTTAAATGAGTTGTGAATTAGTATAGTGTCCCACAAATAATGAATTCAAATAACGCTTCTCATCTAAAAAATTTAAGTTGTGGAGACAACATTACATAAGTATAATAACAATTTTTTTTACATAGTTATATTTAGGCATAAAAAATATATTAATAAAAAATAGCACAATATCAATTTACAATTGTTCTCTTCTTATTTTCATATTTTGAAAACGTTAAATAATATTTTCATTATCAATGTCACAAATAACTCTCTTTTTTTTTTTTGTATTTTATCAAACAATCGTTCAATCAATAAAACAAAATCAAGCAATCATTCAATCATCCACCTCATGCGATTACAAAGCCGATTCTATATAATATTTATAAAATAGAATGTTCTATCAACATACATAATTGCTACAAGTAAGATCAAAGCTAACTTTAAAAGACAAATACTACTAGATAAATGATGTTCTTTTCCATATTCAAAATTTATTTTAAAAAAAATAAATTATTGAAACATATTATTCATATAATATAATGAAAGTAAATTTATTCACGTTAGTAATTTTTTGTTTTGACATTGTTAATCAACTTGTGGGAGGAAGGGGAGGGGCAATGTTGATAATCTAATGAGGCAAAAGTCTTTATATACTCTTATTTTAAAAAAATTATAAATCTTAGTTGGGGCAAGTACCGGCCAGTAATAACAAGAGATTTTAGAGGAGGGGTGGCCTGGCGGAGAGCACAAGGTTGATGATGTACTGCCTTTTGTACTTTTATAACTAAAAAACAACAACATAACTAATATATTTAAGAGTAATTAATGACACTCACTCCAAGTCATTAGAATTATTCTAATAGTGAGGAGTTTGTGTAATATGTGTGAAGTCTTACATCTTCCTTCCCTAAAAGATACGCTACACTTTGATCCATTTTTATATTTTTTTTATTAAATCTTCATTATTTTATTGTTATCATCTTATTTTATAAAAAAAAACTCTTTATCAATAATGTTACATATTAATTTTTTTTATAAAATAAAAGATACGTGATTGATAAAAGTATAATTTATTATTTTTAATTTATTATTATTATTACTATTATTATTATACTAGGAGAGAAAAATATTGACAAATAAAAATAACTTTTTGTGATTTTTTAAAAAATTAAGAATAGTTAGGCTTTTAATGTTTTGTGTATGTAACTACTTATGCAATTAAAAGTTATAATAATTCTCATTTATGTTGCTATTAATATTATTGTAAAAATATAAACATGCATAATACTAGTAATTTTTTTTAATTATTATTGGGCGTTGTAAAATTTTCACATAATTATTACACTACAAATTTTAGGTCATTGCAAATGTTTTGATATTATATATATACACATATATTAATTTTTATTAACTCTCTTTATATTATAAGTCTTATTATGTATCGAAATTGTAACACTCCCAGCTAACTGCCTACGCTCGAGTCGTACGCAATGTTCACTAGGTTGTTTATCACTTGGTGGAAATACATATAGTCCTTGATTTCTTTTTGAAAATACTAGGTTAAGGAAAATATGAACCATTTTAAAACTTTTCTGCTGAATTGCTTATTCATAAAGTATGAGCCACGTGTGAACAAGAGATATGATACAAGCGATAGAGCCTGGGCTTACGACGGTTAAGCATTCATAGTATAAACATTTATATAAGCAAGTACATGGTCCATCACAGAAAATTACAACAAAGCACGGAATATAGTAATAATTTACATATACATGTCATGTTCATTAAAATACATAGCAAAAAGTACATCACACGTGCCACTATACTAGCTTGTCTTCGCGGTCTTGGGTTCTAGCCTTCTTCTCTCGATAGCTTGTGTTCTGTCCTTCATTGCTCCTCATGCAGCTCCTCGTAGCCCTCATCTGCTCCTGGAAGCATAAGCGAGTGGGGGTGAGAACGTTTGTCCTCAGTGGTTCACCTTAGCATAGGGGTACTTCTTTTACTCACTCATGAACCAGGCCGCTCAGGAGATCTCTATATGTTCATGTATACTAACTTCCTACTGATTATTTTATGTTGCCTAGATCCTGAGCAACTTTATCTACTTTACTATGTGACAGGGAATCTAATCTTTCTTATTTAGGTTCTCGTGCTTCTTATTTTAACTTTCATAACGCGTATACATATTCCGTCTTGAGCGTTCTCTTGACGGTACTCATAGCATATACATACTCTCATATACATACATTCATTCATCACATAGCTTATGCATGGGGGAATCTGGGGTTCTCTTACGCTTTCGGCTAACTGATGAGCCAGGATAGCGTCCTTCTTGTTACCTTTAGTCTTTTTCCTCTTGAGTCCTTTCACCCTTGTAACCGTGGCCATCCGGTTACAACCTACTTCTAACTCCCATATTGACGATGACCAGGCAGCGCTCTAACCTGGGTGGTTGCGAACCACTAATGCAACTAGGGTCATTATCGCACGTCAATAGAGATAACCATGGAAACACCCTAGCTACCTGTTTACCCGTACGTAGTAAACAAAGCTCACTAGGTTGTTTTCTACCTGGTCGGAATACCTTAGTCCTTTGTTATCTTTCAAAAATAGTTGTTTAAGAAAATAGGGACCAATTTTTAAACTTTTCATTACATTGAATAATTACTAAAATAGAGTCATGCGTCAGAAAGAACAACATAACAAAGCGTGTAACTGTATGATAATAAAGCATTCAATACATATTCAGGTGGTCCATCATACAAAGTCACATAGTTGTATATACAATAGGTAAGATACATATACATGTACATAACCAAAATATCATAAATACATAACATCAAAATACAAGGGTCATGCCCTTGGCAAAAATCCTGACATCTATCTATCTTTAAGCCCGTATCCTGTCCTAGCCGCTCATGGCTCTGCTGGCGGCTCGTCGACATCCTCAAAGTAGGACTCATCATCAGTACCTGAAGTCATAAAGTAGTGGGAATGAGAACGGTAGGTTCTCAGTGGAAATAAATTTAGTTCCTGAGTCTCATATCAGATTAGGTCGGACTTCAGGCCGCTCAGAGATTTCTAAGTGAAACATGCATTACTAAATATCCTACTGAATTATTATCTGGCCTAAGTTCTGAACGGCTTTATCTACATTACTATGTAATAGGAGAACTACTCTTGCTTACTACTTTCTCGTGCTGATTAGCATTTCGTGGATCTACATAGCCGTCTCGAGCGTTTTCTTGACGGTACTGACATAATAACTCACATATAACAAAATGCAGAATCATACAGTAACTATACTCATGCATAACAGAATCATCAGAATATGCCTCACAGAGTCATCAGAATAGACATGACAGAATCATCAGAATGAACATGCTGGATATACATGCCTAATAGAATGAATACATGCATAACAGAATAAACCTGCATAACGGAATAACCTGCTTTTGGAATATATGTTATTCCCACCATAATAATGTCCTCTATTGACATTAGTATGACGGAATAACCTCACACCCTCGGTGTAGGCCCTATTGGACCTTCCTGCGGTAGGCTTCCACCTGCCGTGTGCCCCCTCGGGACCCTTCGACTGTGGGCGGATATTGTACCCCCACCTTAACTTGCCCCTTTTCAACAATGCGAAGGCGTGGTAACCGCACACTTCCAGGTATGCCATATCGACACCACCTGTGGCAGGCTTCCACATTCAGGATGCTTCTTCGACCTCCTGAAGTGGGATCATGGTTTGGCTCTCGTGATCACGGCCTCAGAATTTTTAGCATGTGGCATTTAGCCTTTTCAGCATTTGGCATTTAGCCCTTTTCAGCATTGGGCATTTAGCCTTTTTCAGCATTAGGCATTTGGCCCTTTTCAGCATTTCTGACTTTTCTGTACCTGCAGCATGGCATACTTATTTCCTATGGTTCATTTCAGAATCTTTACTTATCTCAGAGTTATTTCTAATCATTTAAACTTGGCTTAACATGGATGCATGAAATGCTACAGATTATATCACATTCTACATGTAATTCACATACGGCATATACTTCATACATTTCAGTTATCAATCATAGCTATAGCATTGAATATCAGATTATGTGCCTCAAGAGGGGTTCCATAAGACTTTCTGGTCTCAAGCCGCTTGTAACACCCTAGCTAATTGCATACCCTCGAGTAGTACGCAATGCTCACTAGGTTATTAATCACTTGGTGGGAATACTTATAGTCCCTTATTACTTTTTTTTGAAAATACTTGATTAAGGAAAATATGGACCAATTTAAAACTTCGTTACTGAGTGCTTATTTACAAAATATGAGCCATGCGTGAATCACAGTACATAAGACAAACGATAGGACTTGCGAATATTCATTATCCCCAGTCTAGGCAATTACATAATCAATACATGGTCCGTCACAAATGAGTACAACAAGTCACATAATATTATAATAAGGTACATATACGTGTCATAATCATCCATATACATAATAAAATTTCATCTATCGTATAACCAACTAAGCATGTCTTCATAGCCTTGAAGCTCTGTCCGTCCGTCATTGGTAGCTTGTCCTCCGTTCTTTCTTTTGATCCTCTGATTGCTCCTCATAGCTCACGTCTGCTCCTGGAAGCATAAGTGAGTGGGGGTGAGAACATTCGTCCTCGGTGGTTTACCTTGGCATCGGGGGATCTCTTTTAACTCACTTATCAACCGGCCGCTCAGGTGTTTCTAAGTGAACATGCATACTAACACCCTACTGATTATTATCTGGCCTAAGGTCCTGAACGGCTTTATCTACTTTACTAGGTGACTGGGGAACTAGTCTTGCTTATCTAAGTTCTGGTGCTTGTTAACTTTTCTCGCGTATATACATAGTCGTCTCGAGCGTTCTCTTGACGGTACTTACTTCATACATAAATTTACATACTTTATCATATACTGATGCATCACATACTTGCTCATCACATATTCATTTATCATATACTCATTCATCACATTATTTTATACACATTCATTTCATACTCTATGCATGGGGTTCTCTCACGCATGCCGGCTTACCCGGGTTAGCGTCCTTCTTTTCTTTTCTCACGCGTACCGCTTACCCGGGTTAGCATCTTCTCATTCTTTTTCTTACGCATACCGGCTTGCCCGGGTTAGCACTTTTCCTCTAGCCCTTCACTCATGTAGCCGTGGCCAAACGACTACAACCACTTCTGTTCCCAACTTGACTGACGACCCAGCTGCGCTCACACCAGAGTGGTTGCTAACCACCAATGGGGTCTAGGTCCATCGGCGCAAATCAAGCGGGCTAACCTCCACTAGGGAGGCGGGGGTTGGCCATTGCGACGCAACCAAGCGTTGGACTTGTAACATCCCGCTTTTTCACTGTATGGATAATTAGTGTAATAGATAATTATAGGTTAATTAGGGAGGTAAAAAAATTAAATTATTACCTATAATTCATAAGAATCATAGTAAAAACTAAGGTGTCGTGACCCCGCGAATTTTTCTGAGACTTAGGACGATTTTCGGACCAATCGAAAATTTTTTCGGACATCGAAAGTACTCGTAAAATACACTAATAAAATAATAAGTTCCCAAATATCTCCATCGGACTCAACTACTAATAAGAGAAAATTAGTAGATCGCAAAGATATGTCCGGAATATTTTCAGGATAACCGTAAGTGAAGTATCGAGACTGTGAACATCCCGATTTTCCCTTAGGGAAATAATCGTAAGCATAAATATTTAATTAATTTTCTAATCATGATTAGAGAGTTAAAATGGGAAATTATCAAGTAGAATATTCTTAGGAAATAAGATGTGTCGCGATACGAAGTCTGGCCGACAACCGAACGACCGCTGTTCGTCGACGAAATTTTCTAACGCGAAAAAGGTGTCTGTGAAAATACTCTTCCGGAGAAAAATTCACAAAAAATCTTTAAATATTAATACCTTTAGGTAGGGGAGAATTAGAGGACCACGACGGTATAAACGGAATATTTTTCAGACGACCGTGCGCGACGCACCGACACTGTGAGCGATAAAACACGAGCGAACCAGAACCGGAATAAAATGAAATTCTAGCAGCTAGAGCTGAAGGGCTGCACGGCTAGAGCTGGAATTTTTGACCAAAAAAAATTCCTCAAAAAAAATCATGCTTCCAAAGTCCCATCACCATTGCTTGTCTTACACACTTCACTAAATCCCATCACATGGCCATACCTTTGCCCATGCTTTCTACTATTCATCACTTTTTCTAAATCCATAAAATTCAATTAATTCCCTCACATTCAGCCCTCCAAAACCGAGCCTTCTCCCAAGTTCACAAGAGAAAAATTTCATCTTCTCACATCCTCCATAAGCACACTTCAAGCCAAGCTCCAACAAGACCAACACTTGGTCTCCAAGAACTCAAGCACCCTCTCACCCCCCTGCATCTCTCCCAAACCGAAGCCACAGCCCTCAAGTCCTATACTTGAGTTTCATTTTCTTCCATCCAAAATCAACCACCATGCTCAAAGATATCCATCTTGGAGAAAGAAGGAGCTCAAGCTTTGGAAGGCAACAAGGCTTGTAGGACTCCACTCAAAACTCCCCTCACCACCATCACCAAGCTTTCTACAGGTGGGTAGTCCGATCACCCCTGTCTATGGGATGTTATTTGTATGTTTATGTGTGTATTTTGAGTAGGAAAAATTAGAAATGCTATGAGGTTAAATATTATGTTGCCTGTTGGATATATTCACGTTGCTTTATGATTTTCAAACCTCCATGTTGTTGCTCGGGTACTGTTGGAATATGTGGTGTGAACTTGGGAGGAATGTAAGAGAATGGGAGAAAATAATCCAGGAGGTTAGCGCCAAGTTTTCCGTGGAGAGAGACTGAGAGGAGCCTAGAGAGTTGAAGAGCGGGCGTCAGTAGTAGTGACCGAAGGGTTCCGCGGAGGATCCCTGAAGTACGCTGAGAGGACTACCAGGAGAGTTGAGTGAGAGCCAGGAACGATGCTAGTTGGGGTTCGCGTAGGATCCCTGGAGGGTTTCTTAGTGGTTTTCGCAGAGGATGCCCTAGTGTGGTGGAGTGGATTCCCTAGAGTCGTTAAGTGGTTCCCTAGAGGGTTTCTTAGGGGTTTCGCGTAGGAGTCCCTAGAGTGTTAGGATGGTCCGCTAGAGTTGCTCAGTTCCCTGGAGAGTTCCTGAGTGTGTTCCGCGGAAAAGTCCTAGAATGTTAGAGTGGTTCGCTAGAGTTGCTTAGTTCCTTAGAGAGTTCCTGAGTGGGTTCCGCAAAGGATCCCTAAAGTGTGGAGGAGGTTACATGGAGTTGCTGAGTGGGCACCAGAAATGGTGTTGCGTGTGTTTCGCAGAGGATACCTGAAGAGTCAAGAGTCACGTGAAGATATTGAGTGAGCACCAGAAATGGTGTTGAGTGGATTCCGCGCAGGATCCCTGAAGAGCTGAGAGAGTTATGTAAAGACTATTGAGTGAGCACCAGAAATGGTGTTGAGTAGGGTTCCGCGGAGGATCCCTGGAAAGCTGAGTATGTTAAGTAAGGAGCGTTGAGTGGGCATCGAGAGTAGTGCTAAGTGGGTTCCACGGAGGGTACCCGGAGTGATGAGTGACTCCCTAGAGAGTAGACCGAGTGAGCACCGGTATACTGCTGGGTTCCGCGGAGGTACCCTAGAGCGGCTGGACGGGGTTCCTGAAGTTATGCCTAGCGTCAGCAGCGGTTCCAAACAGGTTCCGCGGAGATCCCCTGACACTGAGAGATCCCATAGAGTAACCTAGTGGGTTCTGCGGAGGTTCCCGAAAGTTGAGAGCAGTTTCTGAGAGAGGTTTCCGAGGTCCATTATCTTCCAACAAGTACCTAGCAGTAGAAGTTTATGTGATAAGTTATGATGCTATTTTATGAGCCACCTAAGGGTGCCAAGAACAAGAATATGAGTATTGAGTCATGCATGCATCATGAGGACATATCACTAGAGGCTATGTTATGTCCAAAGCTAATGAATGAAGATGATAATGAATGTAAGAACCAGAATACGACAGAAAGATAAAGTGCATATGATAATGAGATATGATGAATGAGAAGACGCTAACCCGGGTGAGCCGGTATGCGTAAGAGAAAGAAAGTAAATGGTACCAGTTACTTAAAAAGTTGAAGTTCATGCATAGTGCACAAGAGCAGGCTCATAAGGAACGCAGGCATTGTGTACGTCACCATGCTCATAAGGAACGCATGGGGCTCGATCACGTCACCAGGTTCACAAGGAACGCATAGGACACGATCACCTTGCATACATACCTATGTGATTGAAGCGTCGCTATGTCTCGACCATGTCACCATGCTCACAAGGAACGCATGGGGCAAGGTCACCAGGCATACATATATGTGTAGTAGTGTCAGAACGGTCAAGGATAAAAAGCACGAGAACTTAGTAAGAAAGATTAGATTCCCCCAATCACCTAGTAACTAGATAAAGCTGCTCAGGCCTAGTATGGATAATAATCAGTAGGGGTATTAGTATGAGTCGACATTTAGAGACCCCCTGAGCGGCGGAATCATAATTGAAGTGAAACGAGTAGATATTCCCCGAAGGACCCCACTGAGGACGTAATGTTAACAAAACCCCTGTTGTCACTGGCTCCTGTGTCAGTGCCAGCTCCACCAGCTCCAGTTGTGTTGGCCACGGTTTCTTCTTGGTTGGTTGAAGAAGTTGATGACGTTGTCTCCTGTTCCTCTCTTTCTTTGGCTAAATGCTTTTTCTTCTTTTTCCTATTCTTCCTTGAAGTAGCTTCAATTTCAGGATCAAATAACAATGGTTCTTTTGAAGTCTTACCTCGCAATTGCTAAGAAAATTCACACTAGCCAAATAAGATCAAAACAAGAGTTCTCAAAATAATAAAAGAGTTCATAAAATAACTAAAATAAAGAATATACAATACTTTACAAATATTCACAATTGTTTAATTAAACAAAACTCAAGCAATATATTTTTGACGCAACTCCCCGGCAACGGCGCCAAATTTGATGAAAACCTTTTTAACCACTTTCTAGGATCTTGACATAGCTCTAGGTTTTGTCACAACCATGCCAATCTCTTAGAAAGTTTGTCTGCGCTTTTGTTGTTCAAATTAAATATTTATATTCATACCTACTTTTACGGCTTTCAGATTCCAAAGGAATCCGATTGCAGTATAGGGTATGGTCGATCCCACAGGGAGTTGTAAAAATACCGTTCTTGAGTTTATTTAATTAAACAATGAGGTGAAAGATTTGAGATTTGATTTATATTTAAATAGACTAAATAAATAAAAGACAGGAAAATAAAATAGGAAACAAATCAGAGGTAGTTCCGGAGCTTGTTGAGAATTTTAATCACATCATAGTTTCATGCATCGAGTTACTTGTTACATAGAACTATCAGTTGATTGCCCGCCACCAGTTCTTAACTTGTCATCACTTTCGCGCATGACAAGATCACAGGTTTCCCTTGTTAAACTGTCACTCTCGCACACGAGCTTAACAAAGTACGCCAGCATTAATCCAGATGTTAAAACGGCTAACCTTTATTCCAGTTACGGCAACAAGATTAGATGAAATGGTTTAGGTCAGACTCTAATGATTGTAACTCTCGTTCACAACGTTCAAGTCTAGGTTCTAGTTAAGCATAGCATTATTGATTTTAATTTGGTTATGACCTAGTTAGCATAACTTTCATTCATGTAAATAAGTCCCAAATCAAGATTCAAAACACTAAACAAAACTAGCATTAAGAGTAAAACCATTCAAGCAAATCATAAGAAAAAGATAGAGTCATATGTAATAGTTACATGGATACAAGCAAACTACAATAGTAATCAAAATCCCAACAAAAAGAGGGTTAGGAACCCATCTTACAAGAGAATCTCGGAGGTAAGGTTACGGCACTTACCATGACACGTCCTCACGCTATCATGGCCATGGCTTCACCAAGCTTCCTTGATCTCTGGCTCCTTCACAGGCCTCATCTTTGTTCCTAACCTAACCTAAACTAAACTAAGCTTGAAAATACAAGACAAAATATAAAAGAAGTGAAGAATGGAGGGGGAGAAGAGATATGGATGAATTGATTCGGAATGGCATGGCCTCCTCTATTTATAGGCAGATTTTGGTCTCCATCGCTCAGCGATTTTGGTACTATCGCTGAGCGATTAAGTTGTTATCGCTGGGCGGCAGCGTTGTATAGCTGAGTGATTGTACTTGTACACGTCTTCATTAAATGCTTGGCAGCTTTTTGCAGGGCGGCGCTGACGTGTCACTCTGTGATTGACTGGTTCCAGTTGGCTCCAGCTGGCTCAATGATGGCGCCGGCGCAAGTGGCTTGCCGACTTACTTTCGCTGAGCGATACAGGTAAAATCGTTGAGCGATTCTTCTTTACACGCTGAGCGATGAATGATCTTCGCTGAGCGATGCCTTCGTCCAGAATCTTCTTTTTAAGCTCTTTTCCAATTCTGCCCTTTTCTTCCCTTCTTTATGGGATTATTCTTCAATAAATTATGCTTGCATCCATTCTTCAAAATATATTTAAAACCTACAAAATATGGGGAATTCATTAGATAATTGTTTAAAAACATAACAGATAAGTGCCATTTTGAATGATAAAAATTGTGTAAATTGGGCACTTATCAACGCGTATGGCTCTAAATTTCTAAACTAGTAAGGATGTGAGAAAAATTTCAAAACGGTCCATATTTTCGAGTAAGAAATATTTTCCAAGCTAAAAGTAGGGGCTAAAAATAACCCCAACCAAGCAGATAACAACCCTATAATCAGTGTTAAGACTATAGCTTAAGCTGAAATTAGGGGTGTTACAGTTGGTATCAGAGCAGTTTGGTCCAAGTGAGCCTGAGGACTGAGCTGCACTATGCTTCCGAGCATGATCACGGTGTACACTCTGCGGAGTTGTATAGTCTGAACCTAGGCACACTAGCTCTTCTCGAGTCTGGCCAACCCGAGACGGTGCGAGTGTAACTACTCAGCTATGCTACCATGGAGGAACGGTACACAACGACACACGAATTTTGAAGGTTTTTCCAAGTACAGTAAGGGAGCAGACCCAGGCTTGGAGGGCGGCAGCGACTTCCCGGAGTAATGTAACACCCGACAGCACTGGAGGCGAACGACGCAAGTTTTTGGAATCCCCTACAAAGGCGCAGTAGCTGAGGACGAAGGCCTGGAAGCACGACGACCAAGGAATCGCGAGGTTTACGGTAGGACCTAGGTCAGATGGGATGACGACGGTCATCTAAGTTAACGACGGCAAAAGCCCCAGCCTCACAATTCTGTAAAATGGTACCGACCGACTTGAAGCCGCGCCAGAGGCCAACCTCAGACAATGGGTCATGGTGGATCAGCAAAATGACAAGGACAAACCCCTCGAGGTGGGAAGACAAGTGTACGAGGAAGCGTGAACACTTGAACACCTACCAGAATTATTCCTAGCAAGCCGCGAATGACTACAGCGATAACCTTCCTATTCCTCCCGTTCCCTAATCCTTCTCAACTCTGTAATCCTTTCTCTCTATTCGCCCTTTAGAGTTGAGGTTTAATTTATAGAAAACCTCTGTGAAAGCTCCCCTGAGGATCTCTGTCAGGCGTACCCCAAGGATTTCTACATTCTAAATCATTACCACCCGGTATAGGTGCATTCGTGTCGCAGGAGTCAGAGATTGAATCCAGGAACAACCAATGGATCTAACCCCCATAAGGTGGAGGCCAACACTAACATCATCAAGCCAATAAAACCATAGCGACTTCCATTAGCAATTTGCAGAAATTTAAAAGGGTAGTTAGGGTTAGCCAAGCCTTCAACCCTAAAGAATCAGGAATCGTCCCAACCAGAAACCGAACTAGCTAAAACCCCCAAGCCACGCTAACCCTAGTTAGTCCCCAACATAGCAGGAAGATGATGAACAGGAGAATGTGGGTTTTGTGAAGGCCAAACCCCTTGTATTCGCTAGACTTATGGATCCGAAGGCAACCCATAGCTGGATATCGGGGGCAGAGCAGGTAGTTGAAGACCTTTTCGGCATCAACACCCAACAAGTCAAGGTTGCGGCTGTAAGATTGAGAGCGCAGCAGAAGCGTGACGGGACAACACCAGACCCCTGCTAGAGCGAGAGAGGTCTAAATCACCGGAAACTAGTTGTGACGGCAGTGATGGAAAAATGCTTTCTCAAAAGGACTATGAGAGCGGAAGGGGGCTGAGGTCCCTGGAACTGAAAAGAGGATAAATGACGGTGGCAGAGCATGCGGTAACCCTTGGAGAAGCTAGACCGTTACTTGAGCACCCACGAGCTAGATCCCGACAAGGGAGGGGAATGCGGAAAGTACTGGAGTGGGGTAAAGGTTGAGTTACGAATGTCTGTGAACCACCGAGGCACATGTGATTATACAACCTTGGTTGGTAGATGCCTGATCCAAGAGGAGTTGGCACCTAAATTGGCGGCGGTCTACAATAAGCGACACGAGAAGAGAGTCTCGCAAGATTGAGGAAGAAAGAGGTCATTGCAAGCTCAATGTCAGCAACCCGCCCACAGGAGGCGAGCTCGACCCCAGACCAGGTTCTACCTCGACCAATAGTACCAGGGTCCCAACTGGAGGGAAATGCCCCGAGTCTGAGCCAAGGGACAACCAGAGACACCTAGGAGACTGTCTGGCATAAAGGGGTGTCTGCCACCGATGCGGGAAGCACGGTTGCTACTTCGCCAAGATGTGCACCCTAATCCTTTCTGCATCATGGCAACCAAAGAGGAAGGAGCTACCGGCGATCACGTTCAGGGTAAGGAAGCAATAGGAATTTAAAACTCGGAGACCCTTGGACGTGTGGAAATTTCGAGGATGAAATTTTTCTAAGGGGGTGGAATGTAACATCCCGCTTTTTCACTGTACGGATAATTAGTGTAATAGATAATTATAGGTTAATTAGGGAGGTAAGAAAAATAAATTATTACCTATAATTCATAGGAATCATAGTAAAAACTAAGGTGTCGTTACCCCGCGAATTTTTTCGAGACTTAGGATGATTTTCGGACCAATCAGAAATTTTTCCGGATACCGAAAGTACTCGTAAAATAAACTAATAAAATAATAAGTTCCCAAATATCTCCATCAGACTCAACTACTAATAAGAGAAAATTAGTAGATTGCAAGGATATGTCCGAAATATTTTCAGGACAACCGTAAGTGAAGTAGCAGGACTGTGAACATCCCGATGTTCCCTTAGGGAAATAATCGTAAGCATAAATATTTAATTAATTTTCTAATCATGATTATAGAATTAAAATGGGAAATTATCAAGTAGAATATTCCTAGGAAATAAGATGTGTCGCGATATGAAGTCCGGCCGACAACCGAACGACCGCTGTTCGTCGACAGAATTTTCTAACGCGAAAAAGGTGTCTGTGAAAATACTCTTCCAGAGAAAAATTCACAAAAAATCTTTAAATATTAATACCCTTAGGTAGGGGAGAATTAGAGGATCGCGACGGTATAAACAGAATATTTTTCGGATGACCGTGCGCGACGCACCGACACTGCGAGCGATAAAACACGAGCAAACTAGAACCGGAATAAAATGAAATTCCAGCAGCTAGAGCTGAAGGAATGCACGGCTAGAGCTAGAATTTTTGACCAAAAATAATTCCCCAAAAAAAAATCATGCTTCCAAAGTCCCATCACCATTGCTTATCTTACACACTTCACCAAATCCCATCACATGGCCATACCTTTGCCCATGCTTTCTACTATTCATCACTTTTTTTAAATCCATAAAATTCAATTAATTTCCTCACATTCAGCCCTCCAAAACCGAGCCTTCTTCCAAGTTCACAAGAGAAAAATTTCATCTTCTCACATCCTCCATAAGCATACTTCAAGCCAAGCTCACTACACTTGGTCTCCAAGCACTCAAGCACCCTCTCACCCCCCTGCATCTCTCCCAAACCGAAGCCACAGCCCTCAAATCCCTCACTTGAGTTTCATTTTCTTTCATCCAAAATCGAGAGGAACAACCTCAGCATCCTCCACCATGCTCAAAGATATCCATCTTGGAGAAAGAAGGAGCTCAAGCTTTGGAAGGCGACAAGGCTTGTAAGACTCCACTCAAAACTCCCCTCACTACCACCACCAAGCTTTCTACAGGTGGGTAGTCCGATCACCCCTGTCTATGGGATGATACTTGTATGTTTATGTGTGTATTTTGAGTAGGAAAAATTAGAAATGCTATGAGGTTAAATATTATGTTGCCTGTTGGATATATTCACGTTGCTTTATGATTTTCAAACCTCCATGTTGTTGCTCGGGTACTGTTGGAATATGTGGTGTGAACTTGGGAGGAATGTAAGAGAATGAGAGAAAATAATCCAGGAGGTTAGCGCCGAGTTTTCCGCGGAAAGAGACTGAGAGGAGCCTAGAGAGTTGAAGAGCGGGCGTCAGTAGTAGTGACCGAAGGGTTCCGCGGAGGATCCCTGAAGTATGCTGAGAGGAGTACCTGGAGAGTTGAGTGAGAGCCAGGAATGGTGCTGGTTGGGGTCCACGTAGGATCCCTGGAGGGTTTCTTAGTGGTTTCTGCGGAGGATGACCTAGAGTGGTGGAGTGGATTCCCTAGAGTCGTTAAGTGGTTCCCTGGAGGGTTTCTTAGTGGTTTCTGCGGAGGATGCCCTAGAGTGGTGGAGTAGATTCCCTAGAGTCGTTAAGTGGTTCCCTGGAGGGTTACTTAGGGGTTTCGCGTAGGAGGCCCTAGAGTGTTAGGATGGTCTGCTAGAGTTGCTCAGTTCCCTGGAGAGTTCCTGAGTGTGTTCCGCGAAAAAGTCCTAGAATGTTAGAGTGGTTCGCTAGAGTTGCTTAGTTCCCTAGAGAGTTCCTGAGTGGGTTCCGCGAAGGATACCTAAAGTGTGGAGGAGGTTACATGGAGTTGCTGAGTGGGCACCAGAAATGGTGTTGCGTGTGTTCCGCAGAGGATACCTGAAGAGTCGAGAGTCACGTGAAGATATTGAGTGAGCACCAGAAATGGTGTTGAGTGGATTCCGCGCAGGATCCCTGAAGAGCTGAGAGAGTTATGTAAAGAGTATTGAGTGAGCACCAGAAATGGTGTTGAGTAGGGTTCCGCGGAGGGTACCCGGAGTGATGAGTGACTCCCTAGAGAGTAGACTGAGTGAGTATCGGTAGTGGTGACCGCTGGGTTCCACGGAGGTACCCTAGAGTGGCTGGATGGGGTTCCTGAAGTTATGACTAGCGTCAGCAGCGGTTCCAAACAGGTTCCGCGGAGATCCCCTGACACTGAGAGATCCCATAGAGTAACCTAGTGGGTTCCGCGGAGGTTCCCGGAAGATGAGAGTAGTTTCCGAGAAAGGTTTCCGAGGTCCATTATATTCCAACAAGTACCTAGCAGTAGAACTTTATGTGATAAGTTATGATGCTATTTTATGAGCCACTTAAGGGTGCCAAGAACAAGAATATGAGTATTGAGTCTTACATGCATCATGCGGACATATCACTAGAGGCTATGTTATGTCCAAAGCTAATGAATGAAGATGATAATGAATGTAAGAACTAGAATAGTACAGAAAGATAAAGTGCATATGATAATGAGATATGATGAATGAGAAGACGCTAACCAGGGTGAGCCGGTATGCGTAAGAGAAAGAAAGTAAATGGTACTAGTTACTTAAAAAGTTGAAGTTCATGCATAGTGCACAAGAGAAAACTCATAAGGAACGCAGTCATTGTGTACGTCACCATGCTCATAAGGAACGCATGGGGCTCAATCACGTCACCAGGCTCACAAGGAACGCATGGGACACGATCACCTTGCATACATACCTATGTGATTGAAGCGTCGCCATGTCTCGACCATGTCACCATGCTCACAAGGAACGCATGGGGCAAGGTCACCAGGCATACATATATGTGTAGTAGTGTCGGAACGGTCAAGGATAGAAAGCACGAGAACTTAGTAAGAAAGATTAGATTCCCCCAATCACCTAGTAACTAGATAAAGCTACTCAGGCCTAGTATGGATAATAATCAGTAGGGGTATTAGTATGAGTCGACACTTAGAGACCCCCTGAGCGGCGGAATCATAATTGAAGTGAAACGAGTAGATATTCCCCGAAGGACCCCACTGAGAACGTAATGTTCTCACCCCCCACTTCGTTATGATTCTAGGCAGGAACCAGGGACACGCTGCGACCACTAGGACTACCTTTGGATGAAGACAAGAACTTCTACTGTAGCAGAAGCCCCAGAGCTGAGGCATCGCGGAGGAGCAACCAGTACTACCGATCAGAGAGCAAGCAATGTAGGGATTCGTGACATGTATTGTGTAACAGTCACACGGTCTAGGCTGGCCGTTGGCGACTAAGTGTGGTAAATGTAAAGTATATTATTATTTAAGTGTGCAATTGTATTATGGACCAATTGATTGTACATATGTGTCTGTTATAAAATATTATGGTGATCTATTTCTTCCAATAGGTAACGCTTAAGTCTGATAGGACTCTGTCGCTTGCATCTATGTATAACTCATTGACGCGTATGGCTCTAAATTTCTAAACTAGTAAGGATGTGAGAAAAATTTCAAAACGGTCAATATTTTCGAGTAAGAAATATTTTCCAAGCTAAAAGTAGGGGCTAAAAGTATCCCCAACTAAGCAGATAATAACCCTATAATCAGTGTTACGACTATAGCGTAAGCTAAAATTAGGGGTGTTACAGGACTCATACATCATCATACTCATAACCTTAGGCATGGCGTCACCCTTTCTCGTTCTTCCTTTTGTTACTTTCTTTCATTTCATTTTGTACTTCCAAGCCAGGCGTGAACTCCTGGTCCTCGTTCTCATTCAGCCTTTCTTTCTTTCTTTTCATTTTGTTCTTCCGAGCCAGGCGTGAACTCTTGGTCCTCGTTCTCATTCATCCTTTCTTTCTTTCTTTTCATTCTTCATCATTAACCAATCCACCTCATTGTGGGGACTGGCGAGGGGCGTTTCCGCTAAGAGAGATCCATCCTATCATATAGCTACATACTTGTTCCCTAAGGTTCAATTATGTTCTTTAAACTTTACGTGATTAACCTCTAGTTCTCATGATGCATGATAGCATAATTATTCCTAACATACATATTCTACATGCAATGCTCCACATACATCATCATACATAATCACAAACATAACACATTCATCCATCATACACATGCTTGCACTCTCTCATCAGCTTTGGGGCCCCTCTGCGGAACCTACCGAGCACTCGCGCTTTAGGGTTCCTCCGCGAAACCCGACTCATCACCACTGCTGGTGCTCACTCAGCCTTTTTCACGTAACCTCATCAGCATTGCAGGGATCCTTCGCGAAACCCATTCCGAACCACTCCTGGTGCCTACTTAGCACCCTTCATGTAACCCTCTCATCATCCCAGGGTTCCTCGGCGAAACCCGTTCAGCACCGCTCCTGGTGCCCACTCGACATCCTTCACATAACCCTCTCATCACTCCAGGGTACCTCCGCGGAACCCACTTGGCACCGTTCCAGGCGCCGCTCAACAACTCTCTAGAGACTCCTTTGTCACTCCCCACGGAACCACTCAGCACCATCCCTGGTGTCGCTTAACAACTATAGACTCCTCTCGGTCTTCCTCCACGGAATGCTCAACACTTATCTCATTTCTTATTTTCTCATTTTCTCACATTCACTCTCTCGGGGCCTTCCGCGGAACCCACTTGGCACCGCTCCAGGCGCCACTCGACAATGCTCTTGTTACTCCTCTCACTCACTCTCCGCAGAACCTCTCAGCACCATCCCGGGTGCCCACTCATTAACTCTCTATACTCTCCTCAGTCTCCCTCCACAGAACACTCAGCACTTATCTCATTACTGGTTTTTCTCTCCATTTTCTCACATTCACTTCCCCCAGGATCCTCCGCGAAACCCACATCTACAGACTCCTCGTAGTCACTCTACGCGTACCCATTCGGCGCCCGTCCAGACGCCACTCAACAACTCCCTAGGCCCCTCTTGGTCACTCTCCGCGGAACACTTCGGCGCTTTCTTCATTACTGGTTTTCTCTCATTTTCCCACACTCATCCCAAGCTCCAACCCCACATATTCTAGTATTCATATTCCTATCTAGTCCAGGTCACAGGACCCTTCAGAATCATCTCCTAAGTCCTAACATAGCGTTTCTAACATCATTTTTCATAAGGCATACAAACACATAAACACATACAAGCAAACATAAGCCACCAAGGGGTGACCAAAGCCAAGTTTACCCACCTGTAGAAAAACCTGGTGGTGGTGAGGGGAGCTTGGAGTGAAGTCCCACAAGCCTTGTTGTCTCCAAAGCTTGAGCTCCTCCCTTCTCCAAGATGACAAGTTCGTGAGCAAGGTGGAGGGTGATGAGGTTGTTCCCCCTTGATTTCGGATGGAAGGAAATGAAACCCGGTTGGGGAGACTTGAGGGCTGTGTTTAGAGAAAATGAAGGAGAGCTTCAAGAAGCAGTTGTCTCTGGCATGGTTTTGCTTGATTTATGAAGGTGTAGCATATAGGCAAAGTATGGTGGGATGAAAGAAAACTCTAGAAACCGTGTGAAGAGATAAAAGCACGGCGTCAGGGGAGTGAAGAAGATGATTGGCTTTGGGAGAGTGAGGTCTCGGTTTTTGAGGGGCTGAGGGTGAGGGAAATTAATTCAATTTTAGGATTTAGAAAAAGTGATGAATAGTAGAAAGCATGGGCAAAGGTATGGCCATGTGATGGGATTTGGTGAAGTGTGTAAAGCAAGTAAGGAAGCATGATTTAGGGGATCACAATCAGACCGTGTAGCTCTTCTCTCTTACAGCTGTTGCTGAAATTTCATTTTATTCTGGTTCCGGTTCGCTCGTGTTTTATCGCTCGCAGTGTCGGTGCGTCGCGCACGGTCATCCAAAAAATATTTCGTTTATACCGTCGCGATCCTCTAATCTCCCCCTACCTAAGGGTATTAATATTTGAAGGTGTTTTGTGAATTTTTCTCCAGAGGATTGTTTTCACGAACACCTTTTGCGCGCCAGAAAATTTCATCGGCAAACAACGACTATTCGGTTGTCTGCCGAACCTCAGGCCGCGACACGTCTTATTTCCTAGGGATATTCTACCTATTAGTTTCCCATTTTAATTCCCTAATCATGATGAGAAAATTAATTTAATTTTCTTACTTCCCTAATTAACCTATAATTATCTATTACGCTAGTTATCCGTACAGTGAAAAAGCGGGATGTTACACCGCTCAGCTAAAACTGTTGTTCGCTCAGCGGTTTGAGCCCTCGCGATCAGCATGTAACACAGGACCGCTCAGTGATAGGGGTCTTATCGCTCAGCGGTGTCGACCCCATCGCTCAGCGACTGACACCTTCTCGAAATGTCTCCATTGCCTTATAAAATATCTTTCCATCCTCATCCGGTTGTGTCATACCGCTCAGCGGTACCTACGGACCGCTCAGCGATACCTACGGACCGCTCAACGGTACCTGGCGAACTGAAAACAGAATGCTTCGCTTTTCTCTCTTTTCCTCCACCTTTCTCGATGGAACCTGCTTGAGCTTTCACACATAATCCACACATAATAATCCTATTTAATCCAGGTCACAAGACCCTTTAGAATCATCTTCCTAAGCCTAACCAAACTTCTAACATACATAAGCATGTATTCAAGCATAATCATAAACATACACATAGTATCACATAACAACCATTCACCATCAAAGAGGTGAGGAACTAGGGTTACCCACTTCCTAAAGAGCTCTTGGATGATGGAGGAAGAATGAAATCAAGCCTTTCTTGTTTGCTAAAGCCTTCTTGCTAAGAAAGGAAGAAAACCTAGGTTATGGAGAATTTAGGGTTATGGAACTTGATGCTCTTGCTTCCAAATGAAGAGAAACTCCTAGCCTTGATACTAGCTTGTCTTCTTGATGAGTTTAAGAGTGAATTATGATGATGGAAAGCAAAGAATGATGATTGAACTTTGGGGGATTTGGAGCTTAGGTCTTGGAACTTAGGAAGAAGAAAATGAAATAACCTTGGTGTAAGTGTGTGTGTGTGGCTTCGGGTTTGAAGGGCTGGCCGTGGGTTTTGGGGCCTTTGGCCATTCATAATTTCTAATTTTTTCTCAGTGTGTTTTCGGTCGTGTTCGCTCATTAACTATTTATGTACGGAAGTCCTAAAATTATTTCGGACATACCGTTGTGACCTATTAATTTTTCTTGTTAATATTTAAATCTCAGTTGAGATATTCGTGAATTTATTTTCATATTAATACATTTTACAGACTCCTATGAATCGTGATTAAATTCTAAGAATAACCTAATACCGACCCGAACATCACCGGACGCCACGAGATTGTGAAATCATTATTTTCAACTAATACTACAGGAATAAAATTAATATTTGAATTTGATTTCATTTTTATCTCATCTTTTCCTTATTAATATATTCTTAATTATTTATTAGGTGACATATTAATGAAGGGAAAAAGTCGGGTTGTTACAACCATCCACTTAGTAGGATGGCGAGGGGTGCTCCTCTCGAGCTAATCCGAGCGTGGACTCATTATCATAATCATCAACTTCATCATTATCATCATAGTTACGTGTGACGTCACCCTTGTCATTTTTCTTCTCTTTCTTTCTTTATGTCTTTCTTTTCATTTTATATCATTCACTACTAGAAATTTGACTATTACCGTCATCACATTACCGTCGGCTTAAGTACAACGGTATTTCCGTCGGATAACGTATGACTACGACGGTAACAACGGCGGAAAGCGAACCGGTTTAGTTTTACCGCCAGGATTTATAACCGACGGTACATGCGACGGCAAAGTTACGCGGAATAACACGGGAACCACATCAGCGTCGGTTAACGACGACGGAAATACACTAGATTTATCGGCGTCCAACACTGACGGTGATTACGTTGGATGTACCATTTTTCCTTTTTAAAAAACAACCGGCACAAAATTTAAGCTCGCATTACCGTCGGATGTTCAACCGACGGAAAGTTAAAGAAATAAAAATGCACTGTCACTCAACGGCTCAAATATGCATTTATTACTAACCTGGTACCATCGGTTTTACTCATTTAACCGACGATAAAAGCCCGAGAAACAAAACGTCGCCGCTTGAACGTTTAAGTGTGCATTTATTACTAACCCGTTACCGTCGGTTTTGTTTCATTTAGCCGACGGTAATTACCCTGAGAACCAAAACGTCGCCGCTTGAACGGTTAAGTGTGCATTTATTCCTAACTCGTTACCGTCGGTTATAACCGACGGTAAAAATAACTTAATTTAACCCCCATCGCGCAGAGAACTCTCATTTTCTCCGATCACAATCGCCGTGTTCCTCTTCTCTCGGCGCCCCCGGTTACCTCCCGCTCCGCCATCCCTGTCCCACTCCTCACTCTCCCTGCCCTTTCACTCTCCGTCCCTTCCACTCTCAGTCTCTCCCTCCCTCCCACTGTCAGTGGCACCCCCTCTCCTCTCTTCCCAACGCCGCCGCAGTCCCCGTGACCCCCGTGACCTCCCTTTATCGGTGCAACGCCGCCGCCACCGATCGGAGGGCCATTCTGACTCTCCCTCTCTCGCCCACACTCAGCACGCTCACTCTCCCTCTGCTCTCTTTCCCACCACGCTGCCGCGGCCGCCCTCCCCGTGACGTCACCTCCGGCTGTTCTTGCAAGGCGCGGCGACCGAACGGAGGGCCACCGCTTGGCAACCACCCTGCAACCGCCGGAGTTTCAACAGAGGGTGCAACCCCCACCGTGCTGCCTTTTGCACTGTTTGTATTTTTGTGTGCATTTTGTTAACTGTATGTATTCTGTTGTGAACTAAAATTGTGCAATATTGTTTTCTTAACATTATTAATTTTGTTTATGCCACATTGTTTATGTTATTTTGTTTCTGGGATGTTGTGGACTGATTTAATTCTGTATTTCTGTAATGTTTTATTGTTAATATAATTAAATAAGATACTTGAATTTGACTTGAATATTGAAAAGCTCTGACGCTGAGAATTTGACTTGTTAAAAACATAAATAGATTATATTTAAATTGATAATATTTAAAAAAAATTGAAATGGTTGTGAAAATAAATTATTGATACCATTTGTTAAAATTACAAACTTCTTATATGTTAACCTGATGGAACACGAGTATTATGATTTTGAGATAAGAATTCAATTTGACTCTTAACACAAAATATGTAAGTGCAACTTCTTGTGCTGAAAACTTTAACGTGTCAATTTTGATTATATCAAAATAATAAGGAGTTATGCATTTCAAATTAATATTTTTTTAGTTGCCAGAAAATTGTGTTATTTTCTTTGTATTATTGTCTTTGTGTCAAGCTTCATTAATTAATAAATTATTTATATATCCTATTAAAATTACAAATTCTTGTAAAAAACATATAAAGGTCCAGAAAAATTTGTTTGTATTAAGAGATAAGTATTTTTTGTTAGACTGAAAAATTATTGTGTTTGTATTATTTTATTGCATTAATTTTTGTCAAATTCTATTTCTTTATTAATTATTAAATCATGTATATTATTCATTAAAATTATAATCTCTTATATACAAAATGTTCATGTCGATTTTGATTGTATTTAAAGTGAGAAACAAATATTTGTAGGTTGCAGACTCTATTATTAATATTAGTGTCGCGTGTATACTGCTTGTTATTATTTTAATTGATGTGTTTGGGCCATGTCTTTTTTGTGTGTAGTAGTTACACAGTCAGTGTGCACTGATGGTTGGTGACAAAGGGAAGGGGAAAATGCCCGCTTACTTCCCCGTGCGAGCCGGGGGCCGACGGGGGAGGGGAGGCAGGGTGGGCGGACGAAGCGGCGGACGATCCAGTAGCCCATCAGAGGGACCTCCGTGTAACTTTGGATAGGAAC
Source organism: Nissolia schottii (assembly GCA_003254905.1). Taxonomy (NCBI): domain Eukaryota; kingdom Viridiplantae; phylum Streptophyta; class Magnoliopsida; order Fabales; family Fabaceae; genus Nissolia; species Nissolia schottii. The sequence goes on from QANU01111090.1 coordinate 85,302, forward strand.
CTAAGAGGGGGTGAATTAGGTTTCTCTTATTTTTCTCGGATTTTTGTTTCTTTGAAAATGTGGAACCCTAATCCCCAAATTTAGAACAAGACCCAGCAATTAACCAAATAATTGATAATGTTAAATGCAGCGAAAATTGTAAACTGCTGAATGTAAAAGTGTAGGGATAAGAAGAATCGCACCGGAGAATTTATCCTGTTCACCTTCACAACCGAAGGCTACGTCCAGTCCCCTGTTCTGAGGCAGGGTTTTTCCACTATGTAATCTTGTGTTGTGTACAACCTCACACCTGAGGCACTTACACCGACAACTACAAGCGAACACAACCGTTCTCCTGGTTACACAATGTCTTCACCGAACCCTACGGTGATGATCAGAACAACACACTGAAAACCACGGTGTTTACAACAACCAATTGTTTTTGAAGAAGATGTTATACAATGGCTTTGTAATAATCCTAAACTCAGGGAAGGATAATCCTGAATAGAAAGCACTCAAAGATATGAAAGTTATGGCTCAATGCTTTTCTGAGTTTGGATTGAAAAGAACTTTGAAAGTTATGATCAGAACAATGATACGAACATGTAGAACTTGTAAGAATTAATGAAAGAATGGAGTTTTGATGGTATGTTCTTGGTTCTGCATGAATTCTGCAATATATAGGCAGTGGTGCCTGTTCATGAACCAATGCCAGAGCATATGATGCAAAACAACGCATTGTTTCATGAAAAAACACACCCATTCGAGCATGTAATCGATTACTATTGATTGGTAATCGATTACACACAGCAAACGAACACATTTTCAAATTTCAAAAGGTGGTAATCGATTACTGCGGGTTGGTAATCGATCACACATTTTAAAACTTGAATATTTTTGAATTCAAAGTGCTGGTAATCGATTACTCAAGCATGGTAATCGATTACTCATGCAGAAACCGAGTTTATGTGTTAAAAACCCTTTGAAAAATGTTGCCAAATGCTTCTAGGGTTTTAAGAAAAATGTTAGACATGTTTGTGATGAAAAACTTTGTGCCATTGACCTTAAATATTATAATATGTGCTAACTATTGACTCTAGGGTTAAAATCTTGAACCTTTAAAGGTGTGCAGCTTGAGCCTTGAGGATCTTTGATCTTGATTGAGTCTTCCCTTTTTCTGCTTTTTGTTGATGCCATTGTCTTCATCAAAACCATGCCATTAATGGTCAGAGGAAGAGTCTTCTTCACATTCTCCCCCTTTTTGATGATGACAAAACATCCTTTGAAAGTTGAAGTGATTAATCCACTGTATTGCTCCCCCTGTGTTTTTGACTCTCTGGCCTTTCTTGGTTTTGAATAATTTCTCCCCTGTATAAAAACAGACCAAGCACAACTAGACAACACAGAACCTTTCTCCCCCTTTTTGACATCATAAAAAAGCAGAAAAAGGAACACAGCAGATACAATACAGACAATATACAATATACAATATAACAAAATTTATAACAAAGGTTAACAATCCACATAATCACAATCAAGAGTTTAACAAACGAAACAAATGTTCAACCAAAGCAAAAATTCAACTACAGGAATTAAAAGTACTAAACTATTACAACGAAAACCAAATAAAAAGTCAAATGTCAAACCAAACAATACAACCACCATAAAACAAATATAAATCCTAAGTCATGGAATCACAGATCAGTGTCACTTGGAAAGTTAAGATGATCAAGAGAGACATCATTATGAATCTTGGCAAATTCTTCAACTTGTTTGGATAGCCGCTCAATGTCACCACGCAAATCAGTATGAATATAATCAATACGACCATCAATATGGTCAAAGCGTGCACTGTGTGCGGCTTGCATATGATCCAGTCTCTCTATAATCATCTGGAATGGGCTATCTGAACTGATGGAGGGTGGCAGAATAACCGGAGCAGAAGATGAAGTAGATGTGGATGGCGGTCGAGGAGGTGTAGAATCTCTTGAATCGGCCTTGTGTCGGAATACCCCATCGACATCCTTGTAAATCCCCAGCTTAGGTAGAATGTTAGTATCGATCTTCTGAGACTTGACATCCACCTTCAAAGTAAATTCTCATGCAACTGGCACACCATAGTTCTGGAATATTTGTGAAATGGCAGGCACATAGGGTAGTGCTCCAGCACGGTCACACTGCAGTAACATATGCTGCTGAACTAGGTAAGCCCAGTTGATCTTCTCCTTAGTCTTCAGTCCATACATAATCTGTAATTCTAGATCACTGATTTGGGCATGGTTTGAAACTTGAGGCAGAAGAATGTAACTTAAGAAATAATGCAGCAGTCTGTCACCAGCAGTTAAGGGACCAACAGGCAGGATGTCCCTTGAACGTGCAGACTCTAACCTTTGTCGTTTCTCTTGGAGTTGTGCCTCTGAAAAGCGACACAGACTCTGATAAAACGACTTCCTGTTGAAGCCTTGCCATGGGCACAGAATTTCAGAACTCAACTTTCTTCCCTCATAAGGAAGTCCCAGACAATTTCCCAAGTCTTCCAGAGTCATAACAATATCTATTCCTTTAACTTGAGAAACTAACTTATGGTTCATGAGTTTCAGATTGCAGTAGAAAACTTTAACCAATTCAGGATAATATGAGCCATGTAAAGCAATAAAGTCTGACATTCCTTGATATTCAAACATCTCAGGGAACTCTAAACCAGCAGAGGAGAAGGAATTGAGGATACCGTATTTGGGATTTAAAATTGGGCGCTCCAGGAAGTTAGACAAAAACCTCTTCTTCTGGTCCTCTGTAGTCAAGAGCTTGGAAATGTTTAGGGGGTCCAATCCATGGCCAACGTTCTTGGTCCGCGCTCTTTTGGAACCTGATGCAGAGCCAGAAGCAGCCATTGATGCATAAGGAGGAGAGTTCGGTTTTGTGAGGGGAAAAGAAATGGGCTTCGGTTTTGTGAGAGAATGAGAAAAGAATGATGTTAAAATCGTTCTTAAGGAAGATGGAAGCAAGAACTAGGAAGGATTTGGAAGCCAATAAGCCACACCACACGGTTTTGGTGAGATTTTGTTGAAGAAAATAGAGAACAATGGAGAAGAGGAGGAGTGTCTTCAGAGAGGAGAAGAGAGAAAATGGCTAATCGATTACTAAAGTGGCCAAATAATGAACAAAAACTAATATAGCCAGCCAGTAATCGATTAACAAAATCCCATAATCGATTACACAATTTGAAATTTTAGCCTTGTAATCGATTACCTGCCTCTGTAATCGATTACAGAAATGAAAAATATGAGAGAGTAATCGATTACTTCGATCTGTTAATCGATTAACACCCCAATGTAATCGATTACTAGCAAGTGTAATCGATTACACCAAGCAGTTTTGATATTTTTGAAAAAAGAAACTGCCTGTAATCGATTACAACGGGTATGTAATCGATACTTGTTCAAAATTTTTCAAAAAATTGAAATTTTGAAGCCTTGAAACGTATATGATCATTTGTTATAACATTTACACTATAAACATCAATGATAACATTCAATCATATACATTATAACCATACATTCAATAATAGACAAGATTAAGATACATCAATCTCGTCCAGAATCCCTAACTCTCGTCTGATTTTGTAAAAAGAATCTTTTGCCAACGGTTTTGTCAAAATGTCAGCAAGTTGATCATGTGTTGCCACAAAATTTAGTTCTACTTCCTTTTTCAACACATGATCTCTTAGGAATTGATGTCTAATGTCGATGTGTTTTATTCTAGAATGCATTACAGGATTCTTGGTTAAATTGATAGCACTCGTGTTATCACAGTTTATAGGAATGCAGCCCAGGTCTAGACCAAAGTCTTTTAATTGTTGCTTAAGCCATAATACTTGTGCACAACAACTGCCGGCCGTAATGTACTCAGCCTCAGCAGTGCTTAACGCAACACAAACTTGTTTCTTGCAAGACCAAGAAACAAGAGCATTCCCTAAAATGTGACACGTACCACTAGTGCTTTTGCGTTCGGTTTTACAACCCGCAAAATCAGAATCAGAATAACCAATTAACCTGCTTGTGCTACCTCTAGGAAACCACAATCCGACATTGACAGTTCCTTTCAAATATTTTAGAATTCTTTTCACAGCACTTAAGTGGGATTCCTTTGGAAATGATTGAAAACGAGCACACAGGCAAACACTAAACATAATATCGGGTCTACTGGCAGTTAAATATAGTAAGGATCTGATCATACCTTGATATTTTGTCTCATTAATGGGCCTTCCAGATTCATCTTGATCTAAATATGTACTCGATCCCATTGGTGTTGCTATTGCTTTGCAATCATCCATCTTATATTTTTGCAGCAGTTCTTTGCAAAATTTTGATTGGTTGATGAATGTTCCATTCTTAGTTTGCTTAATTTGCAAACC
>QANU01111090.1:90533-105490 GCA_003254905.1 Nissolia schottii
TAACCAAGAAATATACCTTCATCCGCTTTTGCATCAAATTTTCCAAGGTTTTCTTTGCCATTATTCAAAACAAAACACTTTGTGCCAAAAATATGAAAATGTGCAATATTTGGCTTTCTACCCTTGAACAACTCATATGGAGTTTTCTTTAGGAAAGGTCTAATTATAACTCTATTGGAAACGTAGCAAGCCGTGCTAACTGCATCTGCCCAAAAGTACTTAGGCAAATTTGTTTCATTAAGCATGGTTCTCGCTAGTTCCTCAAGAGATCTATTTTTCCTTTCCACAACTCCATTTTGTTGAGGTGTTCTAGGAGCGGAAAAGTTATGAGAGATTCCATGTTCACCACAAAACTCTTCAAATGATGCATTTTCAAACTCACCACCATGATCACTTCTAATTGATGCAATTTTCAAAGACTTTTCATTTTCAACAGTTTTAGCAAATCTTTTGAATGCATCAAAAGCATGATTCTTGTGTGATAAAAATAAAGTCCATGTAAACCTAGAGTAGTCATCATCAATTACCAGGCCATAATAGTTTCCTCCAAAACTCTTTGTCCTTGATGGACCAAATAAGTCCATATGGAGTAACTGGAGAGGTCTAGTAGTTGAACAACATTCTTAGGCTTAAAGGAGATTTTTGTTTGCTTTCCTTTTTGACATGCATCACACAATCTATCTTTTATAAATTTAATCTTTGGTAAACCAATGACTAAATCATGCTTGATAAGTTTATTTAAGTGATCCATGTGAATATGTGCTAAACGTTTATGCCATAACCAACAATCATCATTGCTTTTTACCATTAGACATGTATATGTAGATGATATATCTTCGAGTGAAATCATGAAAACCTTATTAACTTTGTATCCAGAAAATTTCACTTCTTGGGTTTTCTTGTCTTTCACTACACATATATCATCTTCAAATCCAACTATGAGACCTTTGTCACATAATTGGCTAATGCTAAGCAGATTGTGTCCTAGGCCTTCAACATATAGCACATTTTCAATGGTAGTTTGAGGAGGCGTACCTATTCTTCCAATGCCAATTATTCTTCCTCGTTCGTTGTTGCCATAGGTTACGAATCCTTTGTTTCTTGGCATAAGAAACGAGAACTTTGTTTTGTCTCCCGTCATGTGTGAGGAACAGCCACTATCAAGATACCATAAGTCACTTGCCGTCCTCATACATATCTGCAAAACAATTTAGAAATAAGTATAAGGTACCCAATGTGCTTTGGGTCCTTGCTTGTTAGAACCTTTCTTAACCCACTTGTTTAGACCATTTGGAACACCATACTTTTTAATATAACATGCATTGTTGGTGTGTCCTTCTAAACAACAATAACTACATATATACCTTTTCTTTGGAATCGAATGAACTTTCTTTGTCAAATATTTATTTGAGGCATGGTAGTTATTAGGTTTAGAAATAGGCTTTGAAATAGGCACTTGATAATTGCTATTTCTTACTTTACTATCACCATTAGATTTAGGTTTTGATTGTAAAACATTTTTCTTTGCATGCAGATTAGGTTGTGGATTACTAGCTTTCACAAACAAGGTTTTCTTTACTTCATTTTTACCTTTTTGTGGAGTATAGCCTAATCCACTTCTATCTTTAGTATCTCGTTGCATGCTTAATATATCATCTAATCCATGCTTGCCTTTTTCAAATTTGCATACAATCTCTTGTAAATTATCAATTTTAGTTTCTAAGCATATGCATTTCTTACAGGCATCTTGATTTTCTATCATAGATTTAATCAAGTGTACTTCTTCCTTCTTAGCATAGATTTTGGAAAAGTTTAAACATATTTCTTGTATGCATTCAAAGGCTACTTGTAAATCTTCATAAGAGAGTTTATCAGAACTAACCTCATCATTTTCATTGTCGGAATCATGAGTTGCCATCAATGCAATTTGAGCTTCTTCATCCTCAGATTCTGATGAAGAACTGATTTCATTGTCTTCCCATGCCACATATGCTTTCTTGCCCTTCTTGTGTTTGTTGTCCACTTTGTCTCTGAAACCATTCTTCTTCCTTTGGATGTTTGGACAATCGGACTTGATATGTCCGGGCTTTCCACATTCAAAGCATGTGAAGATTTGAGAAGAGGATGAATCGTTCTTCTTTATGAATCTTTTGTTTTGGCCAAAACGCATCCCTTTCTTTTTGAAGAATTTTCCAAGATTCTTGACCAAGAGGTTCATGTTTTCACAATCATCATCTTCATAATCTTCTCTATTAGAATCAATTTTTGCTTTTAATGAAATTGACCTGTGTTTCTTCTCATGTTGCTCGTGTTGATCAAGGCGACTCAACTCCAATTCATGCTCTTTTAGTTTTCCAAACAGTGTTGCTAGAGTCATCTTGGATAGGCTTTTCTTTTCTGAAATTGCCGTCACTTTTGGTTGCCATATCTGCGTCAATGATCGTAGCACCTTTAGATTCAAATCTGCACTAGAATAAACTTTGCCAAGAGCAGATAAATGATTAATCAAATGAGTAAACCTTTTTTGCATGTCAAGGATCTTTTCTCCAGGAAGCATCCTGAACATCTCATATTCTTGAGATAGAGTATTCAACTTTGATCTCTTGACTTCATCAGTTCCCTCATGAGTGGCTTCTAGGTTATCCCAAATTTCTTTGGCAGACTTACATGAAGAGACTCTAAAGAATTCATCCATACCTAGGGCAGAGGTTAGGTAATTCATGGCTTTAAGATCATATTGAACTTTCTTTTTCTCTTCATCATTCCAAGCACTCATGGGTTTTGGTACAGTTTCATTTTCATTTGTGATCATAGGCACGAATGGACCTTCTTTTATGGTTTTCCATACTTCAAGATCCTGTGCTTTTATGAAGATCATCATCTTGATTTTCCAGAAATCATAATGATCTCCATTAAAGCATGAAGGCCTATTTACATTCAACCCTTCACTCAACATTGGTCTTGAGGATGCCATCTATGGATCTGTAGGAGTAATTTTCATAAACTTGCGCTCTGATGCCAATTGTAACTCTGGATAGCAACCTAAGAGGGGGGTGAATTAGGTTTCTCTTATTTTTCTCGGATTTTTGTTTCTTTGAAAATGTGGAACCCTAATCCCCAAATTTAGAACAAGACCCAGCAATTAACCAAATAATTGACAATGTTAAATGCAGCGGAAATTGTAAACTACTGAATGTAAAAGTGTAGGGATAAGAAGAATCACACCGGAGAATTTATCCTGGTTCACCTTCACAACCAAAGGCTACGTCCAGTCCCCTGTTCTAAGACAGGGTTTTTCTACTATGTAATCTTGTGTTGTGTACAACCTCACACCTGAGGCACTTACACCGACAACTACAAGAGAACACAACCGTTCTCCTGTTTACACAATGTCTTCACCGAACCCTACGGTGATGATCAGAACAACACACCGAAAACCACGGTGTTTACAACAACCAATTGTTTTTGAAGAAGATGTTATACAATGGCTTTGTAACAATCCTAAACTCAGGGAAGGATAATCCTGAATAGAAAGCACTCAAAGATATCAAAGTTATGGCTCAATGCTTTTCTGAGTTTGGATTGAAAAGAACTTTGAAAGTTATGATCAAAACAATGATCAGAACATGTAGAACTTGTAAGAATTAATGAAAGAATGGAGTTCTGATGGTATGTTCTTGGTTCTGCACGAATTCTGCAATATATAGGCAGTGGTGCCTGTTCATGAACCAATGCCAGAGCATATGATGCAAAACAACGCATTATTTCATGAAAAAACACACTCATTCGAGCATGTAATCGATTACTATAGATTGGTAATCGATTACACACAGCAAACGGCCATATTTTCAAATTTCAAAAGGTGGTAATCGATTACTGCGGGTTGGTAATCGATTACACACTTTAAAACTTGAATATTTTTGAATTCAAAGTGCTGGTAATCGATTACTCAAGCATGGTAATCGATTACTCATGCAGAAACCGAGTTTAAGTGTTAAAAACCCTTTGAAAAATGTTGCCAAATGCTTCTAGGGTTTTAAGAAAAATGTTAGACATGTTTGTGAAGAAAAACTTTGAGCCATTGACCTTAAATATCATAACATGTGCTAACTATTGACTCTAGGGTTAAAATCTTGAACCTTTAAAGATGTGCAGCTTGAGCCTTGAGGTTCTTTGATCTTGATTGAGTCTTCCCTTTTTTTGCTTTTTGTTGATGCTGTTGTCTTCATCAAAACCACGCCATTAATGGTCAGAGGAAGAGTCTTCTTCACACTTCGGTTGGGGATGGGTTCATACCCACCCCTGGTTTGGTGTAGCCGCAGTCGGGGGGTCTAACCAGGACAGGTTTGGGGCATTTTTTGACCCTCCTGTAACCACTGATTATTCCCCTCCACTTGCTAGATATGGTCAGTTGCCGGATAGCACCCCTGCAGTCACCGACGAGACCCTGGAGCATGAGGCGCAAGCTGACGTGAATGGCGAGACGTCGCAGTCAGATGAGTGAAAGCCCCGTCTACAGGTTGACCATACTTTTAGCGGGTATGTCGTTAACTTGTTCATTTGTTTCTTGATTAATTCGTCTTGGTATAATAATCATACTGTAATATTTTATAAATGGAACTGTGAATTTTGTATATATTTGGGGTGTATAGGTTTATAAATCACGCCGTTGCGAAGAGGTATGTGATGGAGGTGGTGAAAAAGTGTTACCATTGTGATGCCAAGAACTATTAGGACTATAGCGAGGATAAGAAAGCCCGCTTGTTGGACGTATTCAAGGTGATAAGTGACCTTAATAATTGTTAATTTGTGTTTCATTAATTGTTAGTGAAGACTATAGCGCCGATTGTTAATGTGTGTTTCATTACTTGTTAGGATCACTTTGTGTACGATGAGGCTGATGTGGAGGCTTTGAAAAGGGTTTTCCATTATCCGGCTGGCCGACATCTCCAGCAGCTCTATCGGGACTTCAAGGAGGGGAAGACTCGGGAGCCTGATTGGATGACTGCGGACCAGCTAGCGTCATTGAAGGCCTACTGGGTTTTCGACGACTTTAAGGCGAAGTCGGTAGTGTCGAAGCGTGCACGGACTGCAGGAAGGGGCGGGGAATGTGCACACGCTGGGTTCCGCCACCCAGTGCGACACGCGGATGCGACTGGTAAGTCATTCATGTTATTTTAATTCTTGATATTGTTGGACGAGTACGGTGATTAGTTATTTAACTTGGCTATTTTATTTGGTTAATGCAGGGGAGAACTCTCGGGCGGCCTCCTACCGAGTCAGAGCTTTTTCGAGAGACCCACACGCTTAAGGCCGATAAGACAAAGTGGGTCGACGAACGTTCAGACCAAACTGCGGTAAGTCATTCACGATTGTTTTAAATTAGCTCTTTGATTTATATACCTCAATTTATATAACTTGGTTCAAATGTCATCAATGGCAAACGTAGGCTGCATTTGAGGATGCGCTCCGGGAGGCACAGACCCAGCAGTCCCAATCGGCACCCCGTGGCATAGTGCCGACTCCGATCAATGAGGAGGAGGTGTGGCTGACCGTTGTGGGCGGCCGGAACCGTAATCGGGTTTACGGCCGTGGCACAACGTTGACTGTGGCCACCCGGGGCAGCCGACGTACGTCTGGTTCTGCGTCTTCGAGCACTCAATCGGAGAATGACGCACTCCGCGAGAGGGTGCACAAGCTGAACGAGGAACTGACACAGCAGGCGACGCAGTTGGCTGAGTCAGAAAGAAAGCACGCTGAGGCCAAAGCCGTGCTTCATAGCCGAGTGAAAAGGACCCAAGATACATTAAAGAAGCAGAAAAACCGAATAGAGAAAATGTATGGTTGGATCATGGAAAAAATGGGTGGAGGCACCAGTAACCCGGACAGGTCCAATGACGTAGGCTCGTTAGAGTTCTCGTCCTCCTCCGAGGAAGAGAACGACGAAGACAATTCTCCGCCCAATCTAGGAGAATAAAGTTACATTTAAACGTGTTTAATTGAATTTTTTGTCTTCACGAACATGTATTTATTATATATTCGTTATATATATATATTACATATAAGTGCGTTATAATATATTCGTTGTTTTATTTATATCTTCACGATTGTGAATATTAATTGATTAGCATAGGTTTATGGAAAAATTCGGTCGTAACATATATAATAAAAGAATGCTTATATATCATGAACGTTACTGGGAAAAAATGCTTATATAAAAGAACGCTGGGAAAAAAATGATGATTACCGTCGGATACTTAAATTAGCCGACGGTAACATGAGGCGGCCAAAACGCTGCGTTCACCACATGTAAATCCGACGGTAATGCGTTGCTATGCTTGACGGTAAACTAACAATGAAGTTAGCGTCGGTAATATAGTCCAACGGAAAACTAATGATGAAGTTAGCGTCGGATATATATGCGGACGGAGATTATTTCGTTTTGTCACCAAAGTCTGGCGCCATTTTTTGTTACTGTCGGTGTGTCACTTTGTCCAACGGTAACTTCCCACGGTAACATGCTTAACGAAACGACGCGTTTCATTGTGTTAATTACCATCGGTGTCCGTCGGTATAATCTGACGGTAATAGAGCCCGATAAATCCAAGACTTTCTTTCCCTTCACAACCAATTACCATTGTTTTATCTCCTTACTCTTCTTCTCTTCCCCCACCCCCACAACCGAAGCTCCACCTCATCACCGCCATGCCCAGCCAAGCCACCCTCCATTCATAGGTTTCCTTGACCCATTTTCATTGCAAGATGGAACAATGCTTAAACTACCTCTTTGTCCAACCTTAAGCTTGGCCTGCTCCCTCTCGTCCTTCCCCCTTATCTGGGCCTAATCTCCTCCGTGCTAGTGGCGATGCCACCACTGTGCCACCAGCAACCCACTCCCACTGACTCCGTCACAAAGGTAATCGGAATCACATGAATTGATAGTTCCAATTTAGGAGATATAATTGATAGTTTTTTCATAATTTTTATTTTTTATTTTATTAACTAATTAATTACATTAATTAATGTATATGAATTTTAAAAAAAATCAATGGAGTTTGTAAAGACTAAAAATTAGTTACTTTTGATATTTTTTTATATATTGTAACTTGTAAGCATAGATGTAAGAAGAAAAAATGAATCTTGTTTTATATTGCAGTGAAAGACCTTAAGTATTAGAGATTTTAAGATAATTCCTATAATTAATTTGTGATATATTAAAATTAACAACAATAATTAAGTATATAGCAAACTTAAACTCTTAAACTATCATGTATATGTAAATATTCTAGAGCCTAATTTGGTTCAGTTAATTTATGTGCATTAATTCAAAAGTTTACTCAAGTGAATGCCAAAATTTTCTTATTAGTTCATTTTCGTCTTATTATTTGTTTATGCTTGTTAAAAAGCCCACACATTTAGAGTGTGATACTTATAATAATGTGTGTGAAAGTATCTCAATTGTTTTGGATGATGGCTTAATTTAGTAGACATGTGGGTGTAAGTAGCTTTGATGGTAGCTTTTTTTAGTAGATATGTGGGTGAAAATATCTTAACTACTAATTTGGTGATTACTTGTTTTAGTAGATGTGTAGGTGTAAGTATCCTAAGTGTTATTGATGATGACTTATTTAGTAGATATGTGGGGGAAAGTAACATTGACTATGGCTTAATTTAGTTTGTATGTGGGTAAAAGTAGCTTAATTGTTCCTGCATTGACTCTATGTGTATGGTTGTTTAACTATTTGTTATTGATTTATGGCAAGGAATATTTGACTGTGGCCACCCGGGGCGGCCGACAAAGACGACTCTGTATACGTGTGCGGCTAATTCCAACGACAATTAGGTATGCCTTGAACTTGATGCATTAGGATAGAGACTTACTTTAATAGGATAGATTTGTAGGATTGGAGTTGTATGGTTGAACTGGGGGAAGGAACGCTTAGCATGACTTTCCGACATTGTTTGACTTGATGTGCTGGCAACGGTGAATTTGTGTTGTTTACGGAGATTGGAGGGCATATGCTTTAGGACGGTCTAGGAAATATACGTGTGGAATACCTAATTGTTTTGCATCTAATTATAGTAATGTACGAAAAATTCTCAACCGCGTTATTACAATTGACATTGTGTATCCTGCACGTAGGATACTCGAAAAAATGTTTCCCCCGGTCAGACATTGGATGTATGATAGATATTACGAGAACCGAAGAGTGATAAAGCAAGAATATTTTGAGGACGTCGACTACTTTTGTATGACTGCTACAAGATTGTTGGGATTGGAAAATATACAATGTTCGTGTTCATTGTGCAAGTGATGCCGATTTCTGGACGTTGAAAGGGTTAAGTTGCATCTATATAAGAATGTGTTTGAGGCGCATTACTGGATATGGACCGACCACGGAGAAGTTGATGCTAACGGGGTCAATGGGTTTAGTCGGCGGCATAACGGTGGACCCAGCACGAGTCACACCCAGTTTGCTGAATATGATCCACTAGTCGGGCCGGAGCATGAAGCTAATGATAGAATTGATGAAATGGTTCACGATGCATTTGACGACACCAAGTTTGCCAAAGAACCTAATGCGGAGTCTAAGCACTTTTATAGTTTACTTGAAGAAGCAAATACTCCAGTCTGGGAAAGATCTGTACATTCAAGGTTGTCTGCTGCGGTACGGATGTTGACTATGAAATCGGACGGCAACCAAGCAGAGAGATCATTTGACCAGTGGCTTTCATTTATCCAAGAGCTCACACCCTCAAATAATGACATGCCGGCGAACTTCTACCAAGCCAAGAAAATCTTCTCCAAACTTGGCCTGCGGTCCTTAAAGATTGACTGTTGTCAAGCGGGGTGTATGTTGTACTATAAAGATGATGCGAGCTCAACTAAGTGTAAATTTTGTGGGGCTGCTAGGTACAAACCTCTGAGAGTTGGTGGTGGGAGGTACAAATTCGTTCCAAACAAGAGGATGCATTACTTGCCTTTAATTCCAAGACTCAAATGACTGTTTGCCTCGATGAGTTCAGTACCACACATGAGATGGCACTACGAGAACAAGAGAAGTGATGGTACCATGACCCACCCATCGTATGGAGAAGCATGGCAACACTTCGACAACGTTTATCCGGACTTCGCTGTAGATCCTCGAAACGTCAGATTGGGTCTTTGCTCCGACGGGTTTGCTCCTAATAATCAGTTCAGCAAGCCGTATTCATGTTGGCCCGTCATCGTAACACCATATAATCTCCCTCTTGAAATGTGTATGAAAGATCCATATCTGTTCTTGTCTTGTATGATCCCCGGTCCAAGCAACCCAAAAGCCAAGATCGATGTGTTCCTCCAACCGTTGATTGATGAATTGAACATGTTGTGGAATCCAGGTGTGCTTGCGTACGACGTGTCAATAAAGCAGAATTTCACACTGAGAGCATGTTTGATGTGGACGGTTGATGATTTTTCGGCATTTGGCATGCTGTCTGGATGGAGTATAGCTAGTAGGTTGGCATGTCCAGTTTGTATAGAAGACACTAAGGCATTCCGGCTACTAAACGGAGGAAAACAATCATGGTTTGATTGTCATCGGGTATTCCTGGAGCCTGGTCACCCATTTCGTAACAACAAGTATGGATTTCGGAAGAACAGAATTGAAATTGACGGCCACCGCAGAGGTGTACTGGTCATGAAATCTGGAGGAGGGTAAGACGGCTTCCGAAGATAATTGAGACGGGAAAGGTTAGGCTTCCAGGTTACGGGGAACAACATAACTGGACGAAGAGGAGCATATTCTGGGACCTGCCGTATTGGAAAGATAACTTGGTCCGTCATTGTCTTGATGTTATGCACAATGCAAAGAATGTATTTGATAATATAATGCATACTGTCATGAACACTGACCAAACCAAGGATAACATGAAGGCGAGAATGGACTTGAAAGAGGTTTGCAGGCGTCGTGAGTTGAATTTACAAGAGATTTTAGGTGGTCGTGTCATCAAGCCGAAGACTTGCTACACCCTCAACAAGCAGCAAGTTCAAAGTGTTCTTCGTTGGTTGTAGACTCTGAGATTGCTCGACGGTTCTGCATCTAACTTGGCTCAGTGTGTTAACATCGCACAAGGAAAATTGGTTGGCATGAAAAGTCATGACTGTCACGTGTTTATGCAATGTTTGCTTCCCATCGCGTTTAGAGACCTACCAAAGAACGTGCTGAAAAAGCTGTGTGAACTAAGTCAATTCTTCAAGACATTGTGCTCGTCTACAGCTAATGTCTCAAACCTAGCAGTCCTAGAACACAACATTCTAATCATCCTATGCCAGCTTGAAAGATTGTTCCCTCGTGGTTTTTTTGACGTGATGGAACATTTGCCTGTACACTTGCCGTACGAGGCTCGCATGTGTGGCCCAGTCCAGTACCGGTGGATGTATCCGTTCGAAAGATGCATGGGAGTCTTCAAGAGAACTGTTAGAATAGAGCACAGGTTGAGGGGTCGATTTGCGAGGCATTCTTGACAAAAGAAACATCTTTATTCTGTTCGTACTACTTTGAAGCTAATGTTTATTGCAGTAGAACAACGGTGCCACGGAACGATGATGGTGGGGGAATGCCCAATCCAACGATACTCTCTATATTCAATCCATCCGGTCGTCCGGCAGGAAAGGGTTTAGATTACTGGTTGAACTCACGAGAAAAGGAAGCAGCTCACCTGTGTGTTTTGCTCAACTGTGAAGAAGTGCTTCCTTACTATGAGTAAGTTACTGTCGTCCATCCTTAATATAATTTCTTTGATGTACATACATGAAATACATTCGCTTTTTACCAGCACACTCCATTCCAGGGTGTTTCAACGAGAATTTGGTGACCAATGCACCGATACCATGTTTCCTCCGTGGTTTGCAAATTACGTATGTGTTAAACGGATTATATGCTTAAACTGTCTAAAACTATTACTGTCACAACCAATCTAATAACTTAACTTGGTTGTGCATATTTGTAGGTGCGTAATAATCTTAGCAACGACAGTAACTTGATGAGTTTGTCGTGGGGACCAATGAACAAGGCGATTAGCTGGCCCATTTATTTTGTTAATGAATACAAGTTCCACACACAAAAATGGACAGCTAATCAAAAGACAAACAATAGTGGTGTTTGTGTCAAGGGTGAATATTCCAATGCTGAGGAAACATGTTCCGATTTTTACGGAGTGCTTCAAAAAATACTTGTATTGGAATATAAGCACAATGGCCCATCCAATCACGTTGTTCTCTTCTTCTGTCATTGGTACGATTCTTCACCAAATGGAACACGAACTCATTCAGATTACTCCATTACTTAGGTTAATTATGCAAGGCGTTACAACGGGTATGATCCATTCATCCTTGCAGTAAGAGCAAAGCAAGTATACTATGCTAGCTATCCAGGATTAACTCAGTCAAGTTGGAAAGTTGTTATCAAGAGAAAACCAAGTGGCCGCATTGAGTTGGATGGCATGCAATCGACTGAGCAATCATTGAATGATCAACCATATCGAGTGGCAGATATAATCCCTTCAACAATCATCGTTCACACGACAGATACAATCACACTGGTTGCAGCAAACGACGAACCAGGGATACTTCAAAATTCTAACATTCATCAACAATTGCGACCAAACGTCGACGGTGACAGCGGCGAAGAAGAAGAGGTAGACGAAGAAGAAGAACAAGAAAAAGATGAAGAAGACGAAGAGGAAGACAACGAAGATTTTGAATCGGACTTAAATTATGAGAACGACGTAGACAGTGTCTATTATTCGTCGTCAAACTAGTGGCGATTTGTATAAATACAAAACAATTTAAACATTATATTTCTTTCGTTATAACTGGATAAGTTTTTGATGTATGCTTTTTTATTGATCTATTACCATCTCAGTATATTAATTGATTAGTTCCATAATTGATTAGTTCCATAATAAACCACAAAATTTAATTACCATTATTTTTTAGGTTAATTTAATTTTGAGATTGTAGATTTCTTCGTGTCAATTAATGGTTTAGGGATTAACTAAATAAAATCTATGGGTTATAATATTATTATATAATAAGTTTGGACCAGGTATGAAAATTAGGGTATAAGATCATTATATAATTATTTAAATAATAAAATGGCATTAAATTATTTGAATAATATAATTATATACTATAAATCTAATTAAAATATACTATTTATAATTATAATTATTTTTAACCAAAAAAATGATCATACAAACCTCAAATTTGGGAAAATCAAATTTGGGTAAATGAAAAATGTAATAAATGACCATACATTACTGTCGGTATTACACCGACAGTAATAAAGCAAAAAAATATATTATATTACCGGCGGTTGATTGCGACAGTAACGAAGGAATAAAATAATATTATATTACAGACGGCCATGTACGACGATAACAGATGATAAATTAAATTACATTACCGGCGGTAATAACCGATGGTAATATATTAATAAAATAATATTACGATTACCGCCGTATACCGCCGGCGGTATATTACCGTCGGTAATGGCCGAAGGCATATTTGAAATAAAATATTATTATTTTTTTCGTCGTTTATTACTGACGGTAAACCTGGTCCGGTTCGATTTTCTCCGAACCGGAATACCGTCGGTTGTATCCGCCAAAAATTACTGTCTTCATACGTTACCGACGCTAATTTGATTACCATCGACCTCTTTACCGCTTGCTCAATTCCACCGATAAGACCGACAGTAATTCTCATTGTCGACGGTAATACCCCTAAAAACCGACGGTAAAGGCGACGGTAATAGTCAAATTTCTAGTAGTGATTGACCAATCCATCTTGCTGGATTGGTGAGGGGCTTGTTCGTAGACGTGCCAAGAGAGGGGATTCCTATCATATAACTACATACTGACTGTTAAGGCACACCAGACCCTTTTGTCCGAAATTCTTCTTCAGATATCATGGTTTCCTAGGATTCAATTATGCTCTTTTATAACATTAGGTGATGACCTCTAGTTATCTACGATCGTCCTAAAGTCCTGATGACGACCGAATCCTTATGATGCATGTCAATACAAATATAGCACATAATATTTACATTTTATTGGTTCTTTGTATACACAACCTTTCAACATTACTAGTAGTATAAATTATAAAGACTAGATAATAAAGCAATAAATTATGCAACCAATACCGTCAAACATAATACCATTTACTACATATACCAACTAACAAAATAATTGAATAGACAAACAGTAATAATAATCATCATTACCGAATGCATTAAAAAAAATAGCAACGAATATCATTAAAGAAATAAAAATGTAAGTATATTTAAAAATACGTGTACATCCAACTACAACCTCCAAATAATTATATTGTCCACACACAACCTTGCATATTTAAGCATCGTTAAAATATACAGTTATACAATACATAAAATGCACACATCCATTTAAATATAAAAAAAACAGAAAAAAAAAAGCACAATCTTGCCAATAAAACACCGTACAACATCATTTTTCATACACACACAGATAACATTAATTATGCAACATAGGCCTAATCATACCATTCCACAAATATATAAGCAAAATATACATATATAATAACAATACTTTTTGTACCACATGTCACCATGCTATCATAGATTAATACTACACACCCATCGTAACCACTCCCACAGTACTTTGCCTGCTACGCATAACATTTCTAAATACTATTGATACTTAGTTACTTGTGAGTTGTAAGATAACCCCCAAGCATAAATTCACCAAAAAAACATATCAATATCAGTGCACCAATTTACAAAGAAAAATGATATACCCGCAATAAAACAATACACATATAAAACATATATAAACTTCTTTTTAACTTCTAAAAATATACAAAATAATGCCTACATCATTCTAAAATAAATATCACATATTTTATTTATTCACATAAAACATCATAATAAGCCACATATGTAACATCCCGATTTTTCCTTAGAGAAATATTCGTAAAATATAAATGATTAATTGATTTTCTAATCATGATTAGAGAATTGAGATGGAAAATTTTAGCTAAAATATCCCTAGGAATTTGGACGTGTCGCGGTAGAAAATTCGGCAGACAACCGAATAGCTGTTGTTCGCCGATGGACCTTTGGCACGCAAAACGGTGTCCGTGAAAATAATCTCCCGGAGGAAAATTTCACAAACACCTTTAATATTAATAATCTTAGGTAGAGGGGAATTAGAGGATCGCGGCGGTATAAACGGAATATTTTTCGGACAACCGTGCGTGACGCACCGACACTGCGAGCGATAAAACACGAGCGAACCGGGACCGGGAGAAAATAAAATCTCAGCAGCTGCAAGGAGAAGGGCTGCACGTTTTTTTGAAATTTTGGGTCAAAAATATCCCTTAAATTATGCTTCCATCACCTTACCTTTCTTACACATACCCATACCTACACCCATACTTTCTACTATTCATCTAATTTATTAAATCACAAAATTCAAGTAAATTCCTCACCATTCAGCCACTCAAGACCGAACACCATCAGCCCTCTCCACTCTCATTTTCATTCTTCTAAAACACTCCAAAACCTCTTCAAGAAAGCTTGGAGAAAAGCCACCAAAGAACCACCATCTTCTTAACCAAAAATCAAGCATTCTTCCACCATTTTTCCCTAGCCAAAAACCGAATTCCATAGCCAAGTTTCCTCATATTTTCACTTCATTCTACTTCACTCACCATCAAGGAAAATAAACATCATCATCCTCCATATTTTTCAAAATGTTCAACTTGGAAAAAGAAAGGGGATCTCAAGCTTTGGAGCAACAAAGCTTCTTGGACTTCAACCCAAGCTCACTACACCACATCAAACCAACACTCAACAAGTGGGTAACTTAGGCTTTTACTCACTCCCTAATGCTCTTGAGCTTGTGGATGATTATGTGTGTTATGTGTGTTTATG
>QANU01111090.1:105807-123604 GCA_003254905.1 Nissolia schottii
GGTTTATTATCATGAAAAATGGGTTCAGAGGTATTAAAAACCTTAGGGTCAAGTCTTGAGTTCATCGGTCAACGGTTGATTAAAAATTCTAACGAAAAACAGTTTTTGGGTAAAATACGATAATGTGCATTATGTCTATTTGAATATCATTATGCATCATGAGGATACGGTCGTCGTCAGGATCGTAGGACGGCCTTAGAGAATTAGAAGTTATCACTTAAACTTAACCAAGAGCATAACTGAACCTTAGGAAACAAGTATGTAGCTATATGCTAGGAACCCCTCTCTTGGCAATGTCTAATTGACACGCCCCTTGCCAGTCCCAAAAGGGTGGATTGGCCAATGTGTTACCTTGCCAGATCCCAAAAGGGTGGATTTGGTTAACAAAATAATCCCAAAAGGGTGGATTAGTTCGCAGAGGATAAGGACACAAGGAAGGAAATGTGTTACCTTGCCAGATCCCAAAAGGGAGGATTTGGTTAATGGATTAATCCCAAAAGGGTGGATTGATTCACAGAGGTTAATGGCACAAAGAAAGTTAAAGTTAAAGTTAAAGTAAATATTTCTCATCGAAGCAATAAGAAGTGAAAGAAAGGTTGACGTCATACCTAAAAGAATAAAGAAAGGAGAAGAAGGACGCTAACCCGGGTGAGCCGGTATGTGTAAGAGAATCCCCATGTTCCCCAAGCATGAGCATATGATGTATGAGCTGCATGAGTATGTAATGAATGAGTATATTAGTACGTGATGCATGAGTATATGATGATGTATGAGTATGTAAAGTATCAGTATATAATAATGTATGTCTGTGTAGTCGTCAAGAGAACGCTCGAGACGGCCTATGTATAAACGCGAAGTAAAGATAATGAGCACGAGAACTTAGATAAGAAAGACTAGTTCCCCAGTCACCTAGTAAAGTAGATAAAGCCATTCAGGACCTTAAGCCAGATAATAACCAGTAGGATGTTAGTATGCATGATCACTTAGAAACACCTGAGCGGCCTGTTGATAAGTGAGTTAAAAAGATCCCCCGACGCCGAGGTAAACCACTGAGGACGAATGTTCTCACCCCCACTCACTTATGCTTCCAGGAGCAGATGTGAGCTATGAGAAGAAATCAGAGGATCAAAAGAAAGAACGGAGGAACAAGCTACCAATGACGGACGGACAGAGCTTCAAGGCTATGAAGACATGCTTAGCTGATTATACGATAGATGAACTTTTATTACGTATATGGATGATTATGACATGTATATGCACCTTATTATAATAATATGTGACTTGTTGTACTCATTTGTGACGGACCATGTATTGATTATGTAATTGCCTAGACTGAGGATAATGAATATTCGTAAGTCTTATCATTTGTCTTATATACTGTGATTCACACATGGCTCATATTTTGTAAATAAGCACTCAGTTACAAAGTTTTAAATTGGTCCATATTTTCCTTAATCAAGTATTTTCAAAAAAGTAATAAGGGACTATAAGTATTCCCACCAAGTGATTAACAACCTAGTGAGCATTGCGTACTACTCGAGGGTATGCAGTTAGCTAGGGTGTTACAACATAGACAGTGGATTTAGGATTACCCACTTCCTAAGCGTTTTCTGAATCGGTAGAAGTGAAGAGAAAAATATTCTCGTTGCGTTGGTGTGCTCCTGCTATTTTTCCTGAGTCTCGCAGCGTAACCGCAGTGTGCATAACGGGAACCGAAACTTATGAAAACTGAAGAAATTTGGAGGATGGATCTAGAGACAATGAAGCCTCGGAGGCTTGGCTATTTGTAGCCAAAATTTTGGCCTAAAAAAAGAAAGAAAAAAAAGAAAAATTAAAAGGAATAAGGTGGCCTTAAATGCACCGAATGCATTTGGTCTTTGTTTCCTTAAATGCTTCAGAAGCATTTGATTTTCCCTCCCTTAGACCATTGACCAACGTGGGTTAAGTGGCTAAAGTTTGGTTTTGAAATTATTTTAATCATGTTTGATCGCATTTGTTCGTGTACGGATATCCGAAAAATATTCCAAGCACATAGCCGTGATCTACTAATTTTCTTGATCATAGTAGTATGTCAGGTTAAAGTATTCGTGAATATTTTTCTGTGAGAGTATATTTTACGGATACCTTTGGGACCTAACGGGATTTTTGATTTGACCAAAAATTGGCACAGACCTTGAGGTATCTCGCAAGACCATGAAACAATTATTTCGACTGGTGTTTGAAAGAGATAAGTCTTCTAAATAATTTTTTCAGACCGAATAATCGTCCTTAATGTACTTTTAATTAAGCAAAATTAGGATTTAAGGAAAATCTTTATAAGGAAAAATTTCAGGATGTTACAGAAATGTAATCAATACTCATATATAAAGATTATTACAATTGGCTTACTTTCAATACAGTTTTCTTCTGCTTGAGGTGCCGAGTTTGAATCAATCCACATGATACAAAAACACGTGGATCACATCTTTTAACACAAGAAAATCTTATAGATAGTCATGTTTTATCACCATGTAGACCTTTGTTGGCTCTTTAAAACTCTTTTGTGTTCTTTTTTTATTTGCCTAATAATTTTAATATTTTAGGAATTTGAAATATTTGTCTATTTGTAATATTTAAGTGCAATTTTTTATTTATCTATTCATATTCCTAATTGTAGTAAAATATTTATTAGTATAGTTAATATAAGGGGGATAATAATTGTATTGAAAATATAAAATTGTACTTTTATATAGGGATAATATTGTTAATTCACATCATTTTTATACATTTATCTAAAAGAAAAAATTGTCTTCATATGTGTGTTGTTTGATTTTGGTTAGATAAAACAAAACAAACAGAGTATTTTGTATCATTTTTTTTTTTCTTCGTGAAATATCCTTCACTCATTAGAGTTGTATTATTTAAACGATTTAAAGGAATTTACAACCAAACTCACTCAGAAAATTATAGAATTTATTCTTAAAAAAATGAGCATAATAGATGACAAACCTTTATGAGTGTACATGTTAATTGTCAGCACTTTTAGGATGTTAAAAGATCGTTTCT
The DNA here is from genome assembly GCA_003254905.1 of Nissolia schottii. Classification (NCBI taxonomy): domain Eukaryota; kingdom Viridiplantae; phylum Streptophyta; class Magnoliopsida; order Fabales; family Fabaceae; genus Nissolia; species Nissolia schottii. Next base: position 108,853 of record QANU01111090.1, read on the forward strand.
CCAATTAATTATTGAGTTTAATTGTTATATATATATATATATAATAACTTTTTTACACTAGTATTTTTAAGCAAATATTGTCACATAAATAAAAATAATTATTTTTCACTTATTTTTTAAAAAATTATACATATAAATTAATTTAATTAAATTACAGTATAAAACACTTTACATTATTAATATACATCAATTAAACTCAAAATTGTTACGCCCAATACAACACAGTAAATTGCCAATTTATGTGGCGATTTAAACTAAATTACCACAATATGGTAATTTTATTAATAATACCACAATACAATATTTACACATGATAAATATAATAATCATGTTAAGCAATTAAAGGGTGAGTGTATTTTTAAAATCTAGAATAAAAATGAGTGTAATATTAACTCTTGAAATTTCATCAAATGGTGAATAAGTTGTAAACTAATTAAATGTTTTACAAATAATAAGTATAAATATCATTTTTTTTTCCAGAGAGTTAACCTTGCAATAAGGGCAACACATGCAAGAAAGTAAAGGCAACCCAAGCGCACAAGAAATAGACCTGAAGTCTTCTTAATAACTTCAAATACACCACACTGTTTAAGTTTATCATTTTCACTAGAAGACATGCCAGGTGGTTTGAAGTGTATGAACAAGCAGTGGACTCCTTCTTATAAGCAAGAAAAAGTTTTAGTGACAATTACGTAGAAATAGTTGAAATCTTTAGCATTGTGAACAGAGAAGAAAGTTTGTGGAGGTAATGAAGAGAAGGCTCTGTACAAGATAAAGTGTAAATATTTTGTTTTATTTTTGAAAACCACATGCATCTTTATATCGAAATACATGTCAACTCCATGTTTTATATGTCAAATACATGCATTTAATGGAGGATAATGGACGTCACATGGCTTGTAACTCCATCTCAACTCTCCCACATATGACATTGTTTTGCGCTCAAGAAAAAATCGGACAATTTTATTCCTCTCAAGTTTAATTTCAGACAATTTTATCCCTCTAAATTGCAATCTATATAATAATATAAAACTTCTTCCACTAAATGTTACACATGTTATTTCTCCTTTAAACTTCTTTCACTTAAGTTATTACACGACATTTTATCTAAATTTTGATTATTTTATTTTTCTTATAATTTTATTCTTTTGGTTTTTCATTGTTCGACTCCTTTTATATATATTCTTTGGCTCTTCATCTTTATACACTTCTTAACTTTTTAAATTTTTCACAAACATCAATTATTTCTCCACCATTCACATGTTTTATGACTTTTCATCTTTTAGGTTAACTCTTGAATATTCTTAATCTTTTACAATAATTTAAAATTTATTTCGATGAGTTAAATTTTTATTTTTCTTAAAGATTATCAAGAGTGAAAATATTAATAAGACTAATAATCAATAAAATAAAATAAAAATTATTTTAATGCAATTTTTAAGTTAAAATAATTAAAATATAAGACTAAAATTTAATTATTTTGCAAAATATGAATTCATATAACTAAAACAATATAAATTTTTATTTAATATGTTGATATATATTTTTTCTATCAAGTCAATAATTTAAAGTTAAAAATACATCAAAATATGTTTAAAAAATAAATTAAAACCACGTGACATAATTATAAATGTTAAATATTATTTTCTTACTATACCTATAAAATGATATATATATTCAATTAACTAAATTTATTATAAAATATTTTACCTAATATTTAAATATTTTTTAAAAATAGTTAACTATTAAGTAAAATATTTATAATAATAAATTTAAATATTCCACACCACATTTTTCTTAGCATTATATTTTAAGTATTCTTAAACTATAGTTATTATTTATAAAAAAACAATAATTATTAATAAATTCATATTTTAATATTAATTTTATCCTAATATATAAAAAAATTATATAACTTATATTTATTTAAGTATATATTATTTTTACCTTTCATTTATCTTAATAAAAGTTTTTAATTTTCCATCTTCTGTAACTATTGAAAATTCATATATCTTTAATAGGTTTGAAAACAACATTAAAAATATACTTCTATTTAATATTATAATTACAAATATAACCTTTCTTTTAGCAAATATACACAAGGAAACTGATATCTTATTTTTGTAGCGGTGATCTCAAAATCTTAAAGGGGGATTAGTCGCGGTCAATGGCAGATACCCCATGAGAAACCAAATAAATAAATAAATTATTAAGACAGCATGTACTAACTTTTTTTTTTCGCACATCGCTTGAATCTAAATCACAAAGCCTTCTTACTGACTCCAAATGCACCACAATGTCTAAGCTTATCATTTTCACTAGAATACATTGCATGTGGTTTGAAATGTATGAAACTTGATTTGAGCACGCAGAGAAAAAAGAAACATAAAGATGGAATGTCAGTTACAGGGTCATATTCAATCAGACCAATTTTTCTTGCCCAAAATTCAGACTCATTTCACTATCAATTTATCGTTATCACTTGAAAAATATATTTACTATCTATTTTATTACCCATTTACTAGAGCAAGAAAGCCATCACTATAAAGTTCGAGTATAAAAACCAATTGGTGTGTGCCAAACATTTCATCTACACCTTTGCATCAAAACCTATTAAGGTACAATGGGGTTGTTGTTGTCTCATGCTTTGTCAATACTGATTCTTCTCTTTTATTCATCACTCTTGTCATCCACCTTTACGAACTGTTCACCTTCCGTTCAACCAATTCGTGAGTGTCATGAAGATGAAAGCAATGCCTTGTTGCAGTTTAAGGAAGGCTTTGTCATCAGTAAGTTTGCTTCTCTTAATCCTTTCAGTTATCCTAAAACAACATCTTGGATGCCAACCGTAGATTGTTGTTCCTGGGATGGCATCCAATGTGATGATCTCACGAGTCATGTCATTGCCATTGATCTTAGTAGCAGCCACCTCTACGGTTCTATCAATGTCAATAGCAATCTCTTTTCGCTTGTACACCTTCAAAGTCTTGATATTTCTGACAATGACTTCAACGGCTCTCAGATTCCAGCTAGGTTTAGTGAGTTTTCACAGCTAAGATATCTGAATCTTTCTCAATTTGGTGAAAACACATTTTCTGGCGAAGTCCCGCTAGAATTTTCACATTTCTCAAACTTATTGTTTCTCGATCTATGCAGCTATGCTAATGTGCCAACTTTTCCCGATGATCTTGTCAACCACTTATGGCTCAACATATCCACTCTGAGAAACTTAATTCAGAACTCAACTAAACTAGAAGTACTTTGTCTTAGTTTTGTGACTATTTCGTCTTCTGTACTAGATATGCTCACAAATCTTACATCTTTGAAAAAACTCTCCCTTGCTAATTGCGAGTTGTATGGGGAATTTCCCTCTTCACTTGGCAACCTTAACCAACTCGAGCATTTGGACCTAAGCTACAATTCGTTGCAAGGACAAGTAGAGCTTGACATGTTTCTAAAGTTGAAAATGCTTACTTTTCTTGAATTATCATATAGTAATTTGTCTTTGCTCCCTCTGAAAAGTTCTTCCAATGTGACCCTTCCTCCAATTCAGGTCTTAGGTTTGAATTCATGCAATTTAAGTGGTGAAATTCCGTCTTGGATAATGAACCTAACAAGCTTGAATATATTGACTCTTCAACGAAACAAACTTCAAGGTGAAATCCCTCACTCTCTCTTCAAACTAGAGAATCTCACATTTCTTTCTCTAGCGATGAATTTCTTAGAAGGACAGATAGAGCTTGGCATGTTTCTAAAGTTCAAAATGCTTACTAATCTGAGATTATCAGGCAACAAATTGTCTTTGTTTGAAAGAAAAGGCTCTTTCAATGCAACCATTCCTCCATTAAAAGGGGTAGAGTTGGATTCATGTAATTTAGTTGAGTTTCCAGCTTTTCTTCAAGACTTGGATGAGTTGGCATTTCTTAACATGCGTGACAATGATTTAAAGTCACTGCCCAGTTGGATATGGGAGAAAAGAAGCCTTCAAGCATTGTATGTTTCCAACAGTTCATTGACTGGAGAAATATCCCCATTGATTTGCAATCTAAAATCACTTGTGCTTCTTGATTTATCCGATAACAACTTAAGCGGCACAATTCCATCATGTTTGGGAAGCTTTAGCCAATCTCTTCAAGCTTTGGTGGTACGAGGAAATAAATTGTCTGGCAATATTCCTCAAACATATATGATAGGAACTGCCCTTAAGATGATTGATTTCAGTGATAACAATTTGCAAGGTCAGCTCCCAAGAGCATTGGTCAATTGTAGAATGCTAGAATTTATTGATGTGAGCCATAATCAGATCAATGATTCATTTCCATTTTGGTTGGGATCTCTTCCCGAGTTGAAAGTTATGGGTTTACGATATAATGAATTTCATGGAGCTATAAACTGCCCAAGTGTATGCATATTTCCAAAGCTTCACATCCTTGATCTTTCTCATAATAAGTTCTCTGGACATTTGAGTTCGCAAGTTCTTAAGAATTGGAAAACCATGACAACTTACAACATAAGCCAATTGAAATATGAGGCCTCGGCTATTTATTTCAACGCAGCAGTTTGGCTCTCTGGTATTTCCTATTCATACACAATGTCGAGCAAAGGAGTTGTCACAAATTATGAGAGGCTTCAAAAAAAATTTTACTTCATGGTAGCCATTGATCTCTCAAGTAATAGAATTTCTGGGGAGATTCCAGATATGATGGGAGACTTTGAGAGTCTTGCTTCTCTCAACTTGTCCAATAACATGCTTGTTGGCAACATTCCAGCTTCCTTAGGGAAGCTCTCAAACCTCGAAGCATTGGATCTTTCTCTGAATAGCTTGTCAGGAAACATTCCTCAAGAATTAACAGAACTCACATTCTTGGAGTTCTTCAATGTGTCCTTTAACAAGCTCTCGGGTCATGTGCCAGAAAATAATCAATTTTCTACATTCGAAGGCAATTCATTTAAGGGTAACCAAGGCCTCTGTGGAATTCAATTGTTGAATAAATGTGAAGGTGATGCTAAGCCTCCCCCACTTGTATTTGATGGTGATCAAGACTCTGAATCTTTCGTTGAATTTGATTGGAAAGTTATCTTGATCGGGTATGGTGGTGGAATTGTTGCCGGGCTAACATTGGGAAGCGCTTTCAGTTCGGATGTTCTTGAGTGGCTAAAGGGGATCTTTTAAGGTAAAACTTAAGACTTAAGACTTTAAAAATGACACTTCTAATGGATTTTGTTTGTTCTCGTTTAATTTTTAAGTTATTATAATAAGTTTATTAAATTTCTATGTAATCACATTCAACTAGTAATGCAGAAAATTGTCAAATAGTTGTAAGTATAGCTATCATTATAGGTGGATATTTATTATGATTTGACAATTTTTTTATATTTTATTGATGGACATATAAAGTACAAAATTGGTATGTAAAAAATAAACTCTATTTTAATTATGTTATATTTTGCTTTTTAATGTGTTACGTTAGTAAAAAAAAAATAATATTGTGTTACATAAGAGTCTGTTATATAAAATTAGTTTAAAAGTAAAGTGGGAATGAAAAACATAATATGTTATTCTGTTTGTCCGCTATCGTTTTCAAAATAATTATGTTGTGATATGTTGTTTTCTTTATTTATCTGTGTCTGTTTTTTTTTTCTTTCTTCTTTGACACTTAACATTGACACTTATAACTGAAAAATTCTATTTGAACATAGACAACTAAACATAGGTCGCCTTGTTGTAGTTTATAGGTTGTTGTTTCACCCTTGTCAGTTTCAGCGTCAATCGATTATCGCAAGTGTCCTTTGATGTCGATGCTAGTGTTCCTCTGGCTTCAGGTGGGAGATGATTCCTGGTATGAGTCTCCAATAGGTGTAGCGTCACCATTGTCATGATCAAGAAACTTAGAAACACGATAGGTTGTTACTTGTTAGATTAGAAGTATAAACTTTTTGATAAATTGATTAATATAACGTTGAGAAATATGTGTGATTTGAGATAGCATGACGAGTATGTGATATGGAGCAGGGGTTAGACAGAACAACCACCTTGTATGAACTGATGATGTTGCTTTCAATTAAATTGTCTATTTCATTTGTTTATGAGCTGATATATTGTGAACTCAGAAAATCGAGATGGTGCTGTCAGTCTCATACTTAGATATTGTCCACTAGAAACAAGTCCTTGCTGGGCCCTGGTTCGTGGGGAGCAAGCTCCTCCTCGGTCTTCGTTTCGACATTGCCGATGCAAATAGCTACGTGTATTGTATATGTTTATGTAATTATTATTATTTAACTGTTATTATGTGTTTATTTGCATCGATGTGTCATACTGATATGATGACTCACGCCTGCATTTTTGTATTTCAGATTCAGTTAATGATACCGTCGTCAATACTCTTATTTAGTAGTTGTTGTTTAGATTTTTAGTTAATGAGCTCCACAATGTAATTATAAAGCCAGTCTGGCGTAGCAATCCTTTTTATTTATTTAGTAAATGTGCTTCAAACAAGTTTTGTGCATGGTGTATGATGTCACACACATAATTTATTTCAGTATTTTTATTTAAATTGCTAAGTATTTGACTTGAATTATACATAATTGCTCTTTTATTTCATTACATTACTCGGGTCAGTCTATTAGTTGAGCAACATATTATTTATTAATTATTTGACATAATTAATATCTAAATGTTTTATGAAAACATGATGGAGTAAACTTATAGATTTGTCTTCATTGTTGATAAAAATTGGTTAAATCAATCATCAAAATTTTAAATCGTTTACATTTGTCTTTGATGTTGGCAAATTTCAATCAAATTAGTCTTTGATGTTTCAAGTTAGTCTTTGCAATTACTGGTGATGCAAAATTTGCACCACCACTTGATCATTGTGGGACTCTAAGGAATAAGGCTATGTTTCAAGACCAAGTGGCGAACTACAACACTTTCATCTCCCAGCTATCACATATATGGATGAAACATTGCCACAACTCTTCTTCTTCCCTTGAGCTTTGAAACATTGTAGGTTCGTCACAGGGGTTTGGTTCTGGATTGGGTGCTCTGGTTGGTTTTAGTGCCTTTGTGTTCTGCTTATTTTGACATCATGTTGGTGCTTTAACTTCTTTTTTTTTTTTTTAATGATAGGCAAAGGACCCTCCCCCCGACAAAAGTTAACAAAAAAAGTATCACTCCTTATTAGAATAAAAAAAAGCAAACGTATAAGTATAATCATTTGTTTTCTAATGATAATAGTAATTCATTTTATTTATTTATTTTCTTAGTTTTGTATAAATAAACACATTTAATTTAATATAATTTTAAAAATAAAAAATGTTTTACAGAAAAATAAAAGATTAGTATGTAATTGCTAAGAACAAAAGAAGATGAAAGATCAGATAAATTGGAGTTGGCAGCAAAGTTTGAGGTAATGAAAGCTCTGGCTACGGATTTGAATAAAAATTCAATTAGATTGAATTTATCCTAAAACTGCATCTTGTAAGGCAACCATAGATTTGTTGGATTTGGGCTCCCTTCTTATGTGGAGAAAGGCCCAATATATGCAAATCCACTATTCTCACTTAAGAGTGGAGAGGAGTCAGTTTTTTGGGGCATAGAAAGAGCTGAAAAGAGAAAAGTAAGAAGAGAGAAGAGAAAACATTTTTTTTTCTTGGGTAGCAGTTTTAGATCCGCTGTCATCGCTTCGTTCACCGTTGGATCGGGCTAAAATTTTGTCAGCAGGTTCAGAACATGTGTTACTTCAAATCTGGACGGTGGGATCGTTGGGAAATTTCCTAAACAGTGAGAAATTGTCTGCGCACAGCAGCAGCGATAATGGTTTTTTGGTTTTTTCTTGTTCTCTATTTCATCATTCTTACCTTGTTCTTTGGCTTATTATTGAGCACGATTTGTGCTGTGATTTGAGACTCTCTTGTACCCTTATTTTGATCATAGTGGATCTTGATTGACTGGCTTGAGCCCGTGGTTTTTACTTCTAACACTAAGAAGGTTTTCCATGTTAAATATCCGTGTCTCTTCTCTTTTGCATGTTTTCGTTGTTGTCATTATTTGATATTGCTCCTCATAGATTCTTGCAAGTTGGGGAAATTATTATCCGCTGTATATTGCTCTGCTTGAGTTGTCATTTTATTGTGTTGAATTTTCCATCAGAGTGGTATCAGAGCTCCTTGGTTGGAGTTATTTGACTTGCTTGAATGATGGAAGCAAATACAAATAAGATGGTCTGGTTGAATGGCACTAATTATCACTTGTGTAAGGGAAAAATGAAAGATCCACTATTTGTGAAGAAATTGCATCTGCCTGTGCTTGCTACTGAGAAGCCGAAAGACAAGACTGATGAGGAATGGAAGTTTGAGCATTAGCGGGTTTGTGGTTTGAAAATCGAATTTTCACTTCCTCGAGAATTTTAAGAATTTTCTTCGTAGAGATTTCGATCTCAAAATAGGTCTTGTTATTTTGTCAAGTAATTAAAAGAAAAAAAAATACTTTTGACTTTTAAAAATGATAAAATAATAACTCTTGTTTCGATAGATGTTTTCTTGACATTAGTTTTAAAACGTAAAAATTGAATGTGAGTTTTACATAAGTAGTGTTTTGGGCTAGAAAACAATGAAAAAATGTAATAGTACCGAGAAATGTTATTTATATTCATCGAAAAATATTATTTGTATTTGTTTTAAATAAGACTCATGCTAACTTACTCATCATTTATCATGGCATAAAATATCAACAAATTTCCGTATGAATGATGAATAAATAAACTAGGTATTCAAATTCAAATAACACAAGTCTTGAACCACACCAGTGAATTCTCACATTAATTCAAATTTGTGATCTTGTAAAATTCTCTACAATGAAACCTTAATCCCCAATTCAAATAATCGTTCCCTCCACCGAATAGGCTTCCAATCATCTAATTTTCGTTAAGTGTTAGACTCTGTTGCAGGATTGGCCTAGTAGTAGACCATTTTATTGAAGCGGTCGTGACAATTCTTTAATTGAACTGCCATCTTTGCGACAGTCTCTGCTTTAGCTGGTTGTCGCGAGTGGGCCTAACGAGGCCATGACCGTGATAATCTCAAGGATTATCATCTTTGCGACAGCTTCTCCTTTTAGTCGATCTTTTATGTCGATAACTTGATCTATGGTACTTGGGTTTTCCCACTATTTCATCATTTCATGTCACAGTAAGTACTCCTCCGCGACAGATTCTCTTAGCTGTTCTCTAGGTCTTTTCGTCGCTAGGTGGCTATTGTCACGACAATACCTCTGTCGTGACTTTTCACTACAAGAAAATTCGATATTACCGGCGGATTTTCCATCGGTAAAATTCGGTTTTACCGTCGGTTTGGCGATTTTCCGTCGGACTTACCGTCGGACACGGGCCGCCGATAAAGTGGTCGATGGAAACCAATTTAGCGTCGGTTGGAAACGACCGACGATAATTTCCGTCGGATAAAACAGACTGTAATCGGTTCACCGCATAGCATATCTGAGCCGTATTACTGTTGGAAATAACAGCCGGTAATTATAATAATATTTTATTCTATATTTACCATAGGAAAATGTCGACGCAAACCTTTACAATATGTTTACGCTTAACGTCAGCTATAACGAACGGTAAATGTAATAATATTTTATTCGTTAGTTTACGTCGGAACTGTTACCGACGGAATTTCGCGACGGTAAATATATGCTAATTACCGTTTGTTGTAACTGACGGTATATAAAAAAATAATAGTTCTTTAAAATAAATGTATTAGTGAATAATAAATTTTATTTATTAAATAATATTATTAGGTAATTATTATTTATTAAATAATTAATAGTTAAATAATCGTATAAATAAATATATTTATTAAAATAATTATTATTTAGTAAATAAAATTATTGAAATTTTCATTAGTAATAGAAATAAATATAAAATAATTTTAATTAATACTAAATTGTTGTAAATTAATTACTTTAAAATTTATTTATTTATTTCATTAAATTTTAGAGATTTCATAAAATTTTATATTTAAAGTTTTTTAATCAATTTAAAATATCTGTGGTAAATTAAATAGTAAACAATTATTGTTCAATAATTTTAATCAAGTACATAATCTTAAAAACAAATAATGTAACTTAATTTTTTTTAAATTACACCGTATATGGAAATTGATAGCTAATAAGTAAGTAGATATTTATTTGGTTAATAATAACATGTTAAATAATAAAAATTGACGAAGTTGTAATAATAGAAAATTTTACACACGACAAGGTGGTGAAATAAAGTGACAAGTGACAATTAAACTACTTATATTATGTGTATATATATATATATATTCATGGCAGTTAAACTTAACAAATAATTGACATAATAATATACATCATTGTATGTTTAGATTCATTAAAAGAAATTTAAATTAGCAATTCATCAAAAATAATTACAAAGATTAGCTAGTCTGACATTGAAAGATAAACATCATCATCAGTCTCATAAAAATTTAGTTCATCGTCAAATTCTTCTTCTTCTTGTTCTTCTTCTTCTACTTTTTCTTCTTCTTCTTCGTCGTCATCATTGCTGACATCACCAGTTGATTGTTGATAGAGATTAGAAAGTTGGAATATTTCTGGTTCGTCGTTTGTTGCTAACAATGTGCTCGTATCTGTTGTGGGAACAACTCGAGTTGCGGGAATTGGATCTAGCACTTGATACGGTTGATCATTCGTTGATGCCTCCGTTGAGTCCAATCCATCCATCTCAATGCGGCCACTCGGTTTGCTTTTGATCACAACTTTCCAGCTTGATTGAGTAGGTCCTGGATAGCTTGCGTAGTAAACTTGTTTTGCTCTTTTAGCAACGATGAATGGGTCATAACCATTGTACCGCCTTCCATGATTAATCTCAGTAACGTAGTAATCTGGATGAGTCCGTGTGCCGTTTGGGGAAGGATCGTACCAATCACAATAGAAGAGAACAACGTGGTTAGATGGACCATTGTGTTTATATTCTAATACAAGTATCTTTTGTAGCACTCCATATAAATCAACGCTTGATCCATCAGTATTAGAATATTCGCCCTTGACACAAACTCCACTGTTGTCTGTATTTTGATTAGTTGACCATTTATGTGTGTGAAACTTGTATCCATTAACAAAGTAAATGGGCCAGCTAATCGCTTTGTTCATTGGTCCCTATGTCAAACTCATCAAGTCACTGTCGTTTGTAGAATTATTTTGCACCTAATGAAATCCAGGTTATAAAGTTTTATTAGTTAAGCTTAATCGATGATGGTATGTAAAGTATTTCTATTAGGTAAAGTAGATAGTATAAAATCTATAAAGACATACATAGTTTGCAAATCATGAAGGGAACATTTGATTGCTGTACTCATCACCAAATTCGCGTCGAAACATCCGTTGATCATGCATCAGTTGGTAACAAAACAAAGGTTAAAGTGTATGTTAATCAAAATTAATTTATGAAAATATATGGTTGAACGAACTTACTCNTGAGAACGTAGTAGATTGAGGAGTGATGAGAGCGGAATGATAAAACAAACGGGAATGTTAGAATCCAGAGCTTTAGAGAGTGGGACAATAGGGAGAATGTTAGAGGAGCGGATTTGAGAGTTAGGGAGAGTAAGAGAGGAAGAGGAGTGGGTAGAAATGATGGAATGAGGAGAAGAGAAAGGAAAACTCTTAAGTATTCAGGTCGCTCAATTACCGTCGGCTCGAACCGACGGTAATTGGGAGACCTCAAACGGTAATAGTCGGGGGCCAAATGCACCGTATTATTAAATCACTTACCGTCTCAAATGGCCGACGGTAACTAGTGCACCTAAACGACGCATTTAGTGCAGTATTGTTTCCGTCGGAAACGAAACTTTTCCGTCAGAAACAAAATTAGGAGGCGCCACTTTTTGGCGCCATGTGAATTTTTTGGTGCCATTTACCATCGCAATTAACCGAGGAATGACAAGGCGCCACTTTTTGGCGCCATGTGAATTTGTTATTGCCTTTTACCGTCGTCTAAAACTGACGATAATTCCCTAAATAGTTACCGTCGCATTTGACCGACGATAATACCCTAATGTAGTAAATAATTAGCGTCGCCATTAGCCGACGGTAATTATTTGCTAAATTTTTGTGGTTTGTGTTAGTTTTTTTTTTATGTTAACATGTCTACTACTAATTACCGCCCATTCTTTGATTGATTTATCCGAACAAATAATTAACTACAAATTAAATTACTCGAATTTAACAACTAATGGACGGTAAACATAATATTAAAATGTTTAAGGTTTATTAATTACAAAAACTAAAAGAAAGTTAAAAATAATAATTAGTACGGACATTAATTAGATAAGTTCACTGGAATCTAATAAAAACTAGAAAAAACAATAAAAAAGATCCTACGAAGCTGGTGGCTGCTGGTCGTGCTCATCGTCCTCAGCCTCATCGGACTCGGAGTCAGAATCTGAGTCGAAGCTAGGAAGCTGGAATGGCGGCTGATTCTGCGTGCTGGTCCCTGAAGCTGATCCACTGAAAATGCGCATAAAGCCCTTCATCGTGTCAGTGAGCTTCTTCATCTTGTCCTTTTGCTTCTTATGCTTCTTCTTCGTCCTCTCTTGTGCCTCCTCCCACTTCACCGCCTGCTGCTGCAGCTCCTGGTTCAACTTGAACACAGTTTCTCGGAGTTGGTCATTCTCTGCCGATGTACTCGCAACTGACCCAGAACCAGAGCTACTGATGGGGTTCCCCTTGACGGTAACACCGAGCTCCGTGCCTCGGCCGTAAACACGACCACGGTTTCGGCCGCCAGCCACGCGGGTCCATATCTCCTCCTCGTCAATAGGTGGAGGCGCACTGCTACCCTCTTGTGTACTTTGAGTCCGCTGAGACTGAGCCTGTGTCAACGCTGCTTCAAATGCAGCCTACATAAAAAAATGGACGGCCATTAATTAACGATATTATAGTTAAGTTAAAAAAAACTAATAAGAATATTAATATGCTTACAGCGGTTTCCTCCGAACGTGCATCGACCCACTTCGTCTTGTCGCTCTTATAAGTGTGGGTCTCACAGAATAGTTCCGCCTCTGTTGGCGGCCGACCGAAGGTTTTTTCCTGCACATTAAACACCAACCATTATTTTAATTACCTAATATATTAAAATGGAGAAAAAAGAACAGCCCACTCTGACCGTGCATCATAATTACCAGTCGAGCCCGCGTGTCCTGTAAGCTAGCAGAGCCCCTTGTGTGGACGTTGCCACCACGACCCATGGTTCGCGCACGCTTCGAGCTGGCAGACCGGGCCTTGTACTCCTCGGTGGCCCAATAGCGCTTCAACTCCCCGAGCTGCTCGCCTGTGATCCATTCGGGGGCCGGGGTCTTCCCTTTCTTGATGTCCGTATAAAGTTGCTGCAGGCGCCGTCCAGCTCGGTAGTTGAACGCCTTCTTTGCAGCCTCAATCTTTCTCGGATCAATGGTAAAATTTTCCTGCAAACAAATATCACAATTATATAAAATAATTTATTAATTTGTTATTACATAATATCAAGACAATAGGGAACGACAACATATATATTACCAACCTTGAAAGCGTTGAACATCCGCTCCTTCTCCTCGGGACGGAGATCCTGCCACTTTCTAACGAACCGGTGATAACATTTTTTCACCGTATCCATCACAACTCGCTTTGCCAACCGGTGCGGAATGAACCTACAAAAGACATCAAACCGAAACATGTTAAATAATTAATTAATTAATAATATCATACCCGCTGGCTTTACCATCAACTCTCAGAATGGGCCGATCCTCGGTCGAGGATGAGTCAGTGCGCAGGTCACCACCAGCACGACCACTCGACCCAGAAGGCTACTGAGCCTCGGGCTGGCTCTCGTTAGGGGAAAAGGCTCAGCGAGGTTCGTCCGAATAGTCCCCGAACACTCTTTCGCCTTCCCCTACCACCGGCGACTGCATGAAACTGAGGGGAGGATGGTCGCCTGGCGTTGATAGCCCCGGTGTGGGCATAAAACCAGCCCCCGTCAGTGACCCGGACGAACGGGGCGACGTCCTGCCTCCCATCCCTCGACCAGGGCGTCGTGAGGGGAAGTACTCATTCACCTGCTTCTTTCCCTTGTCGCCGGCCATTACTTAACTGCACAAATTTAAAAAAAAATTAATTTACGATAACTACACATACATACCATAATAAACATAATTAAATCTAATTAAGCCCTAAACAATGTTGGTCTTGGTAACCAATACCCAAGAGGAGGGTGAATTGGGTATTTTTAGAAATTATTCTAATTTCACAAAATATTGCATTTTCATGCAATTAACGTTACTATGCAGCGGAATAAAATAATTAAAGATGTAACATAAGCATGCTCAATTATGTTTGTAATAAAACAATAAGATCAAGAGAGCAACTTAGTTATAAACAATTATCAATAGATGCAATTCTCAAATGCGCAAGATAATAATATAAGTTTGCAATAAATAAAGAGATAGAGTTAGAGAGATTGCAAACAGTGATTTATCCTGGTTCGACCACCCTTGTGATCTACGTCCAGTCCCCAAGCGATTTGCTCAAGATTTCTCCACTATCATCAAGCTTCTAACTTAGGTGCTTGACAAACCTTTACATCCAAGAGCACTCCTCACACTTAGGATCCCCCACCTTTGTGTAGAAGCCTCAAGAACCAAACCTTAGGGATACCACACCCTAAGCAACTAGAGGGATACCTCACCCTCTTTA
>QANU01111090.1:124107-135762 GCA_003254905.1 Nissolia schottii
CTTTGGGCATCATATGAATGTTCCTTCTTGTTCCATCTTGTTCTTGATGCCTTGGACTATCCTATACACAAGATAATTCACTAGAAAGCATAGTTAGTCCAATGTGTTCCAATATCTTCATATGCATATATAGATTAATCAATGCATCATACATATACAATTAGGCAAGGATCAAATTATATTAATCAAATAATATTCTTTGCCTAGCATGCATGCATTGTAACACTATAGCACTTGATATTCATGCATATGCATATTGACACAAATATATCCAATAGTTAATCCATCAAGCACATATAGAGAGTTATTGGATATGTTCTCAAAAGGATGTTTCATATATCATTGTATGATGTGTAAGCTATATGATTATCATCAAGTTCAATCATACAAAATCAAATGTATTCTTTTTAGCATATAACATCAAATGTATTCTTTTTTGCGTATGGCATCCTTTTGCATTCTAATTGTCATTATCTATTTGTTATGTTCTATTTGTCATCATCAAGGTATAGAACAACTAGGGAAACCTAGTTCTACAAATATAAACATATACAATAAGTATAGACAATTAGAACATATTGTATTTGTCATCATCAAAACATATTGTATTAAACAATTGGAATAACTTGGGAAACCTAGTTCCACAAACAACACCACGACTACTACTACTAATAATAATAATAATAATAACAATAATAATAATAACAATAACAATAACAATAACAATAACCATAACCATAATAATGCTACCTACATATAGCATACACTACCTACATAATACTAAACATATAGCAAATACTACCTACATAATAATACTACCTACATTATAATGCTAAACATATAACATATACCATAATAATATAATTTATAATATTATAATACAACATATATATATATATAGAATATAACATACACTACCTATATATATATATAATATAACATATATAATATAATATATTATAAATAAATATATATATATATACATATATATATATATATATGCAAGTCTCTCTATATATATAGCATACATACAACACACATATATACATACATATATATATATATATATCTAATATACACTACCTATATATATATATATATATATATATAACATACATACAACACACATATATACTTATATATATATACAACACATATACACTACCTATATACATATTATAAATATATATATATAGCATACATACAACACACACACACACACACACACACACATATATATATATATATATACAGTTATACATACATGAAGACGGTGGCGGTGGTTCTGGCGCACTGCGGTGGCGCTGGCGGTGGCAGTGGCGGACGGTCGCGGCGGCGGTGGCAGTGGCAGACAGTGGCGGACGTGGCGCTGGCGGTGGCAGTGGCAGTGGCGGACGTGGCGCACGGTTCGGCGGCGGCGGACGGAGCGCGAGAGAGAGAGAGGAGAGAGGATAGGAGAGGTTGTGGTCTCGGTGGGGGGGAGGAGAGGTTCTGGCCGCAATTTAAATAAGAACTTTACCGTCGGCACCGTCGGCCAAAACCGACGGTAAATGGTGCATTAATGACGTCGCTTGAAGTATCCATGCCATTACCGTCAGTGATAACCGACGCTACTATTGTACCGTTAGCGGTTCCGTCGTCCACTACCGTCGTCCATTACCGTCGCACTTGACCGAAGCTAAATACCGTTACCGTTTCCATCATTTATAACTGCCGCTAAAGTGCCTCTTTGAATTCTTAGCACATTACCGTCGGCAGCTAAATTACGGTGTAGTTTCCGTCGGTTTTTTCCAACGGTAATATTTGCACCAATAAATTGTTGTATACACGTGGCATTTTTCTACTGGTCTTAAGTTTCCGTCGATTTTTGCGTCGGGGAGTCTATCCCATGGTAATTCTACGCCTTTTCGAACGTCGACCGGTTACCGTCGATTATTTCAATTTGTTCCGACGGTAATACCGTCGGGTGGTGTCCGACGGTAAGTCCATGGTTTAGGGTTCTTTATCGTCAGAATAAGCCGACGGTAACATACGCTTAATTTTTGCTCAGCCCTGGCGACACTTTAATTGAGCGATTGATAAAGGCCAAGACCAACATGGTTGTAACCAAGTTGGGAAACCAATAATATGATAATCCCCAACACCTGATTACAACCACCTTGGCCTTGGCCTTTATCACTCTCCTAATTAACGTGGCGCCAGTATATAAGCGAGCAAAAATTAATAATAATTAAATAATCAGCCAGTTAATGAATAACAAAGTCCAAGATGGTGGTAGTCATCACTATTCCCCCAACAGGACAGCTGATCGATAATTACCACCGTCTTGGACTTCGCATCCATTAGATGGCTCAGTTTACGCAACGGCAACAAACTGATAACCAAATTAAACTAATATCACGTCCACGACGACAAAAGCATCGCACGACGGATAATAAAGGGGAGAATCGATGAGAGAAGAGAAGAGAATAGAAAATATGGTGCAGGTTTAGAAGAATGGGGGGAGGGGTATTTATACTAATTGGCCACATCATTACCGTCGGACATTTCCGACAGTAATGTCCTTGGAACGGCGCGGCCATTAATAGCCCTATTGAACGCTTTGAAAACGGCCGAGCGTTGGGAAGAGCGGTTGAATGATCGCCACAATTACCGTCGGCTCATACCGCCGCTACTGCATGTGCTATAGTTACCGTCAGATGTATCCGACGGTGTGGTTCTTGGATCCGGCGGAATGTTGAACGGCCGCCCGTTGGAAAGAGTGTGGAACACGGTTTCCCTAGTTGTTCTAATTGTTTAATACAATATGTTTTGATGATGACAAATACTATATGTTCTAATTGTCTATGCTTACTGTATATGCTTATATTTGTAAANTATTTACCGTCGGGATGGGCCGCCGGTAATTGTCACACCATTTGGTTACTGAATACACGTGGCTGTTTGCTACTCGTTTCTACTTTCCGTCGGTTTCAGCCGACAGTAAGTTTGTTCCCGCCATATCCTGCGAAAAACTTACCGTCGGATGTTGCGTCGGTTGTCATATCCCATGGTAATTTCACGGTTTTTACGCCGGTCCACTTGCTTCGACCGGTTACCATCGGCGTTTTAGTTTCTTCCGACGGTAATTACCGTTGGCTCGCGCCCGACGGTAATGGATCGACGGTAATTGCCATTTTTGTTGTAGTGTTTACGGTTACGAGCCTTGGGAACTTTCTTCTGTTCTTGGCTACCAACCTTTGTGTCGCCAACATTTCATGTCCCATTTGTCGCCAATGACTATTGCGACACAAGCTCTTAGTCATAATTCTCTACCTGTCATAACGCGAATTTTGGCGACCTAACAGTTCCATAATTTCTCCTTAGCTCTAATTGGCCTCAGTTTCAAGCAATCAAAAAAGTGACTACTCCTTGTTTACCACTATTCATGTCCTCCTGTGGACAGTTGGTGATGGACGGTGATGACGTATCAGTTAACCCGTCACCAGGGATCATTTCTACATCACTGTCCATCACCAATCATTCACAGGGACCAAAATCAAATTTTCACATTTTTCAAGGGCTAAAACTTATCATGAGGGACTAAAACCAAACTTTTTCATGTTAGAGGGACTAAAAACTTAATTAACCCTATTTTTAAATTTAGGGGCTTAAGTGCACATAGCTCATAGTTTAGGGGGCTAAAATGCATTTTTTTTCCAAAAATATATGCTAAAATTTATATTTTTTATAAGAAAAAAATTAAATAGTATTTGTGTTACTTGTTAGGAAATTCCTAAAATTTGAATTTAAAATAATATGGTAGAGATTTGATTTCAAATTGCAGGTAAAATATTTAATTTTGTTAAAACTTTGAATGATGTTTATTTTAAGGTGATTGCTAGCTTGCACTAGGAAATTTCAAGAGAATGAGACACCTACTGGCATGGTTATCAAACTCGCGAGTTTAAGTAAACTCGTGGAGCCTCCGTAAACTCGGATCGTAAACTAGGATCGTAAACTCGTACGAGTTTACCTATTATTAAAAAAATTTTAAAAAATATTTTAAAAAATTATTATGCTACAAAAATATATTTAATAAAACTTGAAATTCATAAATACATTTATATCCATAACAAAGCACAAATAAAGATGAAATATATGAGTTCTAAGTTCAATTCATACATAATACAGATAACATAATACATAGTATTGATTACTAAACATCACAAGAAGCGAATTTGTGACGATGATGTCTTCAATATAGAACACTAAAGCACAAATAGCAATGCAGAGGTCACGCACCCTGGTGGGAAAGATCCCTGAGCAAAGGATGAAATACATACGACGGATTAGCGACGGAGCACAAGCAACGACGGAACACAACGGAGCACGATTGTAGGCGCAACTGTAAATGATAACTCTAAAATACTTAAATGACCTAAATCTAAAAACTCATAGTTATGGAAACAATATCAAACTTGTTTTGTTTCTTAAAAAAAAATAAAAAATAAAAAAAAAAACCTGTCTTGTGGGTAAACTCGTAAAATCGGGAGTAAACTCGCGATTTTATGCGAGTTTACCCGAGTTTACCTGATTTTACCCAGAAACAAGTTTACATGCGAGTTAGCTCGATTTTACAACCTAAACTCGTAAAATCGTATGATTTTACGTGTTAAATCGCGATTTTAATAACTATGCCTACTGGACTAAGGTGCACCATAAATATTTGGAACCACTTATATCAGGTAAGGTTGTTAAAATTCAAGATTAGAAGAGTAAAATAAAAATATAAAAGGGTTAAATATGTTTTTAGTCGACCCTGTAAAATTAAAAAGTTTGTGTTTGTCCCTATAAAATTTTTCGTTAGGAATTAGTTCCTATAAAAAAAAACTTTGTTTGGTTTTAGTCTCTGCCATTAGTAGGAGATGGTATCCGCTGACGTGTCCGTTAAATGTGCCACCTGGCACATCACATGACAAACATGTGACGACCAACCCAGTCCTTGCAAACCCGACCCGGTTTCTTTAAAAAAACATTTTAAAAAAAAACAAATAATCCCTCACTCTCTCTTTCTTAGAACCCTAATCCCCAAAATGGTTCCATTCTCCACCATTCTCTGTCGACAGAATTGTAGGTTCTTTCTCCCACCACAACAACCACCACCTCCGCCACATCATCACCTCCGTCTCCAACACCTCCAACCTCAAGGTCATCGTCCTCGACTTCTTCACCTACAACACCGCCACCCTCGACATCCCCACCTACTTCTACTACACCTCCGGAGCTTCCAAGCTCTCTCTCCTCTTCTACTTCCCAACCGTTTCATGAAACCACAACTAAATTTGCTAGAGAAATTCACTTGAACCTCTAGATCCCGGGACTGCCGATGGTTTCCACCGATGACTTCCCGGACATGACGATGGACTGCGGAACCCCTATTTACAATGTCTTCCTTGACATAATAAAGGTGATAAGGGACAACAACGACGTCATCGTGAACACATGCGACCATTGAAGGGAGGGCCAGAAGAGCGTTGAATGGAGGAAGAATAACCGACACACGAGAGGTTTTCTGCATCGGCCCCATGGTTTCTTCTGTTGATACTTGAGAGAGCGTTGTTGTCAACAGAGAGAGTCGAATTCATCGAGACAGAGGGTGATTCGTCGAGAGAGAGAAATTAGGCAAAGAAGGCTAAAGGTTTTCTCTCTTTATTTTTTAATTTTTTTTCTTTTTTTTAAACTGAAAATGGGTCATGGGTGGGCGGGCTAGGTTTTAGGTTGAGAGTTCATCACGTGTGTCACATGATGTGCCAAGTAGTTTGCCACGTGGCACATTTAACGGTTAGCAGAAGACGTCCCTCGATAACGGCAGTGATTATAATCAACCAAAAACATTTTACATGGACTAAATCCTAACAAAAAAATTTACAGTGACCAAACACAAACTTTCTAATTTTATAGGGACTAAAAACATATTTAATCCAACATAAAATGTGAAATTGTACACGATTTAAATTGTAAGATCATTAGATTCAATCGATAATAATAAAATCATATGACTACTTCAAAATCGTAAGATCCTAACGTTTTAAAATTTAAATATAAATCTTAACCATCTTTCTTTTTCTTGCATCCTCAAAGAGGAAAATGATTTTCCTCCATAGAGCCTTATCCACCACATATTCGGTTATATATATTCTCTTTTTTACTTTTAAATATTTTGTTGTCATCGTTTGAGGAATACAATATGTATATTTATAAGTATTTTTCCTAAAATGAATAGATCAAGTGAGGGAACAAAGGTAATTTCTCAAACAACAAATCAACATAGTTATTAATAATAATAAAAATAAAAAAAGCAAAAGTTTCAATGCTTGTAAGACCTAGTATTATGCTAGCAGTTATGCTTTTTTACATTAAATGTTATCCATCTTACAACTAACATACATATAGGCACGACACTCGGAATAACATGTGAAGAAACATTTTTAAAGAGATGAACAAATATTATAAAAGTAATGACCAAATGTTTTCACATATGAAAGTAAAAATAAAATAGGGTTTACGCTACATGCATTAACTCAAAAACGGTAATTGTCACACACTCTTTCATGCTCTTAACTTACAGTTCAAAATGTGTGCATCCACGTCCCCTTATAAACAAATATTACAAATTAAATAAATAAACATCACAAAATAAATAAATAAACATTATCGAACACAAAAATAAATGTCACGCTCTTTCTCGTGTTGGCTCAATCGTTCACTCTCTCATAAACAAACATTATATAAAAAATTATGAAAGACTTAGCGAAGCCAAGTCACATAAGTTTAGTTAACTATAAAAATTAAATTATGAACAATTCATATGTTTAGTAGAAATAATTTGGACATAAATTTTTTCTTCAAAACAGTGAGAATAAAATTCAAAATGAATTCAGATTATTCAAAATTAATTAATGTAGATTACCTATGAAATCAATGATGAGGCGACCATCTGAAAACCTTCCGGCGGGTCTCTGAAAGTAGGTCTCTCCATACGGCGGTAGTTGGGGAAGAAAGGCAGCAGCCAAGCCACCGGTATCCGAGTTTGAGTCACCAAAATTGAAGATGGCGGGGAAATTACAATCTTTTGTGGCATACACGGGGTTCAATACTGTGGTAGTAACAGAAATAACTACTAAAAAGAGTGACGTACGTGGGTTGTAAAAATTTGTAGTGATGGAATCTTGGTTACTATGTGTCTGTGTAAGGGTGTATCTATCGGGTGCCCTAATATTTTCACGGTCCCGAAGATCATACCCCTCTTGGGCAGCGCCACTTGTACTCGCTCCATCATCATTGCCCCTACACAGGCACGTAGTAACCAAGATTTCCATGGGCAAAGATGAATATGTATGTGTACCAGAATGAATTGACCAACTTGAATTCAAATTATTATATTTCACATAAATATTTCACATAAACATTACATCGCAATTATAGTTCTACGTCTGGCAATCACATAAACATTATTTCGCCTGAATTTTCCACACTATTTGACATATTCAGACCCTGTCAAAAAAAAATTACACTTCTGAATTTGCCAAAAGGGGTGACAAATTCAGAACCGGAGCCCATATATTTGTAATTTTTTTCCTCAGTCATACATATGAAATACTTTATTTTTCAACTCATAAAAAGGTAAAAATCCGATATTTGTGAAAGAAGAAATTTGATGTAAACATTCAGTTTGGTGTCAAGATACTACTATTCTATTTCACGCGCATAGCAAATGTTGGGCTTCCTCTTTGGGGTAATTACATATATATGGTTTTCAATGGGGGCAAATCCGAAAATATGGACGGAATAAAAAAATTACGGATGTATGGGCGAGGTGCATGAAATCGAACCACGTTTGGCCGATTTCAGAAAGAAAAAAAAAAAACCGGGGCTGAAATCGGCCCAGGGGCTGCCGATTTCAGCCCCGGATTCCCATACAATCGTAATTTCCTTGCAATGACCACATTTTGGAAAATAAATGTTAAGGGGGCAATATACATGTAAAAAAACCTTCCTCTTTCTCTCGGCTAGCGATCCAGTTTTGCTGTGACTTTTGGTAGTGTAATTGTGTCAATCCCTTAAAACAACATGAGCAGCATACGTTCTACATAAAATTGGTATTTACCCTTGAGAAAAAGCCTAAAACTCAACTAATTTTTGTAGCATAATTAATTTAGTGAAGAAGTATCAACCACCTGAAATGTCTTTGAGATTGCCCAATAAATGTCTTTCCGTGACATGTTTGGCTGAAAAGATGAAATAACTAGGCCACATGTTTGCACGGGTCTTCTTTATGGACAACAATAATAGATGTCACCGTTGCGCTACCGTATACAAATTCAGTGAGACTTATAATAAATATAAAATTTAATTTTAAAGTCTCATTTTTCAAGTATTTCTCTCGTTCCCCAGATTGTAACTTAATTGAATAAAGGTTTGTAACATTTGTTTAATCAAGTTTGTGACAAAAAAATATATTTTTATGAGAATATGTGTCAATAGAGTAGAAGAGTGAGATGATGTGTCATGAAGGTGTAATGTCAGATTTAATAACTTTGTAACTCACGATAATAATTGATAACTTTGTTAAATGAAATTTGTAACTAGAAAGTGCAATTTATGGTGATCTGTGTGAGTGGAGCAGAGGAAAGAGATGACGACTTGACTAATAACAAACTCTCTCTTCTACTCCATAGATGACAAGTTTTCCTTCTTTTGCTCCACTTGTACACATTCCCATAAGAAATGCATTTTTTATTTACAAATTCTATTGAACAAATGCTACAAACCTTTTTGGCTCCGGTTACAAAATGACTCGTGACAACTTTTTCATTAAAGTTTTAAACTTTATTGAACCAATGTTACAAACTTTTGTTGCTTCTGTCACAAACTTTTGTTGTTGCAATTAAGGTTATCAAACTTGAGAGTTTAAGTAAACTCATGGAGTCTCAGCAAACTTGAATCGTAAGCTCGACTCGTAAACTCATATGAGTTTACATACTTAAAAAAAATATGTTATAAGCAATATAATTAGGAACTAAATTTGATTAAATATTGTATTTATAATTGAAATTGAATAATGTTAACTTTAAATTAAATTAATGAAAGAAATATCATAAAATACACCTTAATACATGACACTTAGCAGTTCTGTATTATTTTATAGTTCAATAAAATATAACTCAATTATGATAAATATATGAAATTAGCTAAATAAACTCAATATATATTATCTCATATAAACAAAGTTATGTAAGTATCTAGCAAAGTTGCAAAATTTGTACATTTTGACGTAAACTCGTAAACTCGTAAGTATGTTTTAATTCATGAACTCGCCAGTAGAATCGAGAGTTTACTTAAACTCGTACGAGTCTACCAAACAAGAGTTTATTTAAGTGTTAACTCGTTTTGTGTAGTAAAATCGTAAACTCGTAAAAAAGTTTACCAGTTAACTCGAGAGTTTAACAACCATGGTTGCAATTAGCTAATAACTCCAATTTGTCATTATGCATTGATGTTTATGGTCGACCCTTAATGATACGTATATGATCGACCCATATATATCAATTTGGGTCATCTTTAGGTTGTTATCAATTGCATCACAGACATCATTGGGTCGCCTACCACAAATTGAGACCTGATGACATTTTTCTTAACTTAGCAATTTTTTAGTATAACAAAAGTGTTATTCAGACTTACTATTTGTGGAACACTATGTTGCTTACAACTTATTTACTATTGGATGAGATCTAAATTAGAAGTGGATCCTATTAAAATCTTATCCAATGTTAAATGAGTTGTGAATTAGTATAGTGTCCTACAAATAATGAGTTCAAATAACGCTTCTCATCTAAAAAATTTAAGTTGTGGAGACAACATTACATAAGTATAATAACAATTTTTTTTTACATAGTTACATTTAGGCATAAAAATATATTAATAAAAATAGCACAATATCAATTTACAATTGTTCTCTTCTTATTTTCATATTTTGAAAACGTTAAATGATATTTTCATTATCAATGTCATCAAATAATAACTCTTTTTTTTGTATTTTATCAAACAATCGTTCAATCAATAATACAAAATCAAGCAATCATTCAATCATTCACCTCATGCGATTACAAAGCCGATTCTATATAATATTTATAGCATAAAAAAGTTGTATCAACATATATAGTCGCCACAAGTAAGATCTGTAACATCCCGATTTTTCCTTAGAGAAATAATCGTAAACATAAATATTTAACTAATTTTTTAATCACGATTAGGGAATTAGTTTGGGAAACTAATAGGTAAAATAATTCCCCGGAGAAAATTCATAAAACACCTTAAAGTATTAATGCCCTTAGGTAGGGGGTAATTAGAGGATCGCGACGGTATAAACGGAATATTTTTCGGACGACCGTACGCGACGCACCGAGACTGCGAGCGATAAAACACGAGCGAACCGGAACCGGGAGGAAATGAAAATTTCAGCAGCTGAACCGAGTGAGAGAGGGCTGCACAGCTGATTGGGATTTTGTCCAATCCCTTAAGTCATGCTTCCAAAATCCCATCACCATACCTTTCTTACACATGCCCATACCCACCCATGTAACATCTCGATTTTTTCTTAGGAAAATAATCGTAAATATAATTATTAGATTAATAATCTAATCACGATTAGAGAATTAAGATGGAAAATTATTAAGTAGAATATCCCTCGGAAATAAAACGTGTCGCGATAGGAAATTCGGCGGACTACCGGACAGTCGTTGTTCGCCGATGAAATTTTCTGACGCGCAAAGGGTGTACGTGAAAATAATCCCCCGGAGAAAAATTCACAAACACCTTTAAATATTAATACCCTTAGGTAGGTGGGAATTAGAGGATCGCGACGGTACAAACGGAATATTTTTCGGACGACCGTGCGCGACGCATCGAGACTGTGAGCGATAAAACACGAGCGAACCGGAACCGGGGGGGGAAGTAAAATCTCAGCAGCTGAATGTGGGGCTCCACGGTTGGGAGATGGGATTTTATCCCAAAATAATCCCCTAAATTATGCTTCCACCACCTTACCTTTCTTGCACATACCCATACCTACACCCATACCTTCTACTACTCATCTAATTTATTAAATCACAAAATTCAATTTAATTTCTCACCATTCAGCCACCCAAGGCCGAACCTCATCAGCCCTCTCCACTCTCATCTTCATTCTTCTAAAACACTCCAAAACCTCTTCAAGAAAGCTTAGAGAAAAGCCACCAAAGAACCACCATCTTCTTGACCACAAATCAAGCATTCTTCCACCATTTTCCCTAAGCCAAAAACCGAATCCCATAGCCAAGTTTCCTCATATTTTCACTTATTCTACTTCACTCACCATCAAGGAAAATAAACATCATCATCCTCCATATTTTCTCAAAATATTCAACTTGAAAAAAGAGGGGATCTCAAGCTTTGGAGCAACAAAGCTTCTTGGACTTCAACCCAAGCTCACCACACCACATCAAACCAACACTCAACAAGTGGGTAACTATGCATAAATCACCTCCTTGGTGATCTATTTATGGTTATTGTGAATATGTGATAAAATGCACATAATATGTGTTTTATGCCTTGAAATGAACTTGCATGTGTTGC
>QANU01111102.1:0-12194 GCA_003254905.1 Nissolia schottii
TTGAGGGTGGTTCCAGAATATTCTACATCATTATGTATTTCTCTTACATTCTAGACTTCTCTAACTTATTAGATATCTCCATTACATTCTAGATACTTCTACTTCTAAATACATTTACAATTCATTAATCATATATTCTAGATGTTTCTACACTATATGATTATGTAGACATTAGTAGAAGATTCTAGAAAATTGCATCAACTTCAACAAGGAAGGAGTCGTCCAGGGAGCAGTCTTCGGTCATGCCGAAAGGGTAAGGGACGGCTACGGAGCCACAGCTTGTGGGGCAACTCTGCTTGGGTTGAGATGGTGATGATGCCACTTTTCCTGCTGCAAGGATTACGAATGATGGTATCAAAAGAAGGCGAAAGGTGTGAGGCATATGCTTGTTGCTAGTCGTTTATCATCAAACAAAGTGTTCTATGAATCTTCTGAAAGGAAGGATGAGAGGCACAACTACGCACGTAAAGCTGTTGGCTAGATCGTTAACTCTCTTGAGTTTATAATGTTTATATATAATAAGCGTTGATGCCATGCTCTAAAAGTTCCTATAACTTGGCGTTTTGATTAATTGTTTTGCTGACGTGACTGAACAATTTCCATGCTCTTTCGTTTTGGGTTCTGGCTAATGGTGTTTGTACAGCACTGATCAGGGGAAAATTAAGAGCTGAAAACAAGTAATAGACTAATAGTTAAAGATAGAAATCCATGCAGGCTTACTAAAGCTTATCAGATTTGAGTTGTATATATATTTAAAGTAAACGAGCCGAATATTGATCTATTCAAACAAACTCAGTACTAATTAAAATATTCTCATTCCAAACTCAACTTTGAATTGTAATCAAGGGCTCCGACTTATGTGGACCGAAAAATTCCAAGAATGAAACATGAAAAATGTCATCTTCTTTAAATGAACTAATTTAAAAGTTGTTTAAAAAATAAATCAATTTTATTGTAAAAGGAGGGGATTTGAATCGACTCCCGTTTAACTTTTTTTTTAAACTGGAGTCAAATTAAGGTTTAGGGTTTGGGTTTAGGGTCGATTTAAAAAATTATTATTTTTTAAAACAAAGTCAATTCAAATTGACTCCTACATGAATCTATTTGAATCGATTCATTTGGGAGAAAAATTGTGTTTACCCAGGCTTAAGAAAAAAAGCAAGGTTTCATTGTATGATATGTTTGTTATGACCTGTTTATGGATGTGTTTTGTTATTACTTGTTTTATCGCTTTTTGTTTAATTATTGTTACAAACTTTATTCTTTATTCAAACGTAAACAAATTAGTCATTAAGAAATAACAAATTCAACGAAATGAATTACATAATAAAGTAATATACATAACTTAAGTTACATACATAAAGTTACACAAATAATTATATAAAGTTACATACAATATATACAAAATCAAAATAACCTAAAACTATCTATCGGGGGGCATTATGGCATTGACCTCATGGAACATGATATTTTCCTCCTGTGTGGCATGTCGGCGTGCGCCTTAGACGAATTAATCGACGTGGATGCTATTGCTGAGCTCCCCCTAGCCCCCATCTTCACTCTGTGATCCTAGTGGAGACGCTACAGAAGATGTTTCTTGCTCCAAGGCGCCAAGAAGACCTCGCTCTACGGAAGTCATGTCGAGGGGGGAACGTTAGGCCCAACACCATCACCTGATGGGGGATGATAGCAGTAGGAATTGTCGAATTCGCTCCACATCTGCGTCGGTCCCCAAGAATTTGTCCTCCCACTGTGGTGCAGCCGGTGTGTGTAGCTGAGGTCGATAGACATCACCATCGCCCACTGGAATCTACTGTTCTGGCAAGAAAACTTTTCCTAAAGACAACCTAGTGTCAACCTGACACGAAGCATAAAGAGTCGACGCAGCGACAAATCTAGGATATGGCTCTTGGTCCTGCCAAAACCCCATTGTCGCCTCCCCTCAAAAATAGCGACTGCTAGAAGCATATGGCTACTACTGGGGGGACTCGGCCGACTCGTCATCCACGTCGGCATACGCATATGACTTCTGCTGTTGGGGTGGCTCGAGCTCGTCATCCATTAGAATATCGAAGTCCTCGATATCAAAGTCATCACGGTCTTCGTACTACCACTGTGATGCACATGTCCCTCCTCTCCTCTTAATTAGTAGTGTACGCCAGTTAAGAACAGAAATCGGGACTACAACTAGAGGTGGCGCTGCGGGAGCCTTGTTAGGAACATCTATTAGAAACTTTCTCAGCGCTGGCTCAATATTCTCGACAAAAAAACTCTAGAAACCTTCGTGCCCCGTACTACTAAAAGTACTGGAAGGGGGCCTAGAGCCTGCAGAAAGGGAGTATGGGGCTACCCTATTTGCAAGTGTATCCCAAGCCTCGTGCCATTTGGTATGAAATACACGCCAGTCAGTCCCCTCAACCCCCTTGGCATCCTTTGAGTGCAAGCAGTCGATGTCAATTGGCATCCGAGGTAGCCACCGGGCACCATCGAACCGTTGAACCACATGGTCCGTATGGTGCCACTCAAAGATGGCGAAGCAGATAAGGGTGGTATTTGATGCCCATATCAGTTGCTTGTTTTATACCCACCCAGGTATCACCGCATTTACATTTTGCTCGTTATACGATGTTTTTAATATTGATAAGTGGTTTTTTTCCTACCTATATTTTATCCTACAATTGAGCAATTAGCATACCTTTTCACTCTATTGCCATGGAATTATCTAGAATTTGTGCCAAAGTCTCCTTGAGCATTGAATTAGAGAAATGGGATAAAAACTAGTGGAATTATGACACTTTTACACTTGACCACTATTTTGTGTAGTGCTATGAAATTCTAGATCCCATAGGTCATGCAAGGAGATAATAGAGGAACTAGGTGCCCATTAGGAACTTCCAAACCAAAGTCCATCTACCCCAGTGATGAGGAGCCATTACAACGAGTCATCTGCCCTAGCAACCATCATCCACTCCAACGGCTGACGTAGACCTAAAATTTTTGTTAGGCTCGAGAAAAGTATAGATAGGCCAAAATAAGAAAGTATTATAAGTTGTGCGCAAGTACACAAATGCTGTAGCATTGTTTCACTCTCTTTTGTACTCTTTAACATTGTTTAGAAACTGTCTCTATCTCCTCTAATTCTCTCATCCTTCTCTCCACCTTCTTTCTAGGATTTCTCCATTTCTACTTGTAATTTTAGGTTTCTAAGCTTGTAACCTCCATCCAATAGGGAGTAACTAATACTTGTACATGGATTGAGCCAACAAACTCAAGGGTTTTCAGGTTTTCATGCTTAATGGTAAATTCTACATTGGAATTTTGATTCTCTTTTCTCATGTTTGCTTCAATTTCATGTTATGGGTTATTAATGTGATATTGTTGTGGTGTAGACTTTTTTTGATTGCAAGTGTTCTTCGATTATAGGTGTTAGGTAGCCAAAATTCGCGGTATGGTTAGAAGCAAATTTTTACTTAGAGTTAGCGTCAAGAACTAGTGGCAACGCGAATGGTAATGACATTAGCGACTTGAATGTTAGTAGCTATTGGTGGTAAAAAAATTGTCAAGGCTCACTAAAGAATGGGTCACGACAGAAGATTTGCCGTGACAATAGTTAATTGGCGACAGAAAAGTTGCCAAAGGTTAACTAAGAAAGTGGTCGGGAGGGAATACTTGTCGCGACAAGAACCAAGCGGCGACAGAAGTCAAGGTGACTTAGGGGTCACTAGTTAAGGAATGTGTCGACACAGCAGTTCGACGATCAAGATAAGACTATCGCAAAGATGATAGTTCATCAAAGAATAATGATGGTTGCATCCTAGTAGTGGCCTTACGTAAGGCAAACATTACGACTCATTTCAAGACTTAGCGGAAAATTGTGTTGTCAAGTCAGCCCTATGGAGGGAGTGGTTAACAAATTTAAACACGAGATAACCTCCCATCTGACGTGGCCACGAAGGAAAGTAACCTCCCACCTTCAGAGAAGTGGCACAACTACTAAGGAATGTGACGAAGGAAACCGCTGCATGTCTTGTCACACATGCAAGCATAACTGACCTGAGTTATGCGAGCCACGGTGAATTGAAGTGATGACCATCGAAGGGCTGGGGGAAGACGGTTAACGACAGTTTAAGAGCCCTAAAACTCTATAAATGCAGGGCTCGTGGGCTAAACTCAAGGTGGTTCACTGACACTCCTACCGACTCACGTAAGTCCCCCAGCCGGCAAACAGCAGTCCCACGGAAGCTCAGCGTACACCACCACCCTTTTCTTTTCACTTTATTTCGCTGCTTTCCTGGGAGTAGTTCGTAGATTGTAGGCTTTCTCTCAACCTTGTCACTCTTTTCTCCCCTCGGCAAGGATACTTTGTAATCAAAATCACCACCCAGTGATCATGAATATATATATATATATATATATATATATATATATATGTATGTATATTTGCATTTTCTGTTCTCACTTCCTACTCTTCTCTCAATTGCGAATTCACACCCTTGCTCTTCACCAAGAATGCCTTAATCGCTTGTCCCCATTAAACAATCTTTTGTGTTTCCGCCGAAAGATTCCCTGAAATTATTTCGCATGAAACAATAGGCATATGTATGATTGGGGGTTTCTCATAATTAGGATAAATTTGATGGATTATTCAAATCAACTCTAATTGGGTAATTTAGTGGAATAGAATTAAATTGATCTTGATTGAGATTAGGTTAAGGTAATTGATGATTAGGATCAGTACATGGTCATAGGGTTGTGATTATGATTGGCCATGTCTTGGACTAATCTATCCCTAAGGGAAATCTGATTGTGGTTTCCTTACATAGAATTACTTGTTGATTAGTGGATTCTAATTGATAGCTTAACTACCCAAGTGAAACAATATTTTGAATCAATGAATACAACCCATGATCCAAAGGGATTTCCATGTGCGTGTACTTTTAATTCATTGTCTTTAGTTAATAATTGTGACACACTACTTTAAACCCTCATTTGGTTACATAGAATAGCAATCTCAATTTGGTAGTCAATTCTTCGAGAGATGACTCGTGTCAACTTATCTAACTATGGCTAATTAGGGCATATTCAATCAAAAACATTTGGGATACTCAAACCATCTTTATTTGCTTAAACCTTCCTGTAGATTGGACACAAATAAGCAGAAGGTCGGTTAACAAATTGGCATCATTGCCAGGAGAGTTAATCAATTGATATTGCTATTTTATTGTTGTTGATACTCGCTAGAGTGAATCATATCGCCTGGCGATTGCATTCACCCCTAGTGAGTGAAATATTTGTCGCAACTATTTCCAAAAAGACTTTCTTTGCTTCTATTCTATTTTTCAATTCTACAATTCATTTTGTGTTACCATATTTCCTTATTCTACAATTCTACAAAAGATCGAGAGGACGCCTAACAAAAGGAACATGCTAAGTTTGATAATCAAATTGTTAGACATGCAGGGATATGGCTAACAAAAACAAAAATAATCTCACGTTGGAACAATGGGCCATTGGGAGTAGGGATATTTTTGGCTCATTGGGAGCGCTTGAGCGCTACTTGTTGCGCTTGAGCGTCCAGAGAGGATAAAAGTGGGGGCTCTTAGTGAAAGGACTTTTAAAACATGGAAACAAGGCTTTTAAAACCCAAAATCTTGCCTATCTCCCTTTTTTAATCTTCTTCCTCAAATTTCTCATACCCACCACCACTTTCCTCTCTTGAAAACCTCCATAACTACCAAAGCTCCATAGTTACACACACACGCAAACCCATCATGATTCATTTTCTTTTTCATCTCCTTTCTACCACATTTATCCTAAAAATATTAAGAGTCCCCATTCTCAAATCCTAACTAAGTTTTGTGAGAAAAGGGTAATTTTTTGGTGTTCTCAAGCTTGATTTGAAAAGCATTGTGCTTTGTGGTTATCTCTCTCTCAAGTGGTATGTTTATTTTTCTCTCTTTACTTCAATGTTAGTTTAAATCCTAGGATAGTCAATTTATTTGTTTCCTATGATATGAGTATTTGATATATTAAGCTTTTGACAATTGTTGAGGTTGGTGTTTGATGTGAAAAAGATATGTTAATGAATAAGGTTTCTCTTAGTTGCTATTTTTGTCAATAGCCAAGTTCTCGAACTTGACTGTGTTAACAGAAATTGCAATTGAGCATTAAGAGTAAAAATTGCATACTTGTAGTGAGAGAGATAGATTGCTTTGCACAATGTCAATTAATTAGTTGTAGTTTGTGAACTGTCTAATTGCTCTTAAAATTGACTTGGTGCATTGTTAAAGTTGCTAGTTGTTTAATCTAACAGAGACTTTGCCAACTTTGGATGAGATATGGATTTATGTTATGCTCTTGTCAGTTTCAGGTAAAACATGAACAAAAGAGGAAAAAGAATGATAGTTCAGTCATTTGGAGGGGACGAACAAGAAGAAGATCTAAACTGACCTACCGACATGGTCAGTTTGCAAGATAAGAAGCAGAAGAGAAATACAAGACCAATTTGGTCGGCAGAACCACCCATCATGAACGAAGGTTATCCACAAATGTTACTTACTGGAGACCGTGTAGGACGACATTATTAGATAAGCATTGAGGTGGCTTGATGGAGGAGCCAAGAAGTAAGGCATAAGATAACTTGGTAAGGGAATTCTACGCTAATCTAGCATATGCACAACATCAATTTGTGTTCCAATGAGACCAGCAAGTTGACTTCTACCTTGCCGATGTAGATGCATTCTTCCAAGTCCTTGATAAAAAGGGGATAAGATGACTGAATGTGTTAAAGGAAGGACACATGAGAAAGATGGGATGGTCAGCGTAGCTATAGCCTGTGAAGGAATAGACTAGGTGAGAAATGGCAACGAAGGTATCTCGAACATGAAAGTCAGATATTTGATTAATTCAACCCACATTTGGCAGCTCTTTGTTAGCAGCAGGTTGCAACCAATCAAACATCCAGGTTATGTACCTATTAATGGTTGCATCATGCTATACAACATGATCACAAAGAAGACAATTGATGTGGGGAAGGTCATCTGGAACCACCTTCCCCCTTTAGAAACCCCTAAAAGGGGTTAGCATTTCCTTGTCCGATCACTGGGATGGTAGCAACAAGCGACATAGCCAAAAGAAATGGTGAAAGGGTGATCAAGCCATTAGATACTATGATTGAGGCAAATATCGGCTATGCCCTACACAAGGGCACAAAAAGAAGAAAGTGAAGACCTCAACACCCTTTGCACAAGAGATGACTAACCTGACCTAGAGGATGCAAAATGTAAAGGTGTAATAGAGGCAACACTTCACTTCCATGGGCCAGTATTTGACTGGCTAATCTGCGAATCAATAGATTTTGGCCGATATGATCTGGTTTCTGGCACATGTAGAGATGCGTGATTAGATGCCTATCTTTCCCTCGAGATCATCATATGAGGACATTTATCACTTAATATGGGGGCAGGAGCAGCAGCCTTAGCCACAACAACCATAATAGTGACAACCACAAAACTACGACTTAGGCAATGAGTCGGATGAGTAGAGGCATTTCTTTCCCTCATTCCATATCATTTCATGCATAAAGACTATGCAAATTTTAAATTTAGGGGATGGGGAAAACTTGTATTTCATGCATTCGTGCATAGTTTCTTTTTTCTTTTAGGTAGTTTTTGTTTTAAGTTTGTTATATAAAAAACCTAGAGATAGATTTTAGATTTTGGAGAGTTATCAGGTCTCAGATTCGAGCCTTGTGAATGGGAAAAATCCTCGCTAAGAGACCTTTACCTCCTTTAAGGGACCTTAGTCAAGTCATGCAAAGTTAGTCGGGTTTTTGGTAATAGGGCTCAGATGCTAGTGGTTTAATCGAGATAGAAAAAAAATAATAGATTCAAGCTATTGTGCACAATAATGGGCCGTATGCACATTGGAGCGCTAGCAGCCTAACTTGTTTTCTGGTCTATAGCCCACCCAACTTAAACCATATAATCTTGTAGCAAATCCGAGCTCACTTTACAAATATTTGGATCGTCGGCCCAATTGTGATTGAAACAAATCACTTTATAATCAGAAGAATTAAAAAAAAATTGTTTGTTTACTACTTTTCAATTACAATTTGCCATGTGCACTAAAATAAAAATAAAAACTAAATTCAGATGCGTGGCCCCACCCCTGCACCTATATTTAAGAGTTTCTAAGAGAATTGTGAGTTTTTTACTCTCTTACCCTTACTGTAGAAACTAATTACCAAAATACCCCTGTTTCAAAACATTTTACCAAACTACCATGGTTTGGGCTGACGTGGCATCCACGCTACGCGTGGCATGCCACACAGGATTCGCCAACGAGGGAGACGAATTTGGCTTAAAATTGCCAACAAGGGTGGCGAATTTGCCCTAGAAGTGGCATCAAGGTTGGCGAATTCAGTGCAATAGAAAAATGAGCATTTGCACTAAATTCGCCAACAAGGTTGGCGAATTCAACATGAATCTGCCACGTGTACTGTCTGCATGGCAGGGCAAGCAATCTGGCGGGCCATAGTCCCTTTGATTTTTTTTTCTTGTGGAGTGGCACCATCATGAATTTGCCTCCCTTGTTGGCGAATTTCACCCCCTGCTACTGACATCACATTTCCATGGTTATTACATGAGTTATGCTTGGATCAGAAGTAATATTAACAAGAAATACAATAAAACAACGGGATCTCAAGTATCTCAAATAAGCTGTTGTGTTTGGGATATGACAAATATACAATTTTTAAAGTAATATTAAGGTTTAGGGTAAGGATAAATATGACCAACGTTGCTTAGGTGTTACATGCTAAGAATTTATTTCCATCTTTAGGGCAAGTTATTTTGCGTAACCGTTATTAACATAAAGGATAGGCAAACCAAAGACAACATTTACCAATTTCAAGAAAATTAGTACATGATTCAAAATAATTGGGTGGAACCCTCAATATATTCTAGAAGCATGGATTTTAGTTAATCTAGTATTTGGTTTTA
The DNA here is from genome assembly GCA_003254905.1 of Nissolia schottii. Lineage (NCBI taxonomy): Eukaryota > Viridiplantae > Streptophyta > Magnoliopsida > Fabales > Fabaceae > Nissolia > Nissolia schottii. The sequence continues at coordinate 9,003 of QANU01111102.1, forward strand.
ACATTTTTCTCAAAAAACTTGTTCAATTTCTCAGAAAACTTAATAGACACATGCTCTTGTAATTTTTCGTAAGTTATTATTTCACACAATTAAAATTACCCAAAATAAATTGAGTGAAAAAGAAAACTTGTAACTCGATCAGGCTGGTGCCATTCCATAATGAAAAAACAAATCAAAGGGACTATGGCCAGCCAGATTGCTTGCCCCGCCATGCAGACAGTACACGTGGCAAATTCATGCTGAATTCGCTAACAAGGGAGGCAAATTCATGCTGAATTCGCCAACCTTGTTGGCGAATTTAGTGCAAATGCTTATTTTTCCATTGCACTGAATTCGCCAACCTTGATGCCACTTCTAGGGCAAATTCGCCACCCTTGTTGGCAATTTTAAGCCAAATTCGTCTCCCTCGTTGGCGAATCCTGCGTGGCATGCCACGCATGACGCGGATGCCACGTCGGCCCAAACCGTGGTAGTTTGGTAAAATGTTTTGAAACGGAGGTATTTTGGTAATTAATTCCTGTAATAAAGGTAAGAGAGTAAAAAACTCGAGAATTGTTCATGGTACATGATGGGACTCATATTTATGTGTGGGTCTCACCCTGCACTCATCACTTTCATTGATTATGGGTTTGATGATTTCTTAAAATAAATAAATTGCAGAATGATATTGTTCATGTTAATCAAGTATTTATTCCTGCTACTTTAAATTTATAAGATGATTTAATTAATTAATTGCCTATATATAATTTTTTTAATTGGCTTTGGTTGAAAGAATTAGGTATCTAATTTTATTGAATTTTGATTAATTATAATAAATTTATATTTGTATTTATAATTAGTTTTTGTTGACTATAGCAAGAACATTTTATTTTTGGTGCAAAATTAAAGGAAAAAAAAAAAGGAAAGTATATAATGTATCTCAAATTTTAAAATCTCATACAATTAAAAATAGAAATTTTATATCTCATAAAATAAGAAACAATAAAATGTAAGGTTCAATATACAATATCATTACTAATATCAGATTTCATATTATTATCATTTTTGCATTTGATTATTAATAATCATTTAAAATAACCAATATCATTATTTTTCCAGATCTTATAAAATCAATAAATGAAAATTTAGATCTATTCAAATATTCAAATCTTTTTTTTTTCTTTTCTTTTATCACCCAAATTGGCTAGATCTCTTTTATTATTTACTAGAAAAAAAATAATAAAGAAGGAAGAAAAGAAGAAAATTTGTAAGAATAGAGCAACAAGGGTGTACTTCTAGAAGGAACTGGGGTCAATGGCGAAAGGGGGTGGCGAAGACAGCTAAAGGAGTGGTTGAAGGGCACATTGTTGAGGAGGTTGGCGATAGACGGGGTGGGTGGGAAAGCGACGAAGTTTTTATTGGTGGTAGTTGTGGAGGATTGCGGTGGTGGTGGTTGTGGAGATTTGTGGTGGTGGAAGTAGTTAGCACTTGCGGTGGTGACCGTTGTTGGGTTTCAGTTTCTTTTTTATTTTTTCAGAGTGAGAAGATGGAGAATAAAAATATGGGTTAAATGAAACTAGAGGTGTTCATAACTCGGTCTGACCCGCTAACCTGAACCGGCCCGAAGCATTTGGGCGGTATTGGGCCCGATTTTTTTTTAAAAAAACCTGATTTTAATTCATACCGGGTTCGGGTTTAGCCTCGGGGCACCAAGTCCTGCCCAACGTTTAGAAATCTATGTCGGTTGTAATTAAACTATGTCTATTTCGGTGTTTAGAAATCTATTGTGGTGTACTTTTTTTTTTGTTTATGTTCCACTAAAATTATGAAAGTTTGAATGAGAATGCTAATGTTATAAATTTTATTTTATTTTGTTGTAGTGTTTGAAATTAATGAGTGTTTAGTTAGGAAATATAATGTTTAGTTTGCTATTTTCTAACTTTATTTTTTAATGGATGTTATTTTTTATTTTGAAGATTGAGATAGTTTTGGCTCGCTTTTGGCCTGGTCCAAACCTGTGTTTTAACTCGGCCCGAAGATGATCGAGTCTATTGGGTTTAGGGTCAAGTCCGGGTTTTTAAAATTGGCTCGGTCTAAATATAGGGTCGGGTTCGAGTAAAGGTCAACCCAGTTTAACCCGACCCATGAACACCCATAGATGAAACGTAAAGAGAGGTTGAGGAGGAGGAGGTTTTCCGAGAGATATGAGAGATGGAGAAATAGAGAGAGAGAATAATAAGGAGGAGAATGAGGATGATGGTATGATGTGTGAGAGAGAGAGAGAGAGAGAGATGAAAAAATGTGAAGCTGGAGGGAGTAAATGGAAATTACATGTGAGCGTGAATGAAAAATAGAAAAGATGAGAGCCTCTTGAAAAGAGTTAGCCAATAAAATTCATTTCTTTTGGATTTCTAGGTCGTACTACATCTATAAAACTAATCTCTTTAATTTTTAAATTATAAAATGCATGGTGATTTTTTTTTTTTGTCTAAATGCTGTGTTACAAATGGATTGGGTTTTTGGTTTGGTTTTCAAATTGTGGGTTGCACCTTTTTTTCGGGTAAGGGCTACGTACTTTACTTTTGATATGTCATATTTTTATTCTAATAGTTATGTTTTTAATATGATATTCAAATAAATATTTAAAAAATATATAATCTAAATTAGTTATATTAAAAGATTCTATTTTAAAATATAAATATGTCAAAAATATCAGATGGTTAGAAATGATATTTTTATGTGCAAATTATGTTTTGTATTTTCACGGTCCATGTGAAAATGTTTGAGTTGCTTAGTAGGTTGTTGTCCTAAATAATACTATACAAAAAAAATGTGGCATTACATTAAAATTGTAAAAAAATATGACACTGCACAAGAACTATAATGAAACATGTCATTACATAGGAATTGGAAGAAAACATGGCATCACATTGGAATTGTAAGGAAATTTAACATTGCACGAGAATTGTAAAGTAATGTGGATTTATATGGGACTTGCAAGAAAATATGGAATTGCACCTTGATCAAAAGGAAACATTAAAATGCATATGTCATCTATATTTAAAAAGATAGAGAAACTTCAAAATTATTTATATTTTTGTAATGCACAAAATATAATTATTATATGTAGGACCCATGAGGTGATTTAATGCTACTTTTAGAATAAGGTGATTTAATGATTCATAATATTACGATATAATGACAAACTTAAGC
>QANU01111160.1:0-13058 GCA_003254905.1 Nissolia schottii
CATAGGTCCTCCTAGTCCTCTTATGGCTTCTTGATCATGGGCTTTGAACATGTCCTCATCAGTCATGGAGGACCATCTAATAACTTGTGGGATATTTCAATGACCTGTGGTGGGTTAAGTAGATGGCATGGAGGATTATCTAATATATGGTAGGATAATTCGATAACCCGTGACATTATTGTCAGAAATTTGATGACCCGTATGGCCCTTGCGATCATAGCGAGATAATTTAATTACCGTCCGACCCGAGATAAAATTGTGGGATGATTTAATGACCTATGCTGGATTAAATAGATGGATGAAGGACCATCTAATATATGGTGGGAGAATTCGATGACCTGTGCTGGGTTAAATAGATGGCATGGAGGACCATCTAATATATGGTGGGATATTCGATGACCTGTGAAATTATAGTCGGAAGTTGTATGGCCCCTATGACCCTTGAAATTATGACAAGATAGTTTGATTACTCGTCTGACCCGAGATAAAATTGTGGGATAATTCATTTACCTGTGGTGGGTTAAATAGATGTCATGGAGGACCATGTAATAAATTGTGGGATAATTCAATAACCCGTGAAATTATTGTCGAAAATTGTATGGCCCCTATGACCCTTGAAATTATGACGAGATAATTTGATTACTCGTCCAACCCGAGTTAAAATTGTGGGATAATTCATTGACCTGTGGTGGGTTACATAAATGTCATGGAGGACCATCTAATAAATTGTGGGATAATTCAATGACCTGGGCTGGGTTAAATAGATGTCATGGAGGACAATCTAATAACTTGTGGGATATTTCAATGACTTGTGGTGGGTTAAATGATGGCATAAAGGATTATCTAATATATGGTGAGATAATTCGATAAGCCGTGAAATTATTGTCAGAAATTTGATGACTCGTATGACCCTTGCGATTATAGCGAGATAATTTAATTACTCGTCCGACCTGAGATAAAATTGTGGGATAATTTAATGACCTGTGATGGATTAAATAGATGGCATGAAGGACCATCTAATATATGATGTGATATTTCGATGACCTGTTAAATTATTGTCAGAAATTGTATGGCCCCTATGACCCTTGAAATTATGACGAGATAATTTGATTTCTCATCTGACCTGGGACAAAATTGTAAGATAATTCAATGACCTGTGCTGGGTTAAATAGATGTCATGGAGGGCCATCTAATAGGTTGTGGGATATTTCAATGACCTGTGGTGGGTTAAGTATATGGCAAGGAGGATTATCTAATATATGGTGGGATAATTCGATAACCCGCGAAATTATTGTCAGAAATTTGATGACCCGTATGACCCTTACGATTATAGCGAGGTAATTTAATTACTCCTCCGACCCGAGATAAAATGGTGGGATAATTTAATGACCTATGCTAGGTTAAATAGATGGCATGAAGGACCATCTAATATATGGTGGGAGAATTCGATGACCTGTGCTGGGTTAAATAGATGGCATGGAGGACCATCATCTAATATATGGTGGGAGAATTCGATGACCTGTGAAATTATTGTCAGAAGTTGTATGGCCCCTATGACCCTTGAAATTATGACGAGATAATTTGATTACTCGTCCGACCCGATATAAAATTGTGGGATAATTCATTTACCTGTGGTGGGTTAAATAGATGTCAAGGAGGACCATATAATAAATTGTGGGATAATTCAATAACCCGTGAAATTATTGTCGAAAATTGTATGGCCCCTATGACCCTTGAAATTATGACGAGATAATTTGATTACTCGTCCAACCCGAGTTAAAATTGTGGGATAATTCATTGACCTGTGGTGGGTTACATAAATGTCATGGAAGACCATCTAATAAATTGTGGGATAATTCAATGACCTGGGCTGGGTTGAATAGATGTCATGGAGGACCATCTAGTAACTTGTGGGATATTTCAATGACTTGTGCTGGGTTAAACGATGGCATGGAGGATTATCTAATATATGGTGGGATAATTCGATAAGCCGTGAAATTATTGTCGGAAATTGTATGGCCCCAATGACTCTTGAAATTATGACGAGATAATTTGATTACTCATCCGACCCTAGATAATATTGTAAGATAAAATTCAATGAGCTGTGCTGGGTTAAATAGATGTCATGGAGGACCATCTAATAACTTGTGGGATATTTCAATAACCTGTGGTGGGTTAAATAGATGGCATGGAGGATTATCCAATATATGGTGGGATAATTCGATGAGCCGTGAAATTATTGTCAGAAATTTGATGACCCGTATGACCCTTGCGATTATAGCAAGGTAATTTAATTATTCGTCCGACCCAAATTAAAATATTGGGATAATTTAATGATCTGTGCTGGGTTAAATAGATGGCATGAAGGACCATCTAATATATGGTGGGATAATTCGATGACCTGTGATGGGTTAAATAGATGGCATGGAGGACCATCTAATATATGGTGGGATATTTTGATGACCTGTGAAACTATTGTCAGAAATTGTATGGCCTGTATGACCCTTGCAATTATGACGAGATAATTTGATTACTCATCCGACCCGGGATAAAATTGTAAGATAATTCAATGACCTGTGCGGGGTTAAATAGATGTCATGGAGGACCATCTAATAACTTGTGGGATATTTCAATGACCTGTGGTGGGTTAAAAAGATGGCATGGAGGATGATCTAATATATGGTGGGATAATTCGATAACCCGTGAAATTATTGTCAGAAATTTGATGACCCGTATGACCCTTGCGATTATAGCGAGATAATTTAATTACTTGTCCGACCTGAGATAAAATTGTGGGATAATTTAATTGACCTGTGATGGGTTAAATAAATGGCATGAAGGACCATCTAATATATGGTGGGATAATTCGATGACCCGTGAAATTATTGTCAAAAATTTAATGGCCCCTATGACCCTTGAAATTATAACGAGATAATTTGATTACTCGTCCCACCCGAGATAAATTTGTGAGATAATTCAATGACCTATGGTGGGTTGGCTAGAGGACCATCTAATATATGTTTAGATAATTTGTTGACTCAAGAAAGTTAAGAAGATCATGGANCAACCCTGTGAGCATTGCTTACTACCATGGAAGTAGGCAGTTAGCAGGGGTGTTGCATCAACCGTCCGTGAGACACGTACGAGACGGTCACAGTTGCACCGCGAGTATGGTTAATAAGCACGAGAACTTAGTAAGAAAAATTAGATCCCCGTCACCTAGTAACTAGATAAAGCCGCCCAGGAACTTAGGCAAGAAATAACTTGTAGGATGGCTAGATGCATGAACACTTAGAGATCTCCTGGACGGCTGGAAGCATAATTGAGTAACCAGATCCCCACTATTCATAGTTAACCATTGAGAACCACCGTTCTTACCCCTACTCACTTATGGCTTCAGGCGAGTTAGATGACGACCCTGCCGAAGAAGCGGCGGATCCTCCGCAGCAGGTTTAGGACCGTAGACCCTGAGACAGGGGAGGAGGCAGAGCTGTGGTCAGTGCTTGTGGTGAACCGTCCCACACCCGCCGAGTTGCACCACCAGTTTCCCTAGAGCCAAAGACTCCCACCGACGGCGAGCCCGCTCCTTACGAGAAGGACGTGGAGGTTGATCCAGTCTCCGTGAGACTGCGACCGCCAGATGTACCTGAGCCCTCATCACCCGAGGAGGATTATCCCATGGAGATCGTGGAGGAGGAGGACGAGCCGGAGGAGTCAAAGCAGGGGGACGAGGAGGAGGATCCGGAGGAGGGGCCTACCGAGGATAGGCCAGAGATCTGACCAGCCCTGTTCCCAGACCCTGTCGTCAGTGACGACACCTTTTGCCAGTAGCCCTAGCTTGATGTGTGTTTTGATGTATGTTATTTTGTGGTTCTGATAGTATGTACGGACTTAGGATATGTATAGCCCTTTTGATGTACTAGTACAGTATCTATGATATGTATATGATTTTCTGACATGTATGACTTTAACTGTTGGACCCACTTGGTACTGTTTACTTTACTGGTCATGTATGTATGTGTATGACAGACGACGCTCGTATTTATCTGTTATACGACTATGTAGGACTTATGGGAGTTCACACGCATGGCTCTAGTTTAAAAGAAAAAAAAAATGGGTCCTTACTTTCAGTTAACTTAATTATTTTCTGAAGTAAAGTAGGGACTATCAATATTCCCACACAGCAGATAACAACCTAGCAGACGCAGATTATGACTTAAGCATAAGCTGCTAACCTAGGGTGTTACACGATGACCTGTGATGGGTTAAATAGATGGCATAGAGGACCATCTAATATATGGTGTGATATTTCGATGACCTGTGAAATTATTGTCAGAAATTGTATCGCCCCTATGACCCTTGAAATTATGACGAGATAATTTGATTACTCATCCGACCCGGGATAAAATGGTAAGATAATTCAATGACCTGTGCTGGGTTAAATAGATGTCATAGAGGACCATCTAATAACTTGTGGGATATTTCAATGACCTGTGGTGGGTTAAGTAGATGGCATGGAGGATTATCTAATATATGGTAGGATAATTCGATAACCCGTGACATTATTGTCAGAAATTTGATGACCCGTATGACCCTTGCGATTATAGCTAGATAATTTAATTACTCGTCCGACCTGAGATAAAATTGTGGGATAATTTAATGACCTGTGATGGGTTAAATAAATGGCATGAAGGACCATCTAATATATGGTGGGATAATTCGATGACCCGTGAAATTATTGTCAAAAATTTAAAGGCCCCTATGACCCTTGAAATTATAACGAGATAATTTGATTACTCATCCCACCCGAGATAAATTTGTGAGATAATTCAATGACCTATGGTGGGTTAAATGGATGGCTAGAGGACCATCTAATATATGTTTAGATAATTTGTTGACTCAAGAAAGTTAAGAAGATCATGGACAAGTCAGTTTCATCGACAAGGCAGCCACAATTTTCTTATTAAAAGTATTTACATTATACTAAATTTTCTTTTCATACTTGTTAATGCTTGATCTCTTCCTGACTGAAGTTATTTTTTACTCATGTGAATTTATTAGCTTTGACTTTGTTTTTTTAGTGTTTGCGTATAAGCTGAAACTTTCAGGATGTCGAGCTTCGTTGTTTTGTTATGAACCGTATATGATTCCAATTTTTTGATGGAATTCTTTCAGAAATTAGATGTGACGTGATTGATTATTTGATTAAATTTTCAGTGAGTTGGCCACCATATTAAAGGTAAGATGACTTTAAATTATAGGTATTGAGTAAAGATTAGTTTTCTTTTTCTTACAGGTGTTTGTAATATTTTGTATTTCTTTCACAGTTTTGCTTCTTTTTTTTCTACTTAGGTTTTCCTTCTGTTAGTTTTTCCTGCCATGTAAGTGCGTGCAACTGGAAATTAAGACCTCTGATTTCATTTCCTTTTAATTATTAGTAATTTTCTCATGAAACTTGTTCTGAAGTATGCACCTCGGTACAAGCTCTGGATCCTGAGGCTACTGGAATAGATGAGGGCTCTGGCACGATCAATCTATGGACTCGCGTTGCGGTGGGTACCTATAATCACTCCAACGCTCAAGTAAGCAAGGGTGCAAGGGAGTATAGTGAATGATTATTGGATGATCTTCATACCTGGGGTGCGGGCTGTTATATAACTGAGGCGGTTGAGGTTGCTCCGCATATCGCGGTGGTGGGAGAATATCTCGACCCTGCGTCGTGCGCGCTGTCCACGGATCCCGGGGATGGCTTATCCTGGATAGATAAGATGACCGGGGACCTCGGGGCAGCTTATCCTGGGCAGTTAGGAGGGCGGTGATCTCGGGGTGGCTTATCCCGAGTGGTTGAGTCGGGTCCACGGATATGGGCCTGGGTGAGTGGGTTGCTAGGATGGGCCTTTATGGCCCAGTCCGTAACAAAACTCAAGAAAGTTAAGAGGAGCATGGGTCAAGTCCTTTTCATCGACAAGGTAGCCACAATTTTCTTATTACATATATTCACATTATACGAATTTTTGTTTTCATGCTTGTTAATGCTTGATCCATTCCTGATTGAAGCTATTTTCTATTCAAATAAATTTATTAGCTATGGCTTTTTTTTTTTTTTTAGTGTTTGCGTATAAGCTTAAACTTTCAGGATGTCGAGCTCCGTTGTTTTGCTATAGCTTCGTATATGATTCGAATGCTTTCATGGAATTCATTCAGAAACCCTCAAATGTCTTAACGTTAATGCTCATCGCTTCAATACTATTCTAGCATTCTTTACATTTAAGGTAAACATTTATAGCTCTCTGATCTTATATTCTATTCTTTATCAGTCCATTATGAAGTAGTTAGGCTTACATATTTTTGTTATGTAATTCTAAAGATTGATTGGTTTAAAGTTATTGTCTTCCCTTTTTCGTGTTTCCTATTTTATTTAAGTTAAATGTTGACATTATACCCTTATCATAATTTGACGACCCTTACGACTCTCAAAATAATTGCGGGATAATTGGATGGCTTACATGACCCTATACAATTTAGGGATAACTCGATATACAATGCACGCGGTGGTGGGCATGGGCTGATTTTTGGCTCGTGCCCCTCGAGTATTTTGGTTGCCACTGTGATGCATCTGCATGTTGAGCCCATGGTATTTGATCATGCCTAGCAGTGTGGAATGGGCGCTCTCGGATGCTTTCGTTTCCTTGCATGCCTTCTGGCAGATGTGGGGTGCGGTTCATTCGGTTGAGCTGATTCCTTGACGTGATGGCGTGTGAGTGGTGATTGGGTTGCCAATGCTTGCTGTAACACCCTAGGTTAGCCGCTTATGCTTAAGTCATAATTTGTGTTCGCTAGGTTGTTATCTGCTGTTTGGGAATACTGGTAGCCCCTAGTTTCTTTTAGAAAATAGTTTAGTTATTGCAAATTAAGGACTCGTTTTTTTTCTTCGTCTTTGTAAGTAACATTTAACAGTAAAATAGAGCCAGTCGCGGGAACTATACCATATGTTCCATACAGATGAATAATACGAAGAATTAATTGAACACGAGCAGCATTAGTTGCACATAATTAAGATCAGGCAATAAAATACAAGGCAGGATAAAGTCCATAAAACAACGGTATATAAATATTCCACAGTACTATATACAAAGTCGTAGTTTACATCATCATGGTCTATACAAAATTACTACTCCTACTACATCATATGCATCTATATACAGTAGCTACAGTCAGCAAAATACATATACTACAACTACAACCAAAACAAGCTGGTTTGAGATACAGGGGCGAAACAGGCTGGTCACTCCTCGTCGTCGTCCTCCGCCAGGGGAACTGTCACTGCAGGCTCCTCCTCCATAGGCTCCTCCTCCCCGTCCGACGAAGGCTCCGGGACATCGGGCGGACGGTCCGACCTTGTTATCGTGCGTGCGGGGCGCCAGACGACGACCGTACACCTGCGTCACGCGCATCCGAGGTTTCTTCTTCTTCGGCTTCGACGGTCGCAGCCTCACGGACACTGGGTCCGCCTCTACGTCCTTCTCGTACGGGGGCGCCTCAAAGTCTGCTGGAGGGACTGGCTCAGTCGGGGCTGGGGGTACTGCTCTGAGAGGAGTGGGGTCATGTACTACCAGGACTGACCAGTGTTCCGTCTCGACCCCTGTCTCGGGGTGTACTTCCCTAAATATGTTGCGGAGGATCCGCCTCTTCCTCAGCGGCGGCGTAGTCATCAGCCTCACCTGAAGACATATAAGTGAGTGGGGGTGAGAACGGTAGGTTCTCAGTGAATAACTATAGGGTCGTGAGGTCTGGTTACTCAATTATTCTTCAGGCCGTCGAGGAGATCTCTAAGTGTTCATGCATCTAGACATCCCTACTAATTTATTTCTTGCATTAGTTCCTGGGCGGCTTTATCTAAGTTACTAAGTGACTGGGATCTCTAATCTTGAATTACTTAAGTACTCGTACTTTGGTTATTAGACTCGCGGTGCTACAGTGACCGTCTCGTACGTGTCTCACGGACGGTTTACCCAACATGCGTACACAGGCATAATACACAATCATACATAATCGTACATTTATACAGATATCACATCAATATAATGCATGAGGGGATCGGGATTTCTCTTACGCGCCTGCGGCAACGTCCTTTGTCGCTATGGTATGCCATCGACCCTATGTAGACTGGGGGATCGTCATCCCTTGTCCAGCTACAACACATGGTACACTAGGAGCGAGGCATCGTATGCGTCCGAACTTCGTGGACGACTTGCTCACTCACGTTCGAACTTCGTGGACGGCGTCCGAACTTCGTGGACGGCGTCCGAACTTCGTGGACGACTTAATCATCTACATCCAAACTTCGTGGATGACTTTAAGGCTTGAGTCTGAACTTCGTGGACTAAATCTCTCTCTTTCTCATATGTCCGAACTTCGTGGACATCTTACCCGTCTTTTAAATGTCATGACATAAAAGCTAAAGCGCTCCTTACTTTCTTTTCTCTCGTACGGCTGGAAACCCGCGCTCAGATCATTATCTGCGTAACATAATCGTAACCCGGTCTGTCTCGCACGGTCGGGAAGGGGCTTGTCAGGTATGACGTGCCAAGAGAAGGATTCCTATTACATAACTATGTTATAACTTCGGGCTATTCCGACCCTCTGGGGCCGGGGCCCGTCTTTAGACTTAACTGGTTTCCCTAATTTAAGTTACCCTCTTTGCACATTAGTTCATTTAATTCTAGTGATCTATGGTCGCCCTATACTCTATTCTTATTTACTGCACCCCTTGGGTGGCTCATGCGACTGACAGTACACATATATAAACTCCTTTCCTAGTCTTCACTGCTTAGATAAGACTGATCAGTACCCTCGGGTTCCAAACCACTCAGCGCAAAGGACCCCTCCGCTCAGCGCTTAAGGGGTCGTACCGCTCAGCGGATTGGTACCTCCGCTCAGCGCCAAGAGCCCTTATCGCTCAGCAATAAGTTCCCTTCGCTCAGCGCTGGCTCGACTCCCAAGGATCCTGAGTCAGACTTATCCAGTTATGTGGCGTCCACATCACATCGCTCAGCGAATAAACTTTATCGCTCAGCGATATGCCCTGGTTCAAACACGCTAGGTTTGACTTCGGTCAAAAGTGTTGTGCAGCGCCAGGCCGCTCAGCGCCCTCTTGGGCCGCTCAGCGATCTAGTGCGTACAATACCTCAGACCAAAGCTAAAATAGCACTCTTTCTTCATGTTCTTCCCCCTTCTTCCAGGTTCTTGGGCATGAAAACTACCTCATTTTTACCTATTACTCACTCCCTATAACATCCTAACCATGCTCACATCATTCACATCCTAACCAAACATTTCTAACAAATAGTTGCATAAACAATCATACACACACACACACAAAAGAGCCCCAAGGAGGTGGCTATCCTATGTTACCCACTTCCTAGGGTTGGTGACGATGGAGAGGATGGCAAGAAAGGGTTGTCCCTGAGGTCCTGGTCCCGGTACAAGCTTCGGTCAGTTGTCAGTCAGCTCGATCGGTCGACGAACGGACAGAGTTTCTACTATGTTTGGAATTTTTGAAGAAGAAGTGGCTGCCATGGCTGGCTATTTATAGCCCCCAATCAGCCCCCTAAAATTACCAATTTAGCCCTCCTATTATTTACCAAAATGCCCTTTTCTATTTTTGTTTTTATTTAATTTAATTAAAAGATAAATTAAGGGTCACATCATGAATAGTAAAATGAATAAAAAATTATTTTGCAAACAAATCTGAATTCTCACGTGCTGCAATCAGATTTCCTTTTTCTCCTGGTTCCGTTTCGCTCGTTTTTTATCGCTCGCAGTATCGGTGCGTCGCGCACGGTCGTCCGAAAAATATTCCGCTTGAACCGTCGCAATCCTCTAATTTCCCTCTACCCAAGATTATTAAAATTAAAAGGTGTTTGTGAATTTTTCTTGGGAGGAGTATTTTCACGGTACCTTTTTATGCGTCGTAAAATTTCAACGGCCAACTCTCGCCGTTCGACTGTCTGCGAGACTTCCTGTAACATCCCGACTTTTTCCTTCACCAAAACGTTGCATAATAAATAATTACGACTATATTAATCAGGAAAAGAGGAAATAAAAATGAAATAAAATTTTAATATTAATTTTATCCCATTAATATTCGTGAAACAGAGTAATTTGACGATCTCGTGACGTCCGGTGACGTTTGGATCGAAATTAGGGTTTTATTATAATTTCTTTACGACTCACAGGAGTATGTAAAATTTATTAATATGAAATTAAATGTAAGAATATGTCACCTAAGATTTTAATATTAACAAGGGGAATTAATAGGTCACAACGGTATCCCCGGAATATTTTTAGGACGTCCGGACATAAATGAGTAATGAACACATATGATCTAAAACACACTAAGGGCAAAATAGGAATTACACATGGCTCATGGACTAAGAAAAGCCACGGCAGCCCTTCCTTCCCCATACAAATCGAAAACACACACATATATTTTCTAAGTTCTTCATTTTCATTTTCTCCTAAATTCCTAAACCTAAACCTCACCTAAACTCCATCAAAGTTCAACCATCATCTCTTGTTCTCATCATCATCAATCACTCTAAAATCAATCAAGAAGGCAAGTTAACATCAAGGTGAAGAGTTTCTCTTCAAGTGGAATCCAAGGAACCAAGCTCCAAAACCCTAATCTTCCATAATCTAGGTTTTCACTTTTCTTGACAAAGAAGAGTTCAAGCAAGCCATCAAGCTTCAATCTCATTATTCTAACTCATTTCTAAGCACCTAAGGAAGGCAAAGCAAGCATAGTTGGTGAGTTTCATCCCTTGGTGAAGAACCAAGCTTCCATAACCATGTTTGCCCTAATTATGTCAAGTTTTCATTTTAGGTCAAGAAGACTTCAAACAAGCAAGCAAGGCTTGATTTCCTCTTCCTTCTAGCATCAACAAGTCCTTGAGGAAGTGGGTAACCCTAGTTCCTCACCTCTTTGATGGTGGCTAAGTGTTATGTGTTTGTATGTGTATGTATGTGAATTATGAGCTTTTGGACATAATTGTTAGAAATGAGGTTAGGACTTAGGGAGACAATTCTGAAGGGTCTTGTGACCTGGATTAGATGTGGTTATTATGCTTGAATTATGTGTGAGACTCATGTAGGGTTCCATGGAAGCAAGGAGAGAAAAATGGAAGAGATGAGCAATTCGGTTTTCATGTCTCGCACAGGGGTCGCTGAGCGGCGTCTCAGGCACAGCTGAGCGAGACAAGACTTACGTGGAAAGTGAAAAAGATATTTTTAAAGTAAGGCAGTGGAAGAAAATTCGAGAAAGTTTCAGCCGCTGAGCGATGAGGTCAGTACCGCTGAGCGATACCACCTCTATCGCTGAGCAGAAGAGCTCAAACCGCTGAGCGAACATCAGTCTTCGCTGAGCGGCTTGAGACTAAGGAAAGCTGATGGCACCCTCTTGAGGCTCATAGTATGGTACTGATGCTGTATTGATGATTAATAGTTGAATTGGATGCACGTGTATGCTGTATGCCATGAAATAGTATTGACCATGTATGTTATGTGTACTTTATGATGAAAGCTGTGATATGTCATGCATTCATGAGATACTTAGTTAAAGACATGATAATAGACTCTGAGATAAGTAAAGATGCTGAAATGAACCATAGGGAAACCAGTATGCCATGCTGCAGGTACCATTAATACTGCTGAACCAGGGCCAATGCCCAATGCTGCTGAACCAGGGCCAATGCCCAATGCTGCTGAATAAGGGCCAATGCCCAATGCTGCTGAAATATGGCTATATGCCACATGCTGAAAAAGGCTATATGCCCATGCTGAAAGGCCGTGATCACGTGAGCCACTATGATCCCACTTCAGGAGGTCTAGGCATCCTGAATGTGGAAGCCCGCCACAGGTGGTGTCGATATGGCATACGTGGAGGTATGCGGTTACCACGCCTTTGCATTTTCGAAAGGGGGCAAGCCTAGGTGGGGGTACAATATTCGCCCACTGTCGAGGGGTCCCGAGGGGGCACACGGCAGGTGGAAGCCCACCACAGGAAGGTCTAGACAGTGTCGGCCTATACTGGGGGTGCGTGGTTATTCCATCATAATAGTGTCAACAGAGGACATTACTATGGTGGGAATAACACTTATTCTGTTATGCTGTTGTACACTGTTATTCTGTTATGCTGTTGTATATTGCTATTCTGTTATGCTGCTGTACACTGTTATTCTGTTATGCTGCTGTTACTCTGTTATGCTGCTGTATTATGTTATGCTGTTATTTTGTGATGCTGTTACATTCTGTTATGCTGGTACATTCGGTTAAGCATGCATAACTCTGTCATGTTGAAGCTGCTGACTAGGCTGAGTATATTCTGCTGATTCAGTTATGCTTACTCTGGTTAACTATGTGATGCATACTCTGATGATTCTGTTATGCTGAATTGACTGCTGAATGTATTCTAAATAGTCTGAATGTATAAGTCTGCCGTTATGTCGTACCGTCAACAGCACGCTCGAGGCGGTTATGTATACTCACGAACTATTAATCAGCATGAGAATGTAGTAAGCAAGAATAGTTCCCATGTCACATAATAATGCTGATAAAGCCGTTCAGATAGGCCAGATAATAAATTGGTAGGCCGTTTAGTATGTATGTTCACTTAGAGATCTCTGAGCGGCCTGAAGTCTGACATAATCTGATATACGACTCAGGAACTATGGTTATTCCCACTGAGAACCTACCATTCTCATCCCCACTGTTTTATGACTTCAGGTACTGAAGATGCTTCGTAGTCTGTGAATGCAGATAAGCCGCCGCAGCTCCATGAGCGGCCAAGATAGTAGATGAACTTAGAGAGTTGGATGCCAGAGTGTTTGCCAAAGGCCTACTGAATAGTATTCCAGTAGCCTTGTATTTTGATGTTTCCGGATTCTGTAGATGATATTTCAGTTTATGTACCTGTTATGTGTAGCTTGCTTATTGTATATACAACTATGTGACGGATATGATGGACCACATGAATGTATAATAAATGCTTTATTAATATA
>QANU01111160.1:31639-52856 GCA_003254905.1 Nissolia schottii
AATTCTTGAGTGATTCAAGAAGTGAGATTATCAAAGGACTTAACCAAATCTTTTGTGTGTTTTGTCTCCAATTGGAGTGATTCCAATCTTTTGGTTAGCTATCAAATTTCGCTGCGTACATTTCTTTTAGTTTTGCTTTGCAAAAACTAATTTTTCTAGCCAAGTTCATCAACCAACAAATTGAAAGTTAATTTGTTGAACCACTTGGTTAGTTCAATTTAAACAATAACTTTGGTTTCACTTAAGTCTCTCGCCTCTTCCCACACCTTCGGAACTCATTTCTGTAGGGTTGGAGAAGGTTGCCCTCTCCTTTAATTCTGCGAGACGCTTCCCTGCTCGGTTCTCTTCCTTATGTCTCCCTCACTACTTGCCGCGGTCAGGTTTCTTGCTGACCTCTCAAAAATCTGGCGCTTGTCCGCCCTCATCGCATAATCACTCACGTCCACGTGAATCCTGTACACCTGCACCTCAAGCTTCCAACCTCTAAAAGAGTTCGTACCCTAATTCAATATGCGAAATCCTTGCTAAGGGAAAAGTGGGATGTTACATTCCACCCCCTTAGAAAATTTCACCCTCGAAATTCCAATACGTCCAAGGGTCTCAAGGTTTTAATTCCTATTGCTTACTTACCCTGAACGTGATCGCCCGTAGTCCATACCTTTCTGGTCGCTATGATGCAGATAGGATTAGGGCGCACTTCTGGGCGAAGTAACCGTGCTTCACGCATCGGTAGCAGACATCCCTTTTGGTTCGACAGTCTCCTAGGTGTTGCTTGCTGTCACTTGGAAGGAACAACTTGAACTCTGGGCATCTCCCTCCAGTCGTGGCCTTGCCATTGTTGGTCGAGGTGAAATTGGGTCTTGGATTAAAATCGGCTCCTAGGGATGGGTTGCCAATAGTAAGCTTGCAACGATCTCATTCTTCTTCAATCTTGCGAGACTTTCTCCTCGTGTCACTCATTGTAGATCGCTGCCAATTTAGGTGCTAACTCCTCTTAGATCAGAAGCTAATCAATCGAAGTTGCATACTCCCGTAGGTCTAGGTGTTTTACAGAGGTCTGACACTCGGCCTTTACTAACTCTTGGCATTGTCTGCATTCCCATCCTTCATCGGGGTCCAGCTTGTGGGTACTCCAGTAATGGTCTAGCTTCTCCAAGGTTGTTGTATCCTCCCCCGCCGTCATCTCCCCTTGTGCCAGTTCCAGGAACCTTAATTCCATAACCGCTGTAACGAACGGTTCCAGGTGATTTAGGCCTCCCTCTACTCTACCAAGGGTCTGGTGGTGTCCCACCACGCTTTCGCTGCGCATCGTAACCTTATGGCCGCACCCTTGACTCGTTGGGTGTTAGTGTAGACAATGTCTTTAACTACCTACTCTGCCTCCTATATCCCACTATGGGCTACCTCCAAGTCCATACGTCCATTGAATGTAGGGGTCTAGCTTTCATAAAACCCACATACTCCTGTGCATCATCTTCCTACAATGCTGGGGGCTAGCTAGGGTTAGCGTGGCTTGGGGGTTTTAGCTATTTCAGTTTCTGGTTGTGACAAACCCTGGTTCTTTAGGGTTGAAGGCTTGGCTAACCCTAACTATCCTTGGGGTAAGCCTGACAGGGATCCACCAAAGAGTTTCCACAGATGTTTCTACCGATTAACCTCAACTCTAAAGAGCAAATTGAGAGAAAGGGGTTCCGAGTTGAGAAAGATTAGGGAACTGGAGGAATAGGAAAGTTACTATTATAGTCATTCGAGGGCCTGCTAGGAATGATTCCGCTTCCTCGTACACTTGTCTTCCAAACTCCAGGGGGTTGTCCTTGTCATTTCCCTGATCTACCATGGCTCGTTGTCCGGGGTTGGCCTCCAGCACAGCTTCGAGTATGTCGGCACCGTTTTGTCGAATCGTGAGGCTAGGGTTCTCGCCGTCTTTGATTTGAATGACTGCCCTTATCCTATGTGACCTAGGTTCTGTCGTAACCTCGCGTGCTTCAAGGTCTTCGTCCTCAGCTACTGCGCCTTTGTAGAGGATTCTAAAAACCTGCGGCGTTCGCCTCCGGTGCTGTCAGAAGTTACGTTCCACGGAGAAGTCGCTGCCACCCTCCAAACCTGGGTCTGCTCCCTGACTGTACCTGTAAAAACATTCAAAGCTCACGTGTTGTCGTGCATCATTCCTCCATGGTAGTATAGCTGTGTAGTTACACTCGCACCATCTCGGGTTGGCCAGACTCGAGAAGAGTTAGTGTACCTAGGTTCAGACTATACAACTCCGTAGAGTGTACACCGTGATCATGCTCGAAAGCATAGTGCAGCTCAGTCCTCAGGCTCACTTGGACCAAACTGCTCTGATACCAACTGTAACACCCCTACTTTCAGCTTACGCTCTAATCGTAACACTGTTGTTATCTGCTTGGCTGAGGTTTCTTTTAGCCCCTACTTTTAGCTTGGAAAATATCTCTTACTCGAAAACACAGACCGTTTTGAAATTTTTCTCACATCCTTACTAGTTTACAAATTTAGAGCCATACGCTTCCATGAATTATACATGAATACAAGCAATAGAGTCTTATCAGACTTAAGCGTTACTATCCTTAAAAGTAGATCTCCAAAATATTTTCTAATATACATATATGTACAATCAATTGGTCCAGAATACAAATACACAGTTAAGAAATATTATAATTTACATTTACCACATTTAGTCGCCAATGGTCTGACTAGACCGTGTGACTGCTACACAATACATGTCACTAATCCTTGCTCAGCTTGCTTGTCGAACGGTAGCACTGGCTGCTCCTCTGCGATGTTTAAACTCAGAGGCTTTGGCTACAGGAGAAGTTACTGTCCTCGTTCCAAGGTGTGCTCTGGTCCTTGTAGCGTGCCTCGGGTTCCTGCCTAGAATCATAACGAAGTGGGGATGAGAACATTACGTCCTCAGTGGGGTCCGTCGGGGAATACCTATTCGTTTTACTTCAATTATGATTCCGCCGCTTAGGGGGTCTCTAAGTGTTGACTCATACTAATACCCCTACTGATTATTATCCATGCTAGGCCTGAGCAGCTTTATCTAAATTACTAAGTGATCGTGGGGAAATCTAATCTTGCGTAACGTAATTACATAATTTCGTGCTTGCTAGCCTATACCGTCTGGGCCTTGTGATACTGCACCACGTACCCACGTTCTTCTACTTGAGATGTCACCTCGTGATGTTTGTTACATATAGACATACTTACACATACATAGACATACAGCATTTATCAAGAAATCTTTAATGCATGTCTGGGGAAAGGGGTTCTCTTACGCGCCTATGGCTGCGTCCTTTTCGTTGCTGGATGCCATCGCTCCCATGTAGACTGGGGGATCGTCATCCCTATCCAACTACACGTGTGATAACACTAGGAGTGAGGCTCGTATGCGTCTGAACTTCGTGGACGACTTAATCATTTGCATCCAAACTTCGTGGATGACTTTAAGGCCTGAGTCCGAACTTTGTGGACTAAATTTCTCTCTCGCTTATGTCCGAACTTCGTGGACATCTTACCTGTCTTTTAAATGTCATGACATAAAAGCTCAAGCGTTCTTTTCTTAATTTCTTTTCTCTCATCCGGGTGGAAACCCGCGTTCAGATCATTATCTGCGTACATAATCATAACCCAGTCTGTCTTGCACGGCCGGGGAGGGGCTTGTCAGGTATGACGTGCCAAGAGAGGGATTCCTATTACATAACTATGTTATAACTTCGGGCTACTCCGACCCTCTGCGGCCAGGGCCCGTCTTTAGACTTAACTGATTTCCCTAATTTACGTTACCATCTTTGCACATTAGTTCGTTTAATTCTAGTGATCTATGCTCGCCCTAAGTCTTGTGGCAACCCTGCCTCATGATGCATGCAAGACTCGGTACTCATACTCTATTCTTGTTCTCTGCACCCTTGGGTGGCTTATAGTAATGCAAATGACATTATATAACTGAATAAACTTATCACATAATCATTTACAGCCTTGTGGATATACTTTTAAAGCCTTGGTGCTGGGTTAGAACGTGCGGGTTCATGAGAACTCCTCGGTTCAAAGTCAACTCAGTAACATAGGATTCCTTAGGCCGCTTAGCGCCCTAGCTAGGTTGCTTAACGCCCATGAGGGACTCCCTGGCTACTCAGTCATCCTTGTTCCAAACTTTTCTCATGGGTTTAGGTCATGCTGCTCAGCGCCTGGGCTAGGCCGCTCAGCGCACAGACCAACAACAAGCACAGTGGGTCAACTCAGGGTCTAGCCGCTCAGCGCACCAGGGTGGCCGCTCAGCGCTCGGTCCTGCGTGATACCACTCACCGGGATCGTACGGCCGCTCAGCGCCTTGTCCTGTGCTCGACCGCTCAGCGGTCCTGTATGGCCGCTCAGCAGAAAAGTCACAGCGTCTAAAAATTAGAATCCTTTGTTTTTAAAGCTTACTGAGCTTCCTACACAGTTCCAACCAACCCAGTTATATTTTCCTAACCTCAATATTTCTAAAAATCCTTCATGCATATTTAACTTCATATTTTTCTCATAATATTTCTAATTTTTCCTACTCAACAATACATACATAACATACAGATAAAAATCCCATAGACAGGGGTGTTCGGACTACCCACCTCTAAATCCAATTTTGAAACGGTAGAAGTGAAGAGGAAAATTTCCTGAGCACTTCCCTGACGATCTTGCTATTTTTCCGGCGTCCGGCAGCATCACAGCAGTGCACGAACAGAACCAAAAAAACAAGGAAAGAAAGAACAAAGAAAGAAAGAAAACGAACGGAGAAGTAGGGAAAGAAAGAAAAATGGAACGAATTGCTTCAGGGAAAGCAACCAAAGAAATGAAGAAAAGAACAAAGTGAAGAGCCAAAGAAATAAAGAAAAGAAACAAAGAACAAAGAAATGAAGCTTAGCTTCAGCAAGAAAGAAAAACAAAAATAAAGAAATGAAAGAAAAGATGGAAATGGCGTCGGGGAAAAGAGGGGAAAGAAAACGAAAATGAAGAATGGCTTCAGGGGGAGAAAATGAAAACAAAGAAACAAGTAAAAGAAAGAAAAGTGGAATTCGGTGTCAGGGGTACATACAGCCCCCCTCCACTGTCCACATATATACATATGTTTTATATTATACTTTTTCTTATTATATTATATATATATATATTATATTATTATTATGTTATTATTTTTACTATTCATTAAGGTTATTATATTATATAATAGTATATTATATATAAATATCTAACCTATGGATAAGCATGACCCCCCTTCAGTTCAATTTTGATCATGCTTCATCATGTTTTTGTTATTCGCAGTCCTGTACTTCGCGTACGGCTGTTCGAAAAATATTCCGGACATACCCTCCCGATCTACTAATTTTTCCTTATTAGTAGTTGAGTCCGGTGGAGATATTTGGGGAATTATTATTTTATTAGTGTATTTTACGATTACTTTCGGTATCCGAAAAAATTCCCGATTTGTCCAAAAATCGTCCTAAGTCTCGGGAAAATTTGCAGGGTCACGAAACCTCAATTTTGACTGTGATTCTTATGAGTTAAAGGTGATTCTTATGAATTAAAGGTAATAATTTGATTTTCTTACCTCCCTAATTAACCTATAATTATCCATTACGCTAATTATCCGTACAGTGAAAAAGCGGGATGTTACACTCGTGCTTGTCATTTTCCTTCGCATACTTACATAGCCGTCTCAATTGTTCTCTTGACGGTACTTACATCATATTTATTTATCTTCTTAATTATTCATACTTCCATACATACATTCTTACATACCGTACAGACATACATTTAAGCACACATCACATACTATAATTCTTTCTTTCTTTCTTTTATACTTTACTCTTCCATGTTTTTCTCTTGCTTTCATACTTTCATATTTGTTTCTTTATTTGATCCAACTTTCCTGGAAGCCACCTACCAACAGGAAAGTGGATTCGCTGCCTGTACCATCCCAGTTTTCCTTAGCAAAGATTTCGCATAATAAACTCGTGAACGAACTCCATCAGAGGTTGGAAGCGTGAGCTGTAGGTGTCCGTCAAGCACCGGATGTGCGGGACTATGCGGCTCAGGTGGATAAGTGCGGAGTTAGGGAGAATCTGAAAGCAATAGAAGGAGTATAGAGTAGCAAGGAGCTTAGGAATAAAAGAGGATACCCGGGAACGCTAGCAACGCTGGAGACGTCAGGAAGGTAGAAGCCTGATTACCTAGGACTCGAGTGTCTGTAGAAATTATTCTGTTTGGTATTTCCAAATTCTGCTGACACTCAAATGATTCCTCTCGACCCCTAGAGATGGATGAAAAACTTAAAGTGTCGGAAAAACGGAAATCGGGTCAGTTTCGGACGATTTTGCAGACACTAGAACAATCCCGTTTAGCCCCGTCTAGCCCGTAGAACTGAGCAGAGAGTCTTAAGCCTCTGGGAATCCAACTTGTACCGGGAGA
The DNA here is from genome assembly GCA_003254905.1 of Nissolia schottii. Classification (NCBI taxonomy): domain Eukaryota; kingdom Viridiplantae; phylum Streptophyta; class Magnoliopsida; order Fabales; family Fabaceae; genus Nissolia; species Nissolia schottii. The sequence continues at coordinate 38,102 of QANU01111160.1, forward strand.
AAGTCCCAAATACCTTAGATTATCCCCACAACCTTATTGGGAAGTTTTGGAGATAGCGAAACCGCAAGCGGAACGGTTGTCCGCAGACGCGGGAGCTTAACGATGTATTAAAGGTATCTGTGAAAAATACTCTTCCGGAGAAAAATTCACAAATGCCTTGAACAAATATTATTTCTAGGTGGGGGTAATTAGAGGATCGCGACGGTACAAGCGAAATATTTTTCGGACGACCGTGCGCGACGCACCGGGACTGCGAACGATCAAAAACGAGCGAAATGGGACTGGGTGGGACCCAATCTAATTTAGCACGTGAGGAGGCAGATTCTTTCAAGAAAAATAATTAAATATTCATTGATTTGACTTGATTATCCAAACTAATTAAATAATTAGAAAATGAAATTAAAAGGGCATTTTGGTAATTTTTGCCAAGGGTAAAATGGTAAAATGGGCATTCAGCCCTTAGGCTATAAATACCCCTCCCCATAACCGAAATTTAGAGGAAAAATTAGAAGGCTTGCCAGAACTCTGTCTGTTTGCCGATCGACTACTGTGTTGTCAAACCGGAGACCCAGACACCGCCTGCCTTAAGCCCAGTTCACTTCCTCCAGGTGTAACATCCCGCTTTCCTGTAGGGAAATAATCGCTGAAATTAGACCTAATTAATTTCTAAAACATGAACTAAGGGAAGGTTAGGATGGAAAAATTGGTAGGTTAAATGCCCCTAAGATATGTGGGTAGTCGCAGTAAAAAGTCTCGCAGACTACCAAACTGCGAGTGTTTGCCGTTGTAATTTTACGACGCGTAAAAAGGTACCGTGAAAATACTCCTCCGGAGAAAAATTCACAAACACTTGTTGATTTTGATAATCTTGGGTAGAGGGAAATTAGAAGATCGCGACGGTTCCAACGGAATATTTTTCGGACGACTGTGCGCAACGCACTGATACTGCGAGCGATAAAAAACGAGCGAAACGGAACCGGGGAAAAAGTAAAATCTGATAGTAGCACGTGGGGAATCAGATTTGGAAAGAAATAATTTTTTATTTTCAAACACTATTCATGATTTGACTTGTATTTATCCATTTTAATTAATTAATTAAAAAGAAAAATGATAATGGCATTATGGTAATTAATAAGAATGGCAAATAGGTAATTTTAGGGGCTCCTTGGTGGCTATAAATAGCCCTCCATGGCAGCCACTTCTTCTTCAAAAAATTTCAAAAAGAGCAGAAACTCTGTCCGTTTACCGAGTGATCGAGCTGACCGGGAAACCCACGGAGCCAAGACCGAGCCTAGGACTGGAAGGACTATTTCTTCCCCTCACCATCATCACTAATTTAGCTTTAGCAAGTGGGTAACATAGGCTAGGCACCACCTTTGGTGTTCTTTTGAGTTATGTTTATATATGTGTATGTATGTGAATTTATGTGTTTAGAAATGTTTTGCTAGGATTTAGTTTAGGGGAGCATGGTTAGGATGTTATAGGGAGTGAGTAATATGTGAAAATGTTGTGTTTTGCATGCCAAAGAGCCTGGAAGAAGGGGGAAAAAGGTGGAGAAGCTTGCCTGTTTTTAGCTTCGGTTAGGTGCTGTACGCACCAGAGCGCTGAGCGGCCACAGGAGGGGCGCTGAGCGGTCTGGCGCGGCACACCACCTTTGACAGAAGTCAAACCCTCGCGTGGACAAAAGGGCTAACGTGACGTGGCTGCCACGTGAGTGGATAAGTCTGACTCAGGATCCTCGGGAGTCGAGCCTCGCTGAGCGAAGAGGGACCCTCTGCGGAGCGATGAGAGCTCTTAGCGCGGAGCGGGGGTGCTACTCCGCTGAGCGGAGGTGCTAATCCGCTGAGCGGTTTGAGACCTTGCGCTGAGCGATGGTTCCTTTGCGCTGAGCGGTTTGAATCCCGAGGGCACTGTTCAGTCTTATCTAAGCGGAAGAGACTATGTATGGAGATTATGTGTATGAGCTATGAGTTACATGAACCACCCACACGGTGTAGTGCACAAGAATAAGAGTCAGAATAACGAGTTTGCATGCACTCATGAGGTAGGGTTGCCATAGGAAGTAGGGCGACCACAGATCACTAGAAATAAATGAACTAATGTGCAAAACTGGTAACGTAAATTAGGGAAAAGGGTTAAGTCTAAAGGCAGGCCCCGGCTACAGAGGGTCAGAGTAGCCCGAACTATAACATAGTTATGCACTAGGAATCCCCTCTCTTGGCACGTCATACCTGACAAGCCCCTCCCCAGCCATGCGAGACGGTCTGGGTCATGATAATGTCACGCAGAGAATGATCTGAACGCGGATTTCTACCTGGACGAGAGAAAAGAAAGTAAGGAGCGCTTGAGCTTTTATGTCATGACATTTAAAAGACGGGTAAGATGTCCATGAAGTTCAGACATATGAGAAAGAAAAGGAGAGTTAGTCCCCGAAATTCGGATGCATATGAGTAAGTCGTCCCCGAAGTTCGGACGCCGCCCACGAAGTTCGGGCGTAAATGAGCAAGTCGTCCACGAAGTTCGGACGCGTACGAGCCTCGCTCCTAGTGTCCCACGGGTTGTAGCTGGATAAGGAATGACGATCCCCCAGTCTACATAGGGGCGATGGCACACCACAGCGACAAAGGACGCTGCCATAGGCGCGTAAGAGAAACCCCCAGTCCCACATGCATTATTTCAGTGTAACTATGTATGAATGTAGGTATCATTATGTATGTATGTATGAGTAGGTAGGTATCAGTATGTATGTTGGGTAAACCGTCTGCCACACGTGTACGAGACGGTCCCTAGAGCACCGTGAGTCTGATAACCAAGCATGAGTAATTAAGTAAGTAAAGATTAGACATCCCAATCACCTAGTAAATTAGATAAAGCCACCCAGGACCTTAGGCAAGTAAAAACTGGTAGGGAGGTCTAGATGCATGAACACTTAGAGATCTCCTGGACGGCCTGAAGAGTAATTGAGTAACCAGACCTCACGACCCTATAGTTATTCACTGAGAACCCACCGTTCTCACCCCCACTCACTTATTGTCTTCAGGTGAGGCTTATGACGACCCCGCCGCCGCCGCGGAAGAGGCGGATCCTGCGCAGTATCTTTAGGGACGTGCACCCTGAAACAGGGGATGAGACAGAGCTCTGGTCATACCTAGTCGTGCACGCCCCCATTCTTCTCAGAGCCATACCCCCAGACCCACCTGAGCCAGCTTCTACAGCCGACGAGGAGGCACCCCCATATGAGAAGGACATTGAGGCGGACCCCGTGTCCATACGACTGCTGCCACCGGAGCCGAAGCCGACGAAGCCTCGGATGAGAGTGACGCAGGTCTACGGCCGACGCCTGGCGCCTCGTACCCATGACAGTGAGGCCGAACCATCCTCAGGATCTCGGGACCCACCTGATGTCCCGGAGTCCTCGATGGACGGGGAGGAGGAGCCCATGGAGGAGGAGGAGCCTGCAGAGACCTTTCGCATGGAGGAGGACGATGAGGAGGGACCAGCCTGACCAGCCCCTGTTGCTCGGACCACTTTGCCAGACCACTTTGCCATCACTGTAGTGTGACTGTAGTACAGTATGTATGTAGTATGACTGTAGTTGCAGTATGTATGTATGTATATTTTGCTGATAGTAGTAGTTACTGTACATGGATGCCAATGATGTAGTAGCGACATGTACTTATGTATGAACATGATGAGGGTATGATGATGTTTATAGTATTATGGACTCAATGTATGTATATCGTTTTCATGGACCCAATCCATCTTTGTATGTATCTACTTGAGCTTGGCTTTATATGATCACCGCTACGTACATTTAACTATTTTTCGCATTTCTCGTATGTATGGAACATATGGTATAGTTCCCGCGACTGGCTCTATATTTCTGTTACATGTTACTTGCAAAAAGAAAAAAAAATAGGTCCTTAATTTATGACAATTAAACTATTTTGAAAAGAGAAAGAAACTAGGGACTACTGGTATTCCCACACAACAGTTAACAACCTAGCAGACGCAGATTATGACTTAAGCATAAGCCGCTAACCTAGGGTGTTACACCAGGAATCCCCTAACCCTAGACCACGAAAATCACTTCAAAAACCTAAGGAAGGCTGCAGCAAATTCAGCCAAGAGGAGCTAGGATGCGTCAAAGCAAGCTAGGAGCAAGCAGGAACCGTCAGAACCGGGGTAACGGTGGGTAAACCTGCCATAACCACTGTCTATGTGGCTTTGGATGTTTGATGATATTCATGTGATATGTATGTTAGGATAGGTTAGGTTCTTGCTAGGATTATCTTCTTTGATGAATGGTTATGGAAGTTATGTGGATATGTGCTTTATGTGCCAGATATGTTATATGCTTCATGACTAGATTGTTAGGCAAATATGAACTTGATTATGCAAATGATTTTTGGAAGCTTGAAAATATGTTTATGGCTGTTAGAAATTGGTTAGAAATGATGGAAGAAATGCTCTAAGGATTGATGCTTAGGAACCTTGTAGAACATGGAAAATTGCAGCAATTAGGAACTGAAATTCGTCAGGACCCGCTGAGCGGCCAGGGATTTCTGCTGAGAGGCATGTGGCGCTGAGCGGTATATCCCAGGCGCTGAGCGGCCTGAACGAAGACGGACTCCCCACTTCGAAACTTGTTATTTTCTAAACATAAAACTTTGCTTAAAAACATAATTTTTATACTGATTTTACTAAAGTGTGTTAAAGGTTATGAACTAAGGATTTATGTTTAAGGTGTAACATCCCAACCTTTTCCTTAAGAGAATTTCGCTCAAATTTTAATTATTGGATAAGTATAGCATGTTAGGGACGGTTAGGGAGACTGAGAAAATTATTTAGAGCAGTAATTGTTTTCTCGATGTCAGCCGAGATGCATGTTTTGTGGTCGGGCAGGATGTCGCAAGGTCGGTGCCAATTTCTACTCAATCCGAAAACCCGTCAGGTCCCAAAGGTATTCGTAAATCATACTCCCAGAGGAGAGGTGTCCCCGAATACCTTAATCTGACTTGCCACTAGGGCGGGGGAAACTGGTAGATCGCGGATACGTGCTCGGGATATTTTTAGGATGACCGTGCGTGCGCGAAAAATAATTAGTTAGGCGTTTTTATAAAATAATAATATAATATTAAATTTTTACAAAATAAAAATAAAAAGAAAAGAAAGAAAAAGGAAAAGAGAGGGGAGGGAAGCTGAGGGGGGCGTGCCTATAAAAGGCTTTAAGCCACCCTCAGAAGTCAAAAAGGAAAACATTTAGAAAAGTTACGCTGTCAGTGTCGCGCCAGCACATCGTGGATCTGTTATCGAGCTTAGGAAAAATAGGAGGAATATACTCACGTGACGAGGACGGTTCCCTCATCGTAGATCTCGGACCGGAACGCACATAGGAAGTGGGTAATCCTAAGCCCACTGTCTATGTGGTTTAGTTTTTAACTGTATATGTGCCTATCTGTGTATTTGACTATAGAACTGTTAAGTAGTATTTTGGGGGGATATAGTGTAAAAAGGGTTTTGTGAACGATGGAAAATTGAAACGCATAACTGTACTACTTGGAACCCTAGGAACAGTAAGAAATTACGAATTGGAGTCTCGGGAGGCGATTTTTGTAGTCTGCATTCGAATACGCCAGGAATTCAGTCGAATGAAAGCCAAATCGAGCTTTCCTTCGAATGAATTCCACCGCAGTCGAATGAAGGCGAATTTTAGGGATTTCAATCGAATGAATTCCCTCGTATTCGAATGAAAGGATGTCGAGGGATTTCAGTCGAATGAAAGCCTATTCCAATCGAATGAAAGGACTCCGAGGGATTTCATTCGAATACCACAGCAAGTATTCGAATGAAACCTGGCAGAGTTGGGAGTTAGTGTTTTTAAGGGATCCAATGACTATGGTTAAGCCATTCTTATGTATTTGAGCATGCATCATGAGGATGGGATGTCACCTAGGAGTTAGGGCAACCCTAGAACACTAGAGGTCAATGACTTAATGATCAAGAAAGCATAATGGAACTTAGGGAAATACGTATATAGTTATATGCTAGGAAAGCCCTCTCTTGGCAACGTCTTACAGACAAGCCCCTCACCAGTACACAAGTGGACTGGTTGATGTGTTACCTCGCCCGTCCTTACAAGTTTGGATTGGTTAACGAATCAGTCGTCCAAGGTCGGCTGGTTCGAAGAGGTTAATGACACGGAAGGTAAAGGATGGATAGAAGAAAAAGGAGGAAGTAAAGGTAAAAGCGCTAACCCGGCAAGCCGGTATGCGTATGGAGATAGAGAGCTAATCCGGCAAGCCGGAACGCCTAAAGAAAAGATGCACGGACCCGGCAAGCCGGTATGTGCCAAAGCGGAGAATTGGGATGCTAACCCGGCAAGCCGGTACGCGTAAGAGATCCCCAATGCCCCATGCAATATGTAATTATATATATGTGAATTGATGATTGGTTATATGTGCATTAATATTCATCTATGGTTGTTTGTGTAATATGTAACGTCAAGGGGGCGACTCGAGACGAGTAGCCTAATTATAATTGAATTGTAGGATTCGTAAGCACGCAAACTTAGTAAGAAAGGCTAGTTCCCCGTCATCTAGATAACTTTAGATAAAGCCGTTCAGGACCTTAGGCCAGATAATAATCAGTAGGGTACTAGTATATATGTATTCACCTAGAAACACCTGAGCGGCCTGGTTAATGAGGGAGAAAGAAACAAACCCCAATGTTAGGGCCAACCACTGAGGACGCAAGTTCTCACCCCCACTCCCTTATGCTTCCAGGAGCAAACGAGGATTATACGGGCTACAAGGTGTACCAAGATGTGCCACCCGCCGAGCAGTGAAGAAGAGAAGACCGGATGGATAAAGGACTTTGTTCAAGAACTCAGTAGCCTCGCTTTATTTTGGGAATGCTTGTTTTGTATCTATTTATGTATGATGGTTGTACGTAGACTACTCTATTATATTATTACTGATGCAACTATGTGTAATGGACCATGTACCTGTTTCTTATAGACCGTCTGAACGTGAATACTTTGTCCGATAAGCTTATGCTCTACCGTTTGTAATATATATGTTCATAATCACGCACGGCTCATAATTGTATACGTACGCAAAGATTAGCTATATTCAAAAAAAAAATATATGGTCCGTATTTTGCTGTAAATCGTAATTTCGAAATGATTAAGGGCTATGGATACCCCACCAATGAATCAACAACCTAGTGAGCTTTGCACATGGCTCGAGCATGGGTAGTTGACTAGGGTGTTGCAGTTGGTATCAGAGCAGTTTAGTCTTACGTGAGCCTAGGGACTGAGCTGCACTATGCTTTCGAGTACGGACTTCGGTGTATATTTCTTGCTAGGCTGTATGTGTTGAGATATGTGTGCTTGCTTTTCTTGAGCCTGATCAACTCGGGATATGCGCAGGTACCTTGGACCAGCCATGCTGCCTAGACGTGATCATTCGCCGCGCATGATGGAAACGCCGGATCTTGCTGAAATTCTTAGGGAAATGGCTCGGGCTACCCAAGCTCAAGCCGAAGCCACTACTCAGATTGCGGCTGCTACCGCACATCGGAATCTCGGCCCGACAGTTGAAGAGGCAGAAGCTAGGAAGTTCGCGGAGTTTGGAAAGGCTAATCCTCCAATCTTTGAGGGGCTGATGGACCCAGAGCTCCTCCATACGTGGATAGCAGAAATGGAGCAAATCTTTGAGGATGTTCACTGCACCGGGGCGCAGAAGGCTCGCTTCGCGATAAGGAAACTGAGAGGTGCCGCTCGAGCCTGGTGGAACTCAGCAAGGCCTCTTTTGGAGCAGCAGGAGAATCCTATCACTTGGGAGCGGTTCACCGAAGCCCTCCTGAACAAGTGTTTCCCCAAAGGGCTCAGGGATCTGAAGGAGACGGAATTTTTAGCGTTGCAACAAGGAGATATGACGGTTGCGGAGTATACATCAGTCTTTGAAAAAATGTGCCGCTACTCTTCCACGTATCAGTTGTACCCTACTGAGGCATGGAAATGCGGGAAATTTCAACGGGGACTGAGGGAGGAACTCCAGATGGCTATCAACCATTGGGACATCCAGGATTATGCTCTCCTGGTGAGTAAGTGTATGACTTTGGAAGAATCGGCCAAGAATCTGACCAAGGCCCGCAATGCAAGGAACAAGAGGAAGATGGAGGAACAGGGAGGCCCTTCACAGGTACAGAGGCAGAGGGGGCTTTATCAGGTACCGTTCCCCAACAGGGGTAGGGGACAGACTCCTCCGCGACCACAACAATGGGCCCCGAGACCCCCAGCTCCTGGTGGAGTCGGTTTCCTCAGACCCCCGCAGCAATTTGTTCGGCCTCCACCGCCCCAGTACGCAGTCAGACCGCAGCCGCAGGGTGGCATCCTGAGGGGGATGGGTCAAGAAGCCCCAGGAGTCCAACAAGGCAGGGATTTCAGGCCACTTTGCCCGAAGTGCAGAAGGCCCCATGCCGGGGAATGCAGAGTCGGGCAGAATGTATGTTACAGGTGCGGCCAAGGGGGCCACCTGGCCCGATAGTGTCCGACCTATCTGCCGCCCACCCAGCAGCAAAGACGGGTTTTTACCATGACTGGAGAAGAAGCTGAGGACGCTGAGGGCTTGATTTTGGGTAAGTGTACCATGCTAGGTAGCCCTTTGATTGTGTTATATGATTCGGGAGCTTCGCACTCTTTTATTTCGTATAGCAGTGTTAGTAAATTAAATCTGAATCCCGTAGCATTACCGTATACCCTAAGAGTGTCTACCCCTACTGCACCCCCAGTCGAGACGAGTCGAGTATGTCTCCAATGTCCACTTCACTTGCAAGGCCGGATGCTCGTAGCTGACCTTATCTGCTTACCTTTGGTAGGCTTAGATATCATTCTCAGAATGGACTGGTTGGGTAACAATCAAGTGATTCTGTACTGTGCCAATAGAATGGAAATCTTTCCGCCTCAGGCACCGGCCACATTGCCTCCTCAGGACAAGTCGGTAGTTCTTTATTGCTGTCCAATGGAAAATCAAAACTTTATCTTCTTGGCCTCATCGGCAGTGGAGGTAGTCTAGGAAGTAGCCCACCTTCCTATAGTGTGCGAGTACCCGGATGTATTCCGGGAAGAGATTCTGGAGTTTCCCTCGAAGAGGGAAGTGGAATTTTCCATTAGTCTGGTTCCCGGAACTGGACCAATGGTGCCATACCGTATGTCCATGGTGGAGCTGCAAGAGCTGAAGAAGCTATTGGAAGAATTACTAGACAAACGGTTTATCCGACCCAGCGCATAACCGTGCGGAGCCCCGGTTCTGTTCGTGAAGAAGAAGGACGGTTCAATGCGATTGTGCATAGACTATCGGCAGTTGAATAAGGTGACCATCAAGAATAAGTACCCGCTGGCCAGGATAGACGATTTAATGGATCAACTGAGAGGTGCCAAAGTATTTACCAGAATTGACTTGCGCTCAGGCTACCACCAGATAAGAGTGGCCGATGAAGACATTCCTAAGACAGCTTTCAGGACCCAATATGGTCACTACGAGTTTACTGTGATGTCGTTCGGGTTGACAAATGCCCCTGCGATATTCATGGACTACATGCACCGGATCTTTAGACCCCATTTGGACGAGTGCGTGATAGTCTTTATAGATGACATCCTGGTGTACTCCAAGACGGAGGAGGATCATGCGAAGCATCTCAGGTTGGTGTTGGATATCTTGAGGGAGAGACAGTTATATGCTAAGCTCTCCAAGTGCGAATTTTGGATGAAGGAGGTGAAATTTTTAGGGCATGTGGTGTCCGAACAAGGAGTCTCGGTGGATCCCAGTAAGGTAGCTGCCGTAAGGGATTGGAAGAGACCTACCTCAGTCACGGAGCTTAGAAGCTTCCTGGGTTTTGCGGGCTATTATCGAAGGTTCATCGAAGGATTTTCTCCGATATCATTGCCCCTCACAAAGCTTACCCACAAGGAGATCAAATATGAGTGGACACTGGAATGTGAAGAGAGCTTCTGCAAGCTCAAGGAAAAACTGACCACGGCCCCGGTGTTGATTTTACCGGATCGCACACGCAGTGTAAAGTATACTGCGATGCGTCAAGACTGGGATAGGGTGTGTGGTTATGCAGAATCGTCAGGTGGTGGCGTACGCGTCAAGGCAGTTGAGGCCACATGAGGTGAATTACCCAACCCACGACCTGGAATTAGCCGCAGTAGTATTTGCTCTTAAGATTTGGCGACACTATCTGTATGGGGTAAAGTTTGAGGTGTTTTCCGACCATAAAAGTCTACAATACCTCTTCGACAAGAAGGAGTTAAATATGAGGCAAAGGAGGTGGATGGAATTCCTAAAGGACTATGATTTCGAGCTCCGGTACCACCCTGGGAAAGCAAACATGGTAGCCGATGCCTTAAGCAGGAAAGTGCTACATGTGGCATAGATGATGGTAGAAGAGTCAAAATTGCTAAAAGAATTTTGCGACCTTAATTTGGGGATCGTCAGACGTAAGGGCAGCATCCAACTCGGCCCGTTGCAGATTACCAGCAGTTTCAGGCAACGGATAATGGAGGCTCAAGAACACTGCCAAGAAGATCTTTGGCAGATGTTTGTTAAGGCCCTGCAAGAGTGGAAAGTCAGAGAGGCCAAGGTGGACATCGAAGGAGTTCTGCGCTTCAACGATCGAGTCTACGTACCTAATGAAGGCACCTTGCGGAGAGATATTCTGCACGAAGGACACAAGAGCAAATTTACGATGCACCCTGGGATCACCAAGATGTACCACAACCTAAAGAAGATGTTCTGGTGGCCTGGCCTCAAGCGAGACGTGGAGGACTTCGTGCAAAAATGCTTAGTTTGTCAGAAAGTAAAGGTGGAGCACCAAAAGCCGCCCGGATTGCTACACCCCCTGGAGGTGCCTGAATGGAAATGGGACGGCATCTCGATGGACTTTGTGTCAGGATTACCACGCACCGCAAAGGGAGTAGATGCCATATGGGTGATTATCGATAGGCTAACCAAGTCAGCTCATTTCATTCCGGTACGAATGAATTACTCCTTGGAAAAGCTAGTACAACTTTATATTAAAGAAGTAGTGCGACTACATGGAATACCTTCATCTATTGTGTCAGATAGGGATCCGCGGTTCACATCCCGATTTTGGACGACCTTTCAAAAGGCATATGGAACTCAACTAGCTCTAAGCACAGCTTATCACCCTCAGACGGATGGGCAAACTGAAAGGACGATTCAGACGTTAGAAGATATGCTGTGAGCCTGTACCCTGGACTTACCTGGGTACTGGGATGAGATGCTACCATTTATCGAGTTTTCTTATAATAATAGCCACCATGTGAGTATCGGCATGGCCCCCTTTGAAGCCTTTTATGGTCGAAAATGCCTGTCACCCCTCTGTTGGAATGAGGGCCGTGAGTACAGGTACTTGGGACCCGAAGAGGCTCAAGATGCGGAAGAATGTATACAACGCATTAGGCAGAGGATCCTCACTGCTCAGAGTCGACAGAAGAGTTATGCCGACAACCGCAGGAGACCCCTAAAGTTCCAAGAAGGGGACCACGTTTTTCTCAAGGTCACCCCTACTACGGGCATCGGAAGAGCTATGAAGATTAGGAAACTAAGCCCCAGGTTCATTGGACCCTTTCAGATTCTGGAACGTGTTGGACCTGTAGCTTACCGAATAGCTCTCCCACCGAACCTGGCCAATGTTCACGCTGTATTTCATGTGTCCCAGCTAAGAAAGTATTACGCTTCTCCGGATCATGTGCTAGAACCAGAGAAAATCATACTAAGGGAAGATCTTGCCTTGCCGCTGATGCCTCAGAAGATTATGGATCGTAAGACACGGAAGACGCGTAATAAGGAGATCCAGATGGTACGCGTCATCTGGGAGAACGGGAAGGTCGAGGAGCAAACTTGGGAATTGGAGGCAGACATGAAGGCAGCCTACCCAGAACTATTCCAAGATAAGAAATTTCGGGGACGATATTTTTGTAAGGGGGTGGAATGTAACATCCCGACCTTTTCCTTACGAGAATTTCGCTCAAATTTTAATTATTGGATAAGTATAACATGTTAGGGATGGTTAGGACTGAGAAAATTATTTAGAGCAGTAATTGTTTTCCCGATGTCAGCTGAGATGCATGTTTTGTGGTCGGGCAGGATGCCGCAAGGTCGGTGCCAATTTCTACTCAATCCGAAAACCCGTCAGGTCCCAAAGGTATTCGTAAATCATACTCCCAGAGGAGAGGTGTCCCCGAATACCTTAATCTGACTTGCCACTAGGGCGGGGGAAACTGGTAGATCGCGGATACGTGCTCGGGATATTTTTAGGATGACCGTGCGTGCGCGAAAAATAATTAGTTAGGCGTTTCTATAAAATAATAATATAATGTTAAATTTTTACAAAATAAAAATAAAAAGAAAAGAAAGAAAAAGGAAAAGAGAGGGGAGGGAAGCTGAGGGGGGCATGCCTATAAAAGGCTTTAAGCCACCCTCAGAAGTCAAAAAGGAAAACTTTTAGAAAAGTTACGCTGTCAGTGTCGCGCCAGCACATCGTGGATCTGTTATCAAGCTTAGGAAAAATAGGAGGACATCGTGTATCTGTTATCGGACCGGAACACACATAGGAAGTGGGTGATCCTAAGCCCACTGTCTATGTGGTTTAGTTTTTAACTGTATATGTGCCTATCTGTGTATTTGACTATAGAACTGTTAAGTAGTATTTTGGGGGGGATATAGTGTAAAAAGGGTTTTGTGAACAATGTAAAATTGAAACGCATAACTGTACTACTTGAAACCCTAGGAACAGTAAGAAATTACGAACTGGAGTCTCGGGAGGCGATTTTTGTAGGCTACATTCAAATACGCCAGGAATTCAGTCGAATGAAAGCCAAATCGAGCTTTCCTTCTAATGAATTCCACCGCAGTCGAATGAAGGCGAATTTTAGGGATTTCAATTAAATGAATTCCCTCGTATTCGAATGAAAGGATGTCGAGGGATTTCAGTCGAATGAAAGCCTATTCGAATCGAATGAAAGGACTCCGAGGGATTTCATTCGAATACCATAGCAAGTATTCGAATGAAACCTAGCAGAGTTGGGAGTTAGTGTTTTTAAGGGATCCAATGACTATGGTTAAGCCATTCTTATGTATTTGAGCATGCATCATGAGGATGGGATGTCACCTAGGAGTTAGGGCAACCCTAGAACACTAGAAGTCAATGACTTAATGATCAAGAAAGCATAATGGAACTTAGGGAAATACATATATAGTTATATGGTAGGAAAGCCCTCTCTTGGCAACGTCTTACAGACAACCCCCTCACCAGTACACAAGTGGACTGGTTGATGTGTTACCTCGCCCGTCCTTACAAGTTTGGATTGGTTAACGAATCAGTCATCCAAGGTCGGCTGGTTCGAAAAGGTTAATGACACGGAAGGTAAAGGATGGATAGACGAAAAAGGAGGAAGTAAAGGTAAAAGCGCTAACCCGGCAAGCCGGTACGCGTATGGAGATAGAGAGCTAATCCGGAAAGCCAGAACGCCTAAAGAAAAGATGCAGGGACCCGGCAAGCCGGCATGTGCCAAAGCGGAGAAGTGGGACGCTAACCCGGCAAGCCGGTACGCGTAAGAGATCCTCAATTCCCCATGCAATATTTAATTATATATATGTGAATTGATGATTGGTTATATGTGCATTAATATTCATCTATGGTTGTTTGTGTAATATGTAACGTCAAGGGGGCGACCCGAGACGAGTAGCCTAATTATAATTGAATTGTAGGATTCGTAAGCACGCAAACTTAGTAAGAAAGACTAGTTCCCCGTCACCTAGATAACTTTAGGTAAAGCCGTTCAGGACCTTAGGCCAAATAATAATCAGTAGGGTACTAGTATATATGTATTCACCTAGAAACACCTGAGCAGCCTGGTTCATGAGGGAGAAAGAAACAAACCCCAATGCTAGGGCCAACGACTGAGGACGCAAGTTCTCACCCCCACCCCCTTATGCTTCTAGGAGCAAACGAGGATTATACGGGCTACGAGGAGTACCAAGATGTGCCACCCGCCGAGCCGTGAAGAAGGGAAGACCGGATGGATAAAGGACTTTGTTCAAGAACTCAGCAGCCTCGCTTTATTTTGGGAATGCTTATTTTGTATCTATTTATGTATGATGGTTGTACGTAGACTACTCTATTATATTATTACTGATGCAACTATGTGTAATGGACCATGTACCTGTTTCTTATAGACCGTCTGAACGTGAATACTTTGTCCGATAAGTGATGAAAGCTTTTTACCGCAATAGGTTTGTACTCTCGTTAATTTAAAATATCCTTTTTAAAGCTTTCAGATCCTTGAAGGATCCAATTGCAGTAAAGTCGGGTATTATCGTATCCACAGAGATTGTGACTGAAACAATGGTCTTTGATTGATATTACGTTAAGCTTGTAAAAGGTGATTGGTTTGTTTAAGTAAATTTAATAAAGAAACGATAAAATAAAATATAAGACGATTAATGAACTTAAGTTTAGGCAGGTAAGAAATATGTTGGGATTTGAATTGTAATATTACTTTTGATGTAACCAATAACTCAGTTAATATGATCTATGAGTTCATGTGATTTTTCCGCCACCAGTTCTTAACTTAATCATCTTTCTCAAGCATGTTAAGTTCACAAGTTCTTTTATTAAGTTGTCAATGTCTTGCACAAACTCAACAAAATACCTTGATGTT
>QANU01111214.1:9508-112294 GCA_003254905.1 Nissolia schottii
CGAATTTTGATGAACTGGTTTGTTGAATTGATGGTAGTACAAATGTGTTGGGGGCATTTTGAAGCTGCTAATGCCAATTGAATGATACTGGTGTAGATTTATATGTGTGTGTACACTGCAAGGGTTTTGATATTTTGTTCCGAGGGTTTTGATGTTCGTAGAAGCTGCTTTAATTTGTTTGAGATTTAGGCATATCATATAGTTGAAGAGGATCGGGTGGAGATTCTGTTGCTAAAAATCATTTGTAAAAATAGGTACTAATATTTGTTTATTTGAGTTTCAGTTTGTCTTGTTTAATATGACTAATTTGCTCATTCTTCTGATTATTTGACATTTTCTAATTTATCTTAATTATTTATCATATGCTACTCGTGTTTTTGCAAATGACTGTGAAGGTAATGAAATTGGGTTTTTGGTTCGTGATTTGTTAATATAAGTAGCAGCAGTTTGACTGCTTTCCTGTCTTTTTTATTTTACCTTGCAATGCATGCATTTCTAAACCGGCTCCCTTTTTCTCGTGGTATGTTTTTGATGTAGTCGTCATCCTGAGGTCAAGTGGGCTCAAAGAGCTGATAAGGTCTATATCACAGTGCAATTACCAGATTCTAAAAATGCTAAAGTGGATCTTACTCCGGATGGCACTTTTACCTTCTCTGGCAGTGCTGGTGCTGCTGACAACCAGTATGAGCTAAAATTGGAGCTCTTTGACAAGGTTAATGTCGAGGTGAGAAGACGTTCCCAATTTATGGGTAGCTTTGTCGTGTCTTCTTTTCCTTTTTTTATTTTTTATTTTTAAATGCATTGTGTCAAGAACCATCTCTATGGAAAGCTTTTGCTGGTAAATACAATTGAATAATATATTTTAACACCCTTTGGGTTTGAAGCGTGGACAATATACTTATTTTATTTAAGTTCAACTAATTTGAATGGAACAATACAGGCCAACTAGGATTGAACTCTAACACTTGGTTATAGAAGCTTTTATGCATTCATATCACTCTTGAAAACTTAAGTGATTGGGTAGAGGCAAAGGAAGGATTTTGGGCTACCATATTCAAAACACTCTTGTGCAAGTAGCCCTTTGGGCTTGAATTGTTCATAATGCACAACCCACTTACCTTGTTGAGATTCATCTTATTTATTTAGAAGATTAGGCGGTGACAAGGTTCAAACTCTAGACCACTTGGTCATGGAAGCTCTAAGATCATATATCATCTCTCTCCCAAAAGCTTAAGTTGTTGGGTAGAGATAATTGGATGATTTTTAGTTGTTAAAATGTTAAGCTATTACATGGCCTGATATGTGCTTGCTATGGGACTTTTTTTGCCTTTTAACTTTGCATGCATTCATAAAGCAACCTTTATATGTTTAATCTATTTCTCTAAGCAATGTTTTTTATATGCTTTACCTGCAAAGCAATGGGTTTCTTTGTTGTATTTTGATGCATTTTCTTTTCCATTCTTTTTCTTTTCAGGAGAGCAAAATTAATGTAGGAGTGAGAAGCATATTTTGTGTGGTGCAGAAGGCGGAGAATGAATGGTGGAAAAGGTTACTGCGTGCGGAAGGCAAGCCTCCACATTATGTGAAAGTAGATTGGGATAAATGGGTGGATGAGGATGAAGATGATGGTATGCACATCCGAACCCATGTTCTTGTCCCAAGACTTTTTATTGTTTTATGAAAGGAAATATAATTTTATGCATAAATTGATTGAATTATCACATTTTTTGTTGATTAGTTGCTGGTGAACCGGACTTGGGAGGGATGGATTTCTCGGTATGCAATTTATTCATTTCAATCTTTTCTACTGTTGATGTCATTTGTACTTATTAATTTTGTATGTTGCAGAACTTTGGCGGGATGGGTGGCATGGGCGGGATGATGGGTGGCATGGGTGGTGATGCAATGGGAGGGATGGACTTCTCTGTATGTGATCTGCTCACCTGATTCTTCGTTCTATTATCAATCTTATTTGTCCTAATTATTTGTGCACTCTGCAGAAATTTGCAGGCATGGGTGATGATGCAATGGGTGAAGATGACGAGAGTGATGATGAAGGTAACCAAACTATGTTATGCAAATTTGTGGCTGAGCATATATTTGACTCGTTACTTTAACTAAATGAGAAATGTTTAGTAGACCTAACTCATGAGCCTAATTATCAACCTATACATTTTGATGAATGACATTTGACACTTTATTTTCTATTTTGTCACTTAAAATGTCGTGTCATTCATCAAAGTGCATAGGTTGATATTTAGGCTCATGAGTTATGTCTCCCCAGCATTACTCATTAACTAAATATATCCTTAATAAACCATGCTTGATTTTAGGAATTAAGGAAGTTAGTTAAGCAAGTTGTGGCATTTGCCTTTTACATGTTTAGTTATGATGATCTGTCTGTGAATGGGCGTCTTTTCCCTGTTTTAGACAAATAGGCTAGGAAAACTTACACGCTGGTCGCATCTATTAATTCTTGGTGGAATTAAGGATTTTTGTTTCACGGTGGGACGAGTCTTACAGAGCAAGAAGCTTCCAAATTATATGTAGAATAGATTTTATATCTTCAAATACCAGCACTTTCCATTTACTTGGCTAATTGAATTGTATTTGTTTGCATTGTAACAGCGCAAGAAGTGTCAAAGTCTGGCGAACAAGATACTGGCAAGAGTGCTAGTGAGACATCAACAGAGAAACAAGAAGCTGCTCCTGCTCCAAGCACATAATGGCACTGCTTGACTGCAGTCCAAGATGCTGCCCTTGAATATGCTTAATATAATTTGTCGAGTGAAATATTCAATCTCTAAACCATTGATTAGTAGTTGTTTAAGTGGTGACATTCGTGTTGCTCTCCCGTGTTAGCTAAACGTTTTCTCGTATTTGTTCACCAACAAGAGCTCCTTCTAGTTTAATTAGGATGCTGTTATGATGTATAATGCGATTTTCATGAATTATTTAATGGTGATATCTGGATATTTTCGTGAAATGGTTGGACGATGGATTTGGTAGTAGTGTACGACTTACGATAGCAACATGGTACCATTACCTAGTAGAGGCTCGACACGCTTACGAGTTTGAGCTTAATGCTTGTCTCAAAATTGAATTAATTTAAATAGGAATGAATGGATTCCTTTCTCACTTTGCTTCGAAGGTTTACCTTAGCCAATGCTTCACTCAAACTTCGTCTTTTCCAAAAAGGTAAATTTCAGATTAATGAGTTTATATAAATGTATATGTAACAATTTCTGTTTTATTTCTAAAGGACTACTATTTTCACCCAAAGTACCAGTTCAAAAAACCCCCAAAATGATCGGATATGTATGTGTCTTATTTATCTATTAATATATTTGATTAGAGACTGATTTTGTAATCAAAGGTAATTTGAGTGGTTGTGTTTCACATTCATTATCTAAATTAATCTCCTGTAATATATAATATTGCTATATGAATAAGATAATTGATACAAAAAAAATTAGATTGAATTTTTTTAGGATTTGTTATAAAACAGTTAAAATATTCTAGTTTTTATATGTACACATGAATTTTATGTAATAATTTGTATTATGATATTAAATGATTAAATGATCATCAATTAAGTTTAAATCAATTATTTTAGGTAAACCAGTAACATAGTCTACTGAATTTAAACTAAGTTGGTTTAAATTAGGTCAATTTCTTATCAAACTCTTTTAATGTCAATTTTTTTGTCCCGATTTGAACATGAATTTGGTTTAAAAATCAACTCAGTCAAACTTAAAAATTATCGGTATGAACCCGTATGATTTATCATTTGAACCGGCTAGGAGATTGAAATTAGTTTAGCATCATGGCTAGATGGAATTCAACCATGGACAATGAGCATGAGACAAGTTCCTTACCAAGAGGTTTACATGCACACTTGTGTAAATGTATCAACAATAATAATACTCATCTATTTAAATGTGTATTATATATATATATATATATATATATATATATATATATTATAATTAGTTTTAAGCAGTTTAGTTAGTAGTGACCCTCGCCGCACCTTAGGTGGACCTCGCCGCACCTGAGCAAAAGCCCTAAAACCCTCGACGATTTTAAGGAGGCGTGAACCTGTTCTTCTTCCTCCTCTGCAACCGCAACCATGGAAACCAGTGCGGCAATGGATGTGGAGGAGCAGCCTTCACACAGCCCCAGCAACAGTCTTAAACGTTTCGGCCTTAAAAACTCTATTCAGACCAACTTCGGCGACGGCTATGTTTTCCAAATTGCCCCAAAGTACGTTCTTTTAAGCTTATGTCCATGTAATGAGAATTCTACTCAAACTCGTTGAATGATAGTAAAGCTTCTTTTTTTATTCATTTGATCGAAATGTCAACGATACCCATGATTTGGGTTCTAATTATTTTGTTGGGTTTTTTGTGATTTCTGAATTGAATTGAAGTGATGACTTGAGTGCAATGGCTGTGTCGTTGTCAACGAACGCGGTGAAGCTGTATTCACCAGTGGCGGGTCAATATTTCGGAGAGTGCAAGGGTCACTCTGCAACCATCAACCAGATTTTGTTTTCGGCTCCTTCCGATCCCAATGTTTTGAGCTCTTGTTCTTCTGATGGCACTGTTAGAGCCTGGGACACACGAACATTTCAGCAGGTACAATCTTGAATTCTTGATTATGTTTTCCTTTGTTGCTGTTGTAAAGTATTATTGCTCATAAATGTTACCAATTTTCTGCTTGAGTGTCGAATTGAACCAACAAAAAAAATGCAGGTTTCTTCCATCAATGCTGGTCCTTCTCAAGAGGTCTTCAGCTTCTCTTATGGAGGGCCTGGTGGAAATTTATTGGCTGCTGGATGTAAATCCCGGGTTTGCTTTCTGCTGTGACTGATTCAGTTGTACTGTATGAAATGATTTGAACTAGAATGTAAGTTATATATACCATGCTTTATACTTTTGCTCAGATACTCTTTTGGGATTGGAGAAATAAGAAGCAAATTGCGTGCTTGGAAGACTCTCATGTGGATGATGTTACCCAGGTTTGTGCTGTGTGAATTGCTAGAATTATGTCTGGATCTCTGATGACAATTTAGATTTTAATCTGAAACTTGATCTGATGGAGTTGATCAATTGTAAGTTACGGAGTTGAGGGAAAAGGATGTTTAGCTTGGTGATTGTTTTAATTATCAAAAATAAAGCTTCAGGAAGTTATTATTCCTCTGGAAGCATTTATTCATGTCTTATTGTTTAAAGTGCATGATTGATGCTAGGTTCATTTTGTTCCTGATGATCAAGGCAAGCTTATTTCTGCTTCGGAAGATGGGTTGATCTGCACATTTGATACGACTAGTGATATTAATGATGATGATCATCTGGAATCAGTAAGCCTAGCACTCTAATTCAGGTTCCTTAGCTGATAATTCTTGCAACCATCTTGAATGACCATAGATTTTAATAGAGAGTTAAGTATTGGGATATGATTGTGTTCTTAGCCTCTTTTGTGCTCTGCTATTGGGTGTCCTTGCTACATTTAATTTCTTTCACATGATGTATTTTGCTCTGTTTCCAAGGATTTCTTATCCCCCCATTAGTTACTTTCCTCTCTCTCTCTCTCTCTCTCTCTCTCTCTCTCTCTCTCTCTCTCTCTCTCTCTCTCTCTCTCTCTCTCTCTCTCTCTCTCTCTCTCTCTCTCTCTCTCTCTCTCTCTCTCTCTCTCTCTCTCTCTCTCTCTCTCTCTCTCTCTCTCTCTCTCTCTCTCTCTCTCTCTCTCTCTCTCTCTCTCTCTCTCTCTCTCTCTCTCTCTCTCTCTCTCTCTCTCTCTCTCTCTCTCTCTCTCTCTCTCTCTCTCTCTCTCTCTCTCTCTCTCTCTCTCTCTCTCTCTCTCTCTCTCTCTCTCTCTCTCTCTCTCTCTCTCTCTTTTTTTTATTTGAAATTCTGTCAAAATACGTATTATGTATATGGAGTTTGCATGAAGTTACATTTAATTTCTTTTGCATGTGTAACATTTTCAGTTTGCTTCCATAGCTGTGCTATTTAATGGTGAAAATATTACTCATCATTTCTCTATCTACTGATAAGACTAATATAATGTTTACATATTGTAGAGTTCAAGCTTCAAGTTTTGAAAAATAAAAAGGTTCCTTTGAGTCCTTTGTTTGACTCCTATAATTTTCTCGCACAAAATCAATTAATGTTCTGTTTGCAAAATTATAGGTGATTAATGTGGGGACTTCAATTGCAAAGTTTGGGATATTCGGAAGGAGTAGCCAGAAGCTTTGGTGTTTAACACACATTGAAACCTTGGGGTACAATTTATTTCCTTAGTTGATTTTCTTGACAGTTAGATACTTTCTATATCATCTTCTATGATGCATATGATGGTGGTATTTTGCACTGCATTCAATTTAGTTATAGTTGCTAAGGAAAGATAAATTCATACTGTGAAGAAACAACTATGGTAGAGATTTGTACTGTGTGCAGATAGTACTGCTAATGTTGTCATTACATTCTTATGCTCCTAAATGGGCTAGCATGTGTACGCTAACTCTTCCCACTTTTGCAATGTTTGGTTCTAATATTTTGCTCTCCTGCGTTATAGTATCTGGGACTGGAAAGATGGTAGAAATGAAGTCAACTTATCAGACGCTCGTACTTTAGCTTCTGAAAGTTGGAATCTGGATCATGTGAGTTCCTCCCTATTTGATGGAATGTGCTTATTTTATTGAGAACTAGAAAATCCTTGTGCTTGATATGAACATGTATGGGGAAACTGTAGTTTTTATCTCCGTAAAACTACATGATTTGATGTGGGGGGATTCTTGAGCTCCCGTTGCAAGTGGCTATGCTGCTTGTAATTCTACTCATATAATGCACTTTTGTGCCGCCCCAATGGTGGATTGGGAATGGAGTTTCTACTATTTTAGTGCTGTGTAGAAAAATTCCAGGAGAACATGTACACACATGGGCACACAAGATTTATTGAATAGGTTGAACAGATGACCTTAGTACAAAGTAATCCCCAAACTGATTCTCTTTTTTACTTACTTTTGGCAGGTAGACTATTTTGTTGATTGTCACTACTCCAAAGAAGCTGAAAAATTATGGGTTATTGGTGGTACAAATGCTGGTACTATGGGCTACTTCCCTGTAAATTACAATGGAATGGCAACAATTGGAGCTGCTGAAGCAATTCTTGAGGGTGGCCATACAAGTGTTATAAGGAGTGTTCTACCCATGTCAAGAATTCATAATGGAGCATCTTGTTCTACTAGCCCAGCAGGCATTTTTGGATGGACTGGTGGGGAAGATGGTAGGCTATGCTGCTGGCTGTCTGATGATTCCCCTCAAATCAATCAATCCTGGATTTCGAGCACGTTGATTATGAAACCGGAAAGGGCTCGCAAGAAACATCGTCATCAACCCTACTAGCAACTGTTCAATACCAATTGAGCATTTCTTTTTCTTGTTCAATTAGTTAGTTTTTATTTCTCATGGCAATCTCAATTGGGTGGTGGGTTGAATTTCGTAAAAAGTTACTGCCCTTGTTGTCAAATATGTACTGTTTTGCATTTGCATGTAACTTTTGCACTGGGGCATTTAACATGAGGCCCCCTGGTTCTTTTTAACCTAGCCTTACAAATTGCTTGATTATTGAAACTTTGGTATCATACCATATATTTCTGTAATGTTGTATGGATGTCAAATTTAAATTTAAATGCTATATACTTCCAAAAAAGGTGTTAAAGCTAGTCAATAACTTAATATTCATTATTCATCTGTGAAATTGCATTGATGATTGTGTAATATAAATTAAATTATAGTATTTGAACTCATTTAAAATAAGACATCATGTCGTCACATCACCTATTTACTATTAGATGAAATATTAATACCGTGTGAGCTCCATTAATATCCCATGTTTTTGGATGATGGTCTATAAGTTATTTAGTGTAAGCAAACTTCACGCAAAATCTAAACACATTATGTGTAATGTAATTGTAATTTGCAAGAGTTAAGTGAGCCTATGACCAAACTCGTTGGCTGCGTGGGGTAACCATCATCCGAACTCGATCTTAGAAAAAATGAAGCTTACATGCTACATAGACAAGTTGCCAAATATAGGAAACTATTGAATTCAAAAAATAGAAAAACATTAACAACTTCTAACCAAGCATTGGCCTAGGCATTGAGGTTGTAATCATTGGTATATGCACTAACAAAAGCTAAAGCCAACCAACTTGACCTTCCATCGAGAGCCAGCCAAGCAAGTTCACCATCAGAAAGGTATTAGAAAATAATGCAGGTATAGAAGCATCCTCAATTAACTTAATAGCACCAACAAGAGAAACATTGGAAAGCTAAAATCCACGGATGCACAGGGAACATTGGCAGTAGAATCTGCAGCTGATACACATAAAACAGGCACAAATGCTTCTAAAAGTAGCAAGTTGGTCCATCTGGAGTTTCATAGCACTTTGTTTGAATCAACCTCTACCTCGCCCTGGACCTACCAGAAGCAAAGCCGTTGGATTATATTCATTCACAAGACTTTACTTTCAGCAACCAATTCGAAACAAAAAAGATGTGCAAGACATTTCCAAGTTCCAACCATAAACTTCAGCCTTAAACAACGGCAAGAGCCTTTTTCCACTACATGGACTCAGCTACATTGATTAAATGATGACATTGTGTTATATTAAAAACTAAATTTTAACACAAACCAAGAAATTAAAGAATGATAGTTGTCTTAGTTTAGGTGAAAATAAAGCATAATACATGGAAAATATGAGGGATAGAAAATAACATATGAACAGTTGGTAAATATGCACTGTCCGCATTTTGGGGGGATGTAAGGGATGACTTACCTCTGTTTCCACCTAGGCCACCCCTGCCCCGACCTCCTCCAGCCCCCTTAGCACCACCATCATCAAGACCACGCCCAACCCCTTTTGCTTGGCGTCCACCAGCACCACCATCCTCCCGACCTCTTCCCCTTCCACGACCCACACCAGGTGGTTTGCGATCTAAAAAGTGGTGACATAAATCAGAAAACCTTCAATGAAAGATAATAATATATAGGTGAAATTACTCGTTCATAGTGGCGATGTGAAATTATTGTTTGTTGATTTACGAAAGAAATAAGTTTGGCCCTGCAACTATGAGAATCAACAAGAACAAAACAATATGCATCTTTATCATTTTAAGCATAGCAATCTAATTTTTTTCCCCTAACAGGACACCTAGTCAATTTACATATCAAGATGAACAACCAACTAGATGTCAAAACAATGCTTACCTGTACGGCTCTTGGTTTCTTCCTGAACTTTGTCAATAACCTAAAAATGACAGGCATTAAGGCAAGATTAGTGGACAGCTCCAACACTCATTCATAAAACAGTTTCTCGACCTATTCTCTTCACGAGAAATACTTGCATGCTCATAGAACACATTTAATGCGTGCGATTGTGCGCTATGAGCATTATCAACCATTGATTTCAAGTTCTTTTGTATATTTTTCAAACACTCAAATTCAAATCAATAGTTGATAATACTCATGGAGCATGCATTAAATGTGCTCCATGAGCATGCAAGTCTTTCTCTTCACTAAAAGGGTGCCCTAGAGAATAAGGCTTCCCATTGTGGGAAGTTGTTGGTCTTAAATCGTGGGCAAAAACTCTAATGGCGGCCGCATCAGCCGTATACTTTCATAATTTATTGCGATGCAACTGAAATTTAACATTACAGACCTCATCAGGAACTCGAAGGTACTTAATTGTATTGCCTCGTATGTAGCACTCCGGCATCCTCCAAAACCTGTCTCCGTCCTACATTGCCAATTTCAACCAAAATTCGTCAACCGACAACCATTGTAATTGTAAAGTTCATAACTCATAAATCACAATCAGACAGACAGTAAATAAGAAGAAAAGCAACAAGAGGAGCAATTACTTTAGAGGTGCAGATGACTTCTCGGAGATGGATGTTCATCCATGTATCACAATTCACCAAATGGCCGTTATAAGTCTCCCCATTCTTCAGTTCCACCAGCTGTTCACAAAGCAATTCACATGTTGCGACTGAAACAAAAACAAATTACAAAGGCAAATGCAAAGGCGTGCAGTTACCATAGGGTGGCCTTGTGCTGTCTTGAGAAGAGAAAGAGGTAGCTGCAACAACCAAGCATATAAGTGAAGTAGCTAACAATGGAAAACACACACACAAATAACCTTACTGGTTTCGATTTGGACAGGAAAACTTCAATTACAGAGACGACGTCGTATGATCAGTGGTGGTAACTCACCATGCCTGTCGAGAATCGGCTGGTAAGGTGGTGGTTTCCGCTTACGATCCCGACGATCTGCGTTTTGAACAAACGAGGGGCAGAGAGAGCCACTCTGCACCCTCTAATCTAACGATTACTTTCACTGTTGCTATTCCAACTTTGTTTATTAGTCAATCATGGGTTTTTTTTGAATTTGTTCTTCATCAATGATTACATATTATTATGCCCTAATCAGTAATCAGTCTGTATTAAAAAATATTTATTTTTTTTATATAAATAACTATTTTTTAAAAACTTATTTTATAATTGTAAAATAATTTTATTAAAAATCACACTTTTTTCCTAATTTTTTTAATAGAACATTTTTAACTTAAAAAAATTATATTATCTTTTATTTTAAAAAAATTAAATTATATTTTAGCACTTATTATTTTAATAAAAATCCTTTTTTTTAAAGTTAATCCAAACATCTTATATCTAAGAAGTGAAAACAAATGAAATTTTTGTTTTTGTAGTTCCGAAAAACGAGTGCAGTTAATTCTGACCCAATCAGAGATGGTCCGGTCCAACTAGTCTTTTTATTTACCAAAACAAATTATTATAATTAAGAATTCTTACAACAATTATCTTCTCCAAATTTACATATTATCTTTCCTCCAAAATTTACAATTTTACATATTACCTTACCTCTCACTGGTGCAGCTTGCTAGTTACCCAAATATGGTAGACATTCTTTTGCCGTGCTCAAAGCTGCTTCTTCCGATTCAGAATTTTTTTTTTGGGTTCTTAAACTTGAGACTCATTTAGAATTATGTTAGTATTCTAGCAATATTAACATTTTCTTGATTTTTTTTTTGTTTTATTTGTCGCGGATCCCAATTTTTACATGTTTGTACTACAAGACGCTTTGGCTTGTTCAAAACTATCTGACCAAATTCTTTTAAAAAACTACACTACCAGTTTTTCATTGTTAGTTACAATTTTATTTTTTATTTTTATAATAAGGCCTAAGTGAGTTTGACAAAAGATTATACTAATGTTTTCTGAATGTCTCCTCAACAAGAATGATAATAATACCCATCAATACGTGGTTGAATAGTTTAGTTTAGTTTAGGTTTAATGCTTGCTTGGTATTAATACCCATCAGTACTATATATGCTTATTAAGAAATAAATACATGCATACATAATTATTATTTAAGATTCTATGTTCTCAATGTCACACATTAATCACATTACACAGTCCATTGTTCTGTTAGCCTAACGACAACAAGATGACACAAATTTTTTTAACTCTATTCGTTGCCATCTTATTCTACTAATGTCTATTTTTTTGCACAATTATTCTGCTATGGATAACAATGACATACAACTGAGCCAAGAAATGTAGGTGACTTCCTTAAAAACTGGATTCACATTGTACAGAATGAACTAAATGAAAATTATTTCCCTCCACCGAATTTTACATTTAAATGAAAAAGAATGAAAAATAAGGAAAGATCAGCGGAACCTTTGGCCTTTAAATTGAATAGGACCCGTCTGTATTAGGTATAGTAGATCTGGAACACAAATGCTAGCAGTATGCAACAACTAAAACCTAAACCTTCTTGATAGAAATAGTCCAAAGAAGATCTGTATCAGACTGTACTGTTACTTTATCTCCTTTTACAATATTTGATGTGCTTACTAAACCTCCAAATTTCATCTCCGTGTTATCTGAAATAGCCAAAATAAGATTTTACTTGTCAAATTCTATTGGCAAACAAGATCAGAACAGGGATATTACAAAAAAGAAAAAAGACAATGAATTCATCAGAATTCAGAACCATCATTACCCCTCATCACACCAAAGCATCATATTTATAAGGTGTGTTGATGTTCTGACTTACTGCTAATTAGTGTAATTTGTTTATTGATTGATTAGGAATACAGAAAATTGTCTACCCTATGCACGGATTGATTAATAACAGTCAGATAGGAATCAAATATTTTAATGGAATTAAGGTAATCATCTAACATTATTATTAAACAATGATATACTTACTGAGGTCCCACTGGAGTCCGGTGGTTGTAGAACTTCCAGATGGCACCCCAATGGGAATGAGTCCACAATGCGGACCCTCGACAGAAGATTGAATAAAGATCTCGTGACGGTGATTCTTTGGAAGAAGCTGAATAAGGCAATCATCAGATAGAAGGACGATTCGCGTGTTGGAGAATCGGCACAGCACATTGATATTTCCCATCTCATGGTCAAATCTCCCACCAAGTGCACCAGCAATAAGAATGCATAGCTGCCATTATGTTAAGAGAAGAAACAAAAAGGGGAAAAAATCAACAGAGCCCAGCTGAGATGAGTTCCAATGGTACAATTAAATACACAGCATGATAGCAATTCTTTTGCAATGAAAAAGGAGTACAGGCTGATACCACTCCAGATTTAATTCCTTTCAATTATTCAAAAATTAACTAAGCTCAATTAAATTGACATCAGTCCACTCCACACCCCCTCCCTCCAAAAGAAAAACAGGAAATAAAATGCATAACCAGACATTCAACTTACTGCTGTTTTATCAGTATTTGGTATAAGGTCACGTATGTATGCTACACATTTGTGCAAATCCGTAGTATCCTGATCATGAGACTCATCAATTACCTTAGTTCCCTGCAGGGAACAAACTAGCATTAGACCCTCAACATGAATTACTAAAGATTGAATATAGCAGTAACATAGGGACAAAATAAATGGCAATTTGGTGTGAACCAGAAAGTTGAATTTTGAATTCATTCCCCTAAATTACAAGAACATGTGTGCACAAAGACACAAAAAACTGTGAACATGTGTACAAGAAGAGATACCAGCTTTGTATAGAAATCAAGCACTTCTGTCCTGATTGAATCCATGTCACCTTTGATTACATCGGGCTTGTACCTGTAAAACCTAGCAGTTAGATTAGAGAACATCTGTAATTGTGCACACAGGCTGGCAAACCACGCTCCCAGTCAATAGTCACTATCAAAAGAATAACAATTATTGCCAGTGGCACAGAAAGCAATCAATATTGCTTGGTTTAACTCTAACCAAGTAATTCAACAACTTAACTCCACGGACTAGTAGAGATGAAAATATAGTTCATTTGGAGAGCTTACGCCATTGATATAAATCCCTAAAGCAAACTAGTATAAAGAAGTGTGTTACAAGAAAAGTTAAATCAGTTAACTGAAAGATATGGTTGACTACCATTATTGATGTCATATACAATTTTCCACATAACCATGAATGAAATATAATTAGATTATAAATAGTAACGCCAATTACAATGCAATAAAAGAAAAACTGATAACCACCCCAATACATACAATTGAAAACATAAATAAGGAAACATAACGTGGATGAATATAAGACACTATCAAACAAGTACAAAGAATAAGATTTCTGTGCCGCTATGAGCAGATATGGAAAGAGCAGGAAGCACTAGTTGTCACTGAGTAGCAGAGATTGCAGTAATATATCTATTGAGTCAGTTCATGATGATGAATTGTACTGATGCTTACATGGATGGATTTCTCTAGTACTGTGATTGGCGAAAAAAATTCACAGAAACAAATTGAAGTACCATACACAAATTTATAATAAATGTAAAGTCTACGAACTCAATCACTGGAAAAACCTGTTGAAATTACTGAGAATGCAAGGATCCACAATGAGAGTGGGGACCTTCCCAATTTGATTTCTATATTAGCATCGTATTAGACTATAAATTAGGCAATAACAGGGATAGAAATTCCCTGCTACCCAAGGTTATTCCTTACGTGACAATTTTAATCCAATACAAGGTGTAAAAATTAATGGATTTGGCTCACTTTAGAAGGTAAAGTGTGAGATTTTACCCGTGAGTGAATAAAGTGAAAAGCGGTACCCATTCCATTTCATTGATCCAATGGTCCATTTTACGTGATGTCTCACTTCAGTGGATCCAAATCAAATATTAACTATATTCTTATATTTAATCTCATTTGTTGTTTCTGATACTATAACCAACCAATAGATACTTAGTGTTGAACTTGTATTAATAATGGAGTGGGTGAAACGCGCAAGAAAGTCATGGAAGTTAGTATAAACAAACATGATGGGATTCTGTGACTTTATGGCTAATTTGGTGCAAGACTCGAGCTTTTTGTCAAATAGTGGTGGGAGGACCACACCAGCAGCAGCAGCAGATGGCAGAGAAAGGCAGAGCCAGAACTTTTAGGTTTAGTACCAAACGTAAGAGCCACAGAAGGGAACTACGCTAAGCTCATACACAAAAATTGGAGAACTAAATTATTGATTTTTTTTATTTAACAAAAGAGATATAAAAAGAAGAGAAGGGAGACCTGGAGCGAACGTGGGAGGGGTCATGGAGAGGGAATAGGAGGGGCATTTCATCAAACACCCTGTTGGCACCTCCATCGGCGCACACTCGTAGCTGAGCGTGGTCCCAAAGCAGAGGAGCGAATCTGGGGAGTCGCTGATTCAGAACAACAAGAGCGTAGTTCCACCTTGAAGAAGAAGAAGAAGAAGAAGAAGAATTGTCCGGCGGAAGAAGGAAGCTTGAACTGTGACTCATCAACTCCATCTGCTTCTTCTTCCCAGCTTCGCGTCACGTCGTTCACCCTTTTATGCTGACTGAACTTCTCTTTCTATTCTATTCTATTCTATTCTTATGCTTTATATATTTATATATATAAATGTTAAATGTCATATCATTCATGGTAAAGTTGAATTGAATGCACACGTTTCTCCATTGTTTTCACTCACACTCTATTCATTTCCACTTCATTAGCTGATTCCACTCCCCTTTCCTACAATACTAGTTAATGAATGGTCCAATGCCAGCTACTACTACTACTACTAGTCTAGTTGTAGCCATTAGGCAAACTGTGTTTCGCATGGGAAAGAAATTGAAATGAAAGAACTTCGGTGGATTTATATTTTTCTCAAGTATCTTTGAATGGAAGGTAAATAGGGAGAAAAGAAAATAGAATGATAATGATAATGATGTTAATTGATAATTTTTTATTTGGATCATTATAAAAAATTGTTTTAACCATAAATTAATAGGGATAATATTCTATTAAGAGGAAAATAAATTAGTGTATCTCATGTGTCTTTTTACGTTATTCATTTTATCTTTTCATTCTCTTTTTACATCTCAACAAGAGAAATTAATTTCTTTCCTTCTAATTTCTTTTTTGCCTTTCCATTTCCACTCAATCAAACACTATGTAAGAGCTCATTTTCTATAAGTTGTACTTATTTTAAGAGAAATTCTCACTTATGTCACCCACCAAAAGAAAAATTCTTTTACATTATCGTATGCCATATCAAATGTTTTTAAGTTTTTATCATCTAGTGAGACATATCTATGTTTAAATATGAGATGTTAGTCTAATGATCAAACAAAAAATTCTCTTCACTTTGTAGATGAGTTTTACTATTTTTATTGTGAGTAAAACCCAGTCTTCACTTATATTAATTTACATTTCATCTGGATGCAAGTAAATTGACTGTGTCTATAAAATAGTACAGATGGCACAACTATTTACAATTGCATGACTACCCACTACCTACTATTACATTCTAAATTTACAGTTACGGTGAAAGAGACTTCATAGACGTCCTAAATCGCCCTAGCCCTCATTTAATTCGATGTCATATTCGAACTTATAGGTCTTTTTGTAGTAGTTTTTTCATTCTTTTTTCCTTTGTTATTTATGAATTAACTTTATAACGGCAATACCACTTAACAACGCCCAAGAAAAATGCAGCAAAATAAGTAGTATGCGAGACGAAACACAAAACATGCATATCATTGAATTTTCACACATTTTTATTCAATGTCTTAAATAGATTTTCTTCTCCCGTTATTGGACCACGTATTTTCATATTTCATTTTTCTTCTCCACAAAGCATTCAACAATGAAAACCAAATTCAAATAAAATAAACAGATCCAGCTTATGCCCCTTTCACGATGCAATTGGAGAAACCTATACCATCTCATTTTCCATTTGAATAATCCTAAATAGCATGCTAAAAAAACGGCTTTACATTTTCAAAGAGAGGTTTATACCGCATCGAACAAGAACAATGCTTGAGAGACTTAGCAAATTAACTTACAAATCAGTCTATGCATTCCTATAAATGACATTTTTAGAAACAAAATAAAGAAGAAAAAAAAATGTCAAAAAACATTTATAAGGATAAGTAAGTCGATTTGTTAGGTGTACCCTAACATTTTTCTACCACAAAAGTGTGATATGGTAAAAAAAAATAAATTATTTCATTGCTCAGAAAAGAAGAAAAAAGAGCTGGGTATTTACAAGCAGTTTAAAAGCCATGAAATGGCATACCTCAAAAGGACCTAAAAAAATATTGGATCTTATCGCCGGAGAATATGAAAAACCTATGAGATTATGATACAAAGGTGGCAGGGACCAATGGTGGGAATTTTGCCATGTCCCATTGGTCTCTGATCTTGTTAGGCACCACTTTTTGGGTGATAGAAGAAGAATAGCCTACGCAAGAAAATGCTGCCCTATACAGAGAGGGAGAGAGAGCCTTTTTGCCTTTTGCTTTACATGAAATAGCTCAAAGATCTCATTTTTCTCGATCCACCTTCTCCATAAAGGTCATTCCATTGGAGCAGCTCGTTCATATTCGATGATTCCGACGACACACTCGCACAGACCTTGCATATAGATTCGGACCAGATGTCAGCGACAAAAAAAAATAGAATTTTTCATACAATGCAGGAAAAAACGTGTAACTGGTTTTGTAAGCCAAAAGAGCACAAGTTCCTTAAAAAGTGGCTTTCAATCAAGCACAAGTGTACAATCATCTTAAATTTGAATGGAATGTCCCTCCAGTTTTAACCCCCCCAAACAAAAATTTCACCTGGTACTCATAAATACCTTTACTCAAAAGCAAAAACATAAGAAAAAGACGTTGATAACTAACATACCTGCTCATGTGCATATTTCAAATCATCCATCTTTAAGGGACGGACATCAGCACTGCTGCATAATCCAGGTATGGGCCTGTTCTCAGCCAACGCTAAACTTCTCTCCTGAAAGACCGTTGGATGTCAAAGTGTGAGTGACCGAGAAAATCCACAGGTTATTTATAGTTGAGTTGTAAGTTGTAACATTCAAACTGGCAATTATGTCTACAGGGTGGGTGACTCAATGCAAAAGAGAAAATAAAACACAATGCTTCTTTCAAAAGAATTGGACAGAGTTCATGGTGACAATGTAGTATGTATGTGTTAAACTAACCTCCTTTTCCTTCTCCAAGATCTCTCTGATTGGACAGTGAGCTGCTGTCACACACAGATTCTGCAAAAATAAAAAATTAAAAAAAAAATGAGAATCTTTTATGCAGAAGCACATGCTACCTTCTCTAGCAAATGTGAGAGTAACGAAAGAAAACCTTTAGGTCACTCCCAGAATATCCATCAGTCATATTCGCTATTGCTTCCAAATCAACATCAGGTGCCAAATCTTCGTTTGCTAAGATGACCCTGAGAATTTTTTCTCTGTTCGGAGCACCTGGCAAATTAACCATCAACCTGCATATTTGTATAACGAAAACCATGAATAAGAATAGATAACCCGTAAAACAAGGAATACGAAATAGGTGACATCAAAATAACATGTTACCTTCGCGGAAGCCTCCTAATAACAGCCTCGTCAAGATCAAAGGGCCTATTTGTAGCACCAAGAACAAGTACACGCTCTTTATCTTTGGTTCGCAGACCATCCCAATTCACCATAAACTCGTTCTTCATTTTACGCATAGCTTCATGTTCGCCAGGATTTTCACGTTTTCCTAACATACTATCGACCTGCCACAACGAAACGTTAAGCAAGACAACAATATAAGGAAAAGAAAAATGGAATATAATCATATATAACAAGATATACCGACCTCGTCAACAAAAATAACACTTGGGGCAATCTTGCTGGCTAGAGAAAAGACAGCTTTGACATATTTTTCTCCTTCGCCAAACCACTGAAATAAAACAAAATATCTACTCTGTCACTATAGCATAAAAAAGACAATACATCATAAAAGTTCCCAATTCATGACATTAATACCTTTGAAGTAATGCTGGACATTGAAATGTTAATAAAGTTTGCTCCAGCCTCGGTTGCTACAGCCTTTGCAAGCATTGTTTTTCCTGTACCAGGGGGCCCAAAAAGCAATATTCCCTTGCAAGGCTACATCCAAAGTAATGACAATGAGGTGCTAAAGATACGGCTCATTTTCCTTCAAAATGGATGATACACAAGTAATTAATAGTAACCAAAAAGGAAGTCTTTCCACCTTAGTTAGCTGTCCTTTGCTAAACAACTCCGGTCTCTGAAGAGGAAGCATGACCAACTCCTTCAAAGTGTCCTTCACATTTTCTAAAGCTCCAATATCATCAAATGTGACCCCAATATCAGTTGGAGGAATAACATCACCAAGCAGTTTTTTCTCAAATTCATTCTCGGTAACCACATCCTGAAGGAAATAAAAAACAACAGAACGGATCAAACAATATTCCCCATAAAACTGACGTAAAGAACCCATCAAAACAACTAATTAAAATTCCAATATCTTCATATCGAAGGATGTGTTTGACATGCGACAATGCAAAATTCAAATAAAGTTTAAAATTTCAATATATTCCTATCAAAGATATGTTTGACATACAACGGTGCAAAATTCAAATACAGTTGGCAATGGGTACTGATGACTTGATTCAAACTGTGACAGGGAGACCAAACACGACACAAACCAATATGGAAAAATTCTTATTCTTAAGAAATGGTGGGAAAAGGAATAAATTTTACAAGGGACATGACTAAATTACCTTCAGCGATTTCTTTAAGCTCTTGTTTTCACTTTGAATGCCCTGTAGAATGTTCAGCCCATACTCAATGCTGCACCAATAAAATGGAAAAGTGCTACTAGATGAATTTAAGGTCATAGAACTTATTTTGTTTTACTGCTCAGTTTTTTTAGTGTCAATATGATGAAATAATGTCCAAAAATTATGAGACCAACCTCTCTTTAGATATCACAAGCTTAGAGTCTTCCATAGAACCATCAGATGAATGCATAAAATGGTAACTTATGGCCCAGCCAATCACTTTTTCCACGCCTAGTAAAAAGAATTAATGGGATATTATCCATAATATTAGCACAAATCTCAATATTTGCATGTATAGTGGGATAGTTTAGTTCGTTCAAACTTCACAAACACTGACTTTCAGTTGTCAAGGCTTGATCTTTAATACAAAGAGTCTCAAGGTCAGGGCAATCAAGTCCAATTCGGTTGAGAACCTGAAATCATTGAAGAATCATACCACAGGTTTGACAAATAGCAAGGCAAGAGACATAATGAAACTACACATATTGTCAAACAAACCAGCCTCTAGAATAATTGTCTGCAGAGAAAGTTCATTTATCTAATGTAGCAATTCTAAGCAATATTAGAAACGCAATACAAAACAAAAAGAATACTTGCTAGTAATGGCCAAGATGAGCAGGCTTGAAAAGCAGGAAACAAAGAGGAGAATTTCCTTCTAATCAACTTTTAAGATTGCTAATTAGATAGAAAAATGCTAATCCTACTAGGAATGTAGATGATGCTACACTATCCAACAGCAAATGGTAAGTAAAATGATCATTAGACATCACAAGACTCACTGCACGGATGCTGACTGTATTGGACTGAGCTTTCATAGTTTCAATGTCACGTTCCAACTGCTGCTTCCAATCAGAAAGTAAAACCTCGTCCTGCACAAGTTTGGAAATAAAATTGGATGTATCGTATATGAAATGTAAATAGCAACAGTATAAATTGCAGAATAAAATTCATCTACCATGTGATACCTGAGGCAGCTGTATTGACACTCTATTTGGGAAAAGACGACTAAGTTGCTTCATTGCTTTGGGGCTCTCTTTGCTCCTATCATGCAGTCTAGTGAAGTTATCCTAGACAAAGGACAAGTGAATTGTAGTAACTTAACAATTAATTCACTGTACTACCCAACTGTGGAACAAACCAAACACCGCTATGGCTACACTATACGAAAATCATGCTTGCAAATAGAAATAAGGACAAGGAGTCTTAAAAAAAAAAATTTTAAAAAATGTAAACTTCACAATATGAAAGCAAATATAGAATAAAACACAAGAATAAGCTCCTACATGGAAATTGACCATGCTTAAAATTAAATTGCAAGTATCAGTGGTATTGCACACTTATGACTATGAACACATTTCACTTAAGGGGAGTTTCTCTGGTACCCTTGATTTTTCTAAGGGTTATAAGTACCCTTAAGTAGTTAGTGGCCAAAGTTAAGCCGCACGTCTTAATTTTACAAAACGCGGGTTTATGGTCAAATATTAGCCATTCACTTGAACAACCAAATTTCGCATTTCTTATCCACGCCAAAACTAGCCATATCCAATTATTAACAGAACAGAGCAAATAATCATTCAGTAAACCACAGGAGACAGACTTGAAAATGGTTAATTTATTCGAATTTGTTCAAAATTAAAGGCAGCACCAACAAGGCAATGACACCTAAGTACAAATTGCATTCAAGATGTGGCCTTGAAAAAGTGGTTCATATGTTGAGCAGACAAAGTAGTACAAGTACTTGATCACTTCCATACTGTAACTACATGAATCAAGGTACAAGCAAAGGCAACAATTATTATACCGGAAAAGCAAGATCAAGTAATGCTGCCTGATTGCTCCCAAGCTTAGTAAACAGAAGACCACCAGGTTGGGTCTGAAAGCATAAAGATAATCAGCAGCAATAACTTTTCTATCACTAAACCTAGCTAACATAATAGATAATCAAACATCACCTTCTCCTTTCGATTGTCTAGCTGGGTATTTGAGCCAATCACAACAACATTCTGTGGCAAGCTTTCAAGTTTACTTTTCAAAACTTCACAGTTACCGACCATCGCCTTCTCAATATCTTTAATAAACACCACTAGTGCACCAATTTTACTCTGATTGGAGGCAACCTATGTACACAACAACAAAGAAGGATGCTAAAATCTATATATTCTCCTGCAGGAGTGAAGACAACTATGGAGAAAGTATAGCACAGAGGCTACCTCAAAGATTTCATTAATTGCAATCTTGTCAAACTCATCCTCTCCAGAACCATCTAGCCGTATCAAATGATTAGCTGCACCATAAATTTTAAACACAATTATTGCATACAATAAGTCAATATGTAGCCAAAGAAACATCAAATAGATAAAGTGAATTACCTGAACAAAAGAAACCATGATCACCTTCACAAATGCCTCCAAGATCATTGCCATCTGGAATTGATTTATCAAACCTAACCCCAATCTTTGAATACCAGTTATCTTCAAAAGCAAGAAGAATTTTTCCCCGGGAGCCATAGCTTGGTCCTCTGGCCAAATCAGAGAAAGTAAATAAATAATTCTAAGCTTCCCAAAAGATCAAATTTAACACAAGAAGTTAGAAGGATAGAACCTAACAACATTTTATTCTCAATGGAAATTTTGAAATTTCTTTACCTAGCAGGATAATTTTGTACTGATGAGACAGAAGGAATGTTACCAACAAATTTTACACGATCACCTGAAAATTATGCAAGAATCATTTCATTAAAGTTTCCGAAAATGTCATCCATCATACGGAAGTGAATAAGAAGACAAGATGTTGCTCTGCAGATAGTACTCATTCTTGTGGGAAAAAATAGCATACCTGTCTTCAGAATAGCGCTTTTCAATAATGGAGTAGGAGGAGCCTCTTGCCTAAGCATCCCCCCCTGATAAATGAATGTGGGTCCACCGATAATTTGAGCATTGACACTAGAGACTGGCTTCTTATGCTGTAATGTGGCAGCATGGGCAGTTCTCTTTGCAAATGCAGATGCTCTTTCAGGTCTTGAGCTTTCTTTAGCAGAGTCCACTTCCTTTAATGGTGTGCCCTAAAAAACAAAATTTGCATGGTAAAAAACAATTATTAATGAGCATATTTCAATGCCATTTGGTAAGAAACCATTTCAACAGAACCAAGCACAAAATGTCAGGAAAAATATTGAAGCGTGAAAGATTAATAAAAATCTCAGACCAGTAAGGTAAATTCCTAAAAAACATCTACATAGGTAAAAGATGAGAATAACATTGAAGCATACACCAGGAAGTGAATCCACAATTAGTAGCCTTGCACCAAAATGCTTAGCAAGTGCCTTGCACAAAGTTTCCTGATATATTTCAGAACCTACACACAAATCATATAAAATGATATCACTCTCCATTACTTAAAAGGGAAAATATAATCATAAAAAAGTACGGTGGAACTACCTGCAGGACCAGATAACAATATCCTTGGGAACACTGACAGGAGGTTTGAAGCATATTTTCCAAAACCATTGCATTTCAGATGAATATATGTAGAAGCAATCAAAACATTCTTTGTTGTATCACTGTAACAATACAAAACATCATAACCACAATGTATAAATAAAGTTTTACGTATATCTCGGAGAATCAGTAACAACTAACAACTATCATTCCAATCCAGGAAGATATTTATATCAATGTAGCTTAATTTACATCTAATTATAATCACAATAAAGATACTTAGGGTAAGGTAGAATAGAATCTATTGGCAAATCAAATTAGAGATTAATTAATTGCAATAAGAAATTATTTGCACCTTAGATAATATGGGAAACTTTCAAAAGACACCTCAATGTCGTCAGGATTAAGAATTCCTTGTTTTAAACTGTCCTTAAATGCTTGCCACCTAGCTGATGCCAGTACAGTTGGGGCATCAAGATACTTAAGAAGTAGTTCTCTGAACTCACTTCTCCCTTCTGATATCTTCGAAATGCTATCAAAATCAGGACATGAACCACCAAAGATCTGCAGGAGTGGCCTTAATTCAGAAGTAAATCCATTCATCTTCCCAATATCAGCATCCACAGTAGCACCTCCTATGTTGTCAAGATTGGGATTTTCATTAACAGTGGTAGAGGATGCAAGAACAGTTTTCTCAGCAGAAACAACTCCAGCTGGTTCATCGTTATTGATGGCATCTTTCACTGTATTATCTGGAATATCATCTTCGTGGCCATGATGTAGCGATAAACCCACAGCATTCTGTTGGACACTCTTGCCAGTTTTAGCAGGAGGTGTAACGAGCGATATATCTTTATGAAGAGCAGATAAAGAGGCCAATATTGATGCTCCGTCAACAGCTGAAGGGTCACCAGATCTTGATTCAACATTCATTCCTCTTATTGGATCGCTTTGGGCTTCTAAAATACTCACAGAGGGCATGCCAGTAGTAATATTACAATTGGCAAGTTGCTTAAATATCTAAATCCCACGCTAAGGAGCCCAACAAATACCCACCAAAAAAAAGTTGTGCAGGGCATTACACTACAGTACATAATGTATAATGTACAAGAAGACATGTCTAACAGGTTTCCAAATAAAATCCACACACACAAACATGCAAAGGGAAGAGTTAAAAAGAACTTAAAAGGGTAAAGGGATAGATTCTTCCCAGTATGGCAGACTGGCACCTGAAACATATAAAAGGATACATAAGCATGCTTGCCATAAGAATTGAAGACCACCTCATCACCTCCGCTTAAAAGCAGATGGGTATTCTTCCGATGAGTCTTTCCATTAACATGAACAGCGCCTTTACCCCCTGTGATTTCCAGTAATGCAAAAGTTGAACCTCCACGCTGTGCATAGAACAAATCACAACAGCAGTCAGTAATATGTTTTAAGAGAGAGAAAAGGGGGGGTGTTATAGAAATCTTCTTGGGTTGGACATTTTTAAGGCCTGTCAACTATATGCAGGAAAAAATCGTTCTTTCATTAGAGTACGAGAGTCTTTTCCATAATAAAGATGTACAAATGATAGAATCTTTAGGTCTCAAAAGTAAAAAAGAAGAAATTCTACCTCAATGTGGCTCAACTTGCACAAAACATTACTAACAGCTGGATCATTAAGCCATAAATGACACTGACGGCCTTGACCAACAGTGAAGACAGGTTCACACATGAGCAGGTGAGGATTCTGAAGAACCATGAGTAACAAAAGAGAATTAATTCCAAACCACAATAACAGTACAATCAAAAATAGAAAAGCTCTAATAAACAGAAGTGCAAAATCACATCCCAGTCCGGTGCATTTCAAGCAAATAACAGATAAAAGATACTAACAAGTATTAAAAGAGAGGAAGGGAGCAATCAAACCCCTTACTTTTGACATTCAGTTCTGACTGCAAATTTGAAAAATAACAATGCTGGAACAAAAAATTACATAATACGCACACACATCCCATAAGTTGCTGATCTAGCAATATCCATAACTGTAAAACTAGACAAAACAGTAAAATGCCCTTTTTCACTTGATAGTAAGCCCAACTAAAAACAAATGCTTGAAATTAAGATCACTGAATTTAACAAGAGAAAATAAACAGAGAAACCATATTCAGTTCACTGCTTCCAAAAATGACCTTCAAAAGTAAAAGCCAAGTTAAACAATGGGAGGATCTTCCATCCTTTATCAAAAAGAGCCACATAGTAATTGACTACCATTAACCATTATATATCAAAATGACAACTCGATATTCCCTCCAGGCCTACACAGCATTTGAAGTCCTGCAACACATCTGAAGCAACCAAACAATTTATACACTCAATCTGCATCGGGATTAATATTTTTGTCATAATCAGTGTCAATGCATATCCATGATTGTGGATATAGCTCATGTCTACCATCAAGATTGGCACTTTTAGGATGAAATCAAGAACAATATTTGTTTCCACCAAGTAATACCGTATTTTCTGTACAGTGTTGATGATGCATCCTACAAAACTGAAACAGCAATTACTATGTCCTATAGCATAAAAGAAGGATCTCCGGTTTTTGGCAATGCAATGTAAGAATTTCAAGTTTCCTAATGTTAAAAATTAAACCAAAACAGAGGCGCAGCGCAGCACGAGAGCGCTCAAAGGATGGCACAGAATTCTTGGAACCAACACGCATATAGGATACGGGCGAGCTCACCCCAGGACATCAAAGGGTCCCAAGGGGATGTGTTGGGCACAAAATGCCAAATGACACTATCCGATTTATCCTGCAGCTGTCAGCAGAGCAAATTGGGAGGCATATGTCGCATTCATTGTGAGGCTGCATCTGTCCCCTGAAGAAGATGCTGAGGTAAATACAACAAGGGTGTGATACTATTTGTCTTGATGCAAGAGCCGCCGAATTGCTGTGTGACAAATGGTTGATTACAACACCACCTTTTGTCGGAGGAATTTTACAAATCCTTCTCCCTTAGCCATGCTTATAAACAGCGGATGCCTCATTTTCAGAAGGAGACCTTTTCCTTCAACAAACACAAGACTTCTCGCACTGCTCCAAGCAGCTTTTTAAAGCTTTATCCGTCATTCATCTCCACCCTCTGGGAAGCTCATTCACACTCCCTGAGGTGCATTTGAGTCAACCCCTTCATTTGGTAAAGAAACCAGTTTCGACCTCTTACACACTCCCTCAATGAAACAGTCACCAAAGATGATACAAGCACACAGCTCAAGATGCCAGCAATCATATTAAGAACATGCAAACAGTGAACTAAGGCAATCCAAAGTAAGAACATGCATATAGTGAGCTAAAGCAATTCAATTAACGAGCATGCAAACAGTGAACTAAGAATCAACACCATGCAAAAGAGTGGAACAGAGAATTTAAAAAACCTGTGAGCACTGAGAGAGGAGCCTCCCCCAAGCGGTCTTCAAGGATGCCTTGGCGGATTTCCCGGTGCGTTTCTTAGAGCGAGCAAGCGCGGC
This sequence comes from Nissolia schottii, assembly GCA_003254905.1. Lineage (NCBI taxonomy): Eukaryota > Viridiplantae > Streptophyta > Magnoliopsida > Fabales > Fabaceae > Nissolia > Nissolia schottii. Next base: position 35,685 of record QANU01111214.1, read on the forward strand.
CGCGACAACCGCCTCGGGCTTCGCCTCCTCCTTGGCTTCCAAAGACTCCGGCAGCAGCGGCGGCGCCATGACCTCATCTTCGACGGCAACAAGGGAAGTAGACTTCCCTGCATCGCAAGCGTCCACAACCACAACGTCCTTCAAGGAACCAGCATCTTGCAGATCAGAGGGTCGCAGCTCCGGTTCAGCAGATCCGTTCCCAGATTCGTTGGCCGCATCTAGAATCTCCTCGGCGGGAAGGACTGCTGACGTGGCCTCCTCTGTCACCTACGATTGGGGGAAAAAATGACTCGTTATAAACCGATCGAGAAAGCTCGCGAATTTAGGTGAAAATCAGATACCCATTTCACGGATTAAAAAATCTGCGCTGAAAAGGAATCGTGGGGGAGCAGAAAATGAAGTAAAAATGTTACCTTTGATCGTTTGGGGGTGGGGGGAGAAGGGGAAGAAAGAGTGCGCTTGGTGGAAGAAGAGGAAGAGCTGCGTCTGGTTTCAACCATGATGATTGGCAGCGTTTACCGTTTTTGGGTGATTCGCTTCTTCGCTTCGCTGATCGGAGAACAGAGTTTGACGAAGGGAAGTGAGAATCAGAGCGAGAGAGAGAGAGGGGTATGCAACTGTGTCTGTGAATGATTGCAGGAGATCCCCTTATCAAGGTTTGTGTTCTTGGTTTTATATGTTGAAAAAATTGAACAAAATAAATAAATGATTAAAAATACAAAAATAATTAAAAGAAAAAGTTATTAATAATTTAATGTTTTAAATAAAATATTGGAGAAAGAGAGAGAGAGACAGGAAGGAGGTAGGAATAGGAAGCGGTGAAGAGAAAGAAAATAGAACCAAGAATTTTGTTGTGCAAGTGAGTGATTTGTTGGGTTTTTTTTTTTTTTTTTTTTTTTGTTGATGTGGATGGGTGGAGGATATATTGGTAAATTTGAATTTTGTTTAAGTGAGAAAATTAGTTCTTAACCAAACAACTTTATCTCAATTGACGTTAATATTCTTGAGTTCAAACTTTTTGTGTTTATAATTTTTAATCATCATTTATAACTCAACCAAAATTGGTGTTCTTTAGTGTAAAAAATAAAAAAGTTGGTCCCTTTAACTCAAGTCAAGTGGGAATGAAAGATTGACACAACTCAGACAGGCACAGCTGTGACAGTGAGTGAAACATGACCGCAGACATCCTGAGCGAATTAGCAGCGGTTTTACGAGTGTGTCTTTGGTCAACTATAATTCTCATATAATAAATATATGGAAGATAATATATAATGAATGAATTTTAATAAGCAAATTGTCCGTTTCCTACACACACACACATATATATTGACCGGAAATATACAATCAAGATGTACACTGAACGTTGCTGTCAATAAACATGTGAATTTCAAATGATTATACAATCAAGATCAAATTAACAAGACACCTAATAATAATAAATAATAATAATAATAATAGATTAATTTGTATATATAGAGAGATACATAAATAAAATTAGTTGAGCTTATTTTTATTATTTTAAAATTCTTTAAAATAACAATGCATGAGGAGTAATAAGTGTACAATTTTTTATATTATTAATAAATATAAATTAATCTCTACTAATAAATATGTTCAATCAAATTCAAATAAGAATTGTCTTGTCTAGTCAGTAATACCATGATTTAGGTTCAAAAATTCAATGTTTCCTTCCTTAGTGGGGTGATCTGAAATCACCTTTATTAGAGGCTTAATTAGAGCTGCATGAACTTTCCTCTCAAGCAATATACCAAAACACACAAATTATTTAATTGTAGACGTTATAGTTAATTTTTGTGGTAACCTAGTTGAGTTGTAAACTCATCATCCAAGTTGGTTGTGGATTGGTGATATGAGATCTGATGTCATCGCTTTACGCTGTTGCTTGTTGGGCCGACATAAGAAGAATAGTGAAAAGACGGCATAACCAAATGGGGATGCCTTGCTCAATTTGTAGGGTGCCTGGGTTGGGGTCCAATTTTTAGTAGTTTCATTCTGATATATTTTTTTATACACGTATTTTCCAACGCCATTTTAATCACGTCAAGAAAAATAAGCTGACTAGCTTTTAGGCCTTTTGACTTTTTAAGCCTTAATGCTTCCTGGCTTTATTTTTTTTTATTTTTATGAACCAACCTTGTTAAATGTTAATCAATCCAACATATATTTGGATATCGAGCTTTTAAATTAAAAAAATACGTATATATTAATTTCCGAGTGACGATTTATTAATTTCAAAAGTAAACTACAATATATGTACTCCATTCAATAATTTTTTATGGACATTTAATTAAATTAATTTAATAGTTGAATTATGTAATATTGTAATGAACAATAGTAATTATGAAATTTAATAATCAATAATATATTTATATTTTTAAAATATATTATAGGTTAAAGTAAAGTGAGAAGATGAAATATTAAATAAATTTTAAATTAAATAAAAGTTTATGAGCTTGATCTTGATAAGAACTTTCAATTCAACAGTTAGATTTATTAAATTCAATATCCACAAAAAAAGATTAAGCGAAATAGGTATATCATGATTTACTCTTGAAGTCAAAAAGACTTAATTTATTATTTTTTAATTTTAAGTTTCCTAATTTTTAAATAATGATAAAAATGCTCTATAATTTTATTTATTTTTGTATATTTACGCCCATTTTTGCTTTCAAATATAGCTATTTACTTTTTATTTAATAAGTAATGCGATAATTAAATTTGAGAATCATCAATTTTATTGTTTTTTAATTACATTATTTTATTAATTTATGTTTTGAAAGGAATGATACAATAATTTCATTTCATGGAATCATGCAATTTAATTTCATGGACCAACGCACCAACATGCCAATTTAACATCCTTTTGTAAAACAGATGGGGCTGCTTTGCAATCGTTTTCTATGAGAAAACGTTTGTTAAATAAATCGTCTTGAAATTTCATAACACATAAAACTATTGATAAAATTTCTTTTTTAACAGTAGAGTATTTTTGTTGAGATGAGTGCCCGAATGGTACCTGACAATTTGTTCAGTATTTGACTCTGGTAATATTTGTTTAAGAACACCCCCATAACCTAACTCAGAGGCATCAGTTTCTACTATGAGTTTGGCTTCTGAATCTGGTATTCCTAAGCAAGGAAGAGTTTTGATCATGGCTTTAACTTGGGTAACTATCTTAGACATGCTTTCATCCCATGGTGGTGGATTATTTTTAAGTCTCTTGTAAAGAGGTGCACAGGTAACTCTAATATTAGGGATAAAATAAGCTATGTAGTTTAAACACCCTAAAAATCTTTGCAACTGGGTCTTATCCGTAATTTTATCAGGGAATTTTGAAGCAAATTCTAATGACCGTTGAATTGGAGTTATGGTTCCTTGATGAATTTCAAATCCTTTGGTTTGGAAAATCTTGATTTTCTTAGCCGAAACTACTAAGCCGTTTTCTTTAATGATTGTAGTGAATGTTTCTAAATGTTGAACATGTTGATTAATGCTTTTTGAAAATACGAGGACATCATCTAAGTATACTATAGTGAAGTCCATGTATGGATAAAAAATATCATTCATGATGTTTTGAAACTCACTAGGAGCATTTTTTAATCCTTGTGGCATCACATTCCATTAATAAATTAACTCAAAAGAAATATCAATATCCAAAATTAAGAAACTACTATCCTCGACCCACATATCCTGATGTGCAGGTTGAGGAACATTCTCAAATGGTTCAAACTTCCTATAGTGGCGTAGACGTGGTAGAATGGAACTTAGACGGTATGGCCGAACAGCATGGATTTGACGTGCCAGATGTCTATGTGCGTCAATGTCTATCTCACTAAGGGAAATGATAATAAACATGCTGCTCAAGCCTTAACCCAAGGCTTTGCTGGCCAGCTGAAAGGATGGTGGGATAACCTTCTCACTATTCAAGATAAAGCAACCATCCTAAATGCCGTTAAAACAGAAGGAGGCGAACAAGATGCTGTCGCCACTTTAATCTATTCAATAATGAAAAATTTTATTGGTGATCCAACAATGTTTAAAGAACGAGTTGCAGGTCAGTTAGCAAACCTATACTGCCCTACAATGTCTGATTACCGCTGGTATAAAGACGCCTTCTTATCTAAGGTAACCCTTAGAGAAGATGGCTCGGTGGGATTTTGGAAAGAGAAATTTGTCTCTGGACTTCCAAAACTCTTCGCAGAAAAAGTAAAACTTAACATTCAAAACCTCCAAGGAGGAACCCTTAATTATGATACATTAACATATGGAGAAATCCATACAGTCGTGGTTGAAACTGGAATACAAGTCTGTACCGACTTTAAACTCTAGAATAAGATGTGTAAGGAATCAACATTTAATAAAAGGGAACTTGGCACCTTCTGCTACCAATATGGAGTAGAACCGCTAAAGGCACCAAGTGCTAACATTAAAAGAAAACAAAAGGCATCCCAACCTTATAAAAGAAAACCATTTAATAAATCAAAAATATATAAACATACACAAGTACAATCTTCTCAATATCCATCTAAACCTTACAAGAAGAGATCACCACCTAAGTATTAAAAGGGAAAGAAAAAAGGTAATGTTTGCTGGAAGTGTGGCAAACCTGGTCATTATGCTAATAAATGTACAACTCAACAAAAACTTAATGAATTAAAAATAGATGAAGAATTAAAGAGAAGTCTAATCAACATTCTAATTAATTATGAGCCTGAAAACTCAGAATCTTCAAGTTCAATATCTGACTTGAGCGATCAAGAGGATCAATATAAGGTACACCAATTAATCCAAAGCTCTTCATCATCTGTAGATTCTTTAGACGATGAAAACTGCTTAGGCCCTGGTTTGTGTCCTTGTGGAGACTGTATCAAGAAAGTAAATGTCTTAGATGCCGAACAACCTTCAACACTAATATCAATAATAGACAAAATGGAAGATTCACCTATGAGAACAGAATTTATTCAACAACTAGGTGAATTAGTGAAAAAACAAGAAAAACAACAAGTATAAATAGTTCCAATACATATGAACGAAGTAATCAATAGGTTCAATAAACCTAAAGAACAAATATCTGTAAAAAATTTGCAAGACGAAATAAGCATTTTAAAAGATGAAATTAAAGAACTAAAAGATAAGGTTTTATCTCTGAACTTCAAGGTACTACAACTTGAAGGAAAAGAGATCCTCTGATCTCAAAAATCAGAAAAAGACTTGGGGCAGGCTATTCTAGCCTATAACCAAGCTCAAGGGTCAACAGAATCTGAGTAGTTTATCAATATGCTTAGTATTATAATTCAGCATAAATGGTACTGCTCCGTAACATTAATAGTTCAAATTGAAAAGTTTAATATTACCGCTCTACTGGATTCAGGAGCTGTTATTAATTGTATTCAAGAAGGGATAATACCCACTAAATATTATGAGAAAACAACCGAAAATTTAGCATGTACCAATGGTTCAAGGTTAAAAATCAATTATAAACTTTCAAATGCAAAAATTTGTAAAAATAAAATTTGTTACACAACTTCTTTTGTTTTAGTAAAAAATATGAGTCAGGAAATGATATTAGGAACTCCTTTCCTAACTTTCCTTTATCCGTTTTATGTGTCAAATAAAGGCATAATCTCTACTCCTTTAGGAAAAGAAATTATGTTCGAATTTCTTGCACCTCCATAGGAGCAAGAATTAAATAATTTGCAAGAACTATCAATAAAACAGATCAATCTCATTCAAAGAAAGCAAAACCATATCAATATGTTAAATAAAGAAATTCAATATCAAAGAATTGATCAACAACTAAAGTCTTCGAATATAGTTAAAATCATTAACGAATTTCAAAAGAGAATTGAAGCTGAAATCTGTGATCTTAATCCCACAGCTTTTTGGCACCGTAAAAAATATGAAATATCACTACCATGTATAGATGGCTTTGATGAGAAAAACATTCCTACAAAAGCTCGTCCTATACAAATGAATACAGAATACATTCAATATTGCAAAAGGGAACTTCAAGAATACTTAGCTAAAGGTTTAATTCGCCCCTCCAAATTTCCATGGAGTTGCGCGGGATTCTATGTCATGAACGCCTCTGAGCAAGAACGAGGCGCTCCTAGACTAGTAATCAATTATAAACCATTAAATAAAGTGTTAAAATGGATTAGGTATCCTTTACCTAATAAAACTGATTTAATCAAAAGATTACATAATGCTACCATATTCTCCAAGTTTGATATGAAATCGGGTTACTACCAAATTTCAGTCAGGGAGAAAGATAAGTACAAGACTGCATTTGTAGTCCTTTTTGGTCATTAAGAATGGAATGTGATGCCACAAGGATTAAAAAATGCTCCTAGTGAGTTTCAAAACATCATGAATGATATTTTTTATCCATACATGGACTTCACTATAGTATACTTAGATGATGTCCTCGTATTTTCAAAAAGCATTAATCAACATGTTCAACATTTAGAAACATTCATTACAATCATTAAAGAAAACGGCTTAGTAGTTTCGGCTAAGAAAATCAAGATTTTCCAAACCAAAGTTAGGTTCTTAGGATTTGAAATTCATCAAGGAACCATAACTCCAATTCAACGGTCATTAGAATTTGCTTCAAACTTCCCTGATAGAGTTATCTGTGCACCTCTTTACAAGAGACTTAAAAAGAATCCACCACCATGGGATGAAAGCATGTCTAAGATAGTTACCCAAGTTAAAGCCATGATCAAAACTCTTCCTTGCTTAGGAATACCAGATCCAGAAGCCAAACTCATAGTAGAAACTGATGCCTCTGAGTTAGGTTATGGGGGTGTTCTTAAACAAATATTACTAGAGTCAAATACCAAACAAATTGTCAGGTACCATTCGGGTATTTGGCACTCATCTCAACAAAAATACTCTACTGTCAAAAAAGAGATTTTATCAATAGTTTTATGTGTGATGAAATTTCAAGATAATTTATTCAACAAACGATTTCTCATCAAAACCGATTGCAAAGCAGCCCCATCTGTTTTGCAAAAGGATGTTAAAAATTTAGTTTCCAAACATATTTTTGCAAGATGGCAATCCTTATTATCTTGTTTTGATTTTGAGATCACCCATATTAAAGGAGAGACAAACACATTACCAGATTTTCTTACAAGAGAGTTTTTACAGGGATCAAATGAGCGAAAATAAAAAATAAAAGGACAAAAGAATACTATGGAACCCCACTGGGTTCTGCAACTGCAAAATCAAGATCAAGAACCAGTAACATTATGGGCAGGCCAAGCCCAAGTTCAATACCAAGTTCGATAAGGCCTTCAGGACTTAGTTCAATACATCCTACAGTCGGTCCAATTGGACCCAGTTCAACAACAAAATCATTACGTCCTTACTCAGATGTTATCAAGACTGCACCTTCCTTAAGTCAAAACCCTTTAACTCCTAGCCAAAACAAATTTACTCCTCTTAACTACTACAACACCATAACTGGCTCACCTAGCTGCCCTTCATCAGCATTAATTGAACCTCAATATCAAGAAAAGGACGATCTATTTCCCATAGCTGTAATAGAAAAAGAATGGCAAAAAAGGGCACCCAGAGACATTGCCCAAATATTGTTTCCTCCACCCTTTCAATACATTCCTCATACTCCTCTCAAGAACCGGCTATTTTATGAGTTCATACTTGTTGACACCGAATCAATAGAATTATCCCATAAAGAGGACCCCTCTGGTTCTATAGTTCATTCCAAAGTCAAGATTCTTAAGGTTTTGTCGATCCAAGATTGGGGTCAAGAAGTACATAAACCCAAGACCTTTTCATTAAATTTTAATCCTCCACAATGCACCTATCATGACTATGTAGAAGCCTGGTACAACACATTTTATTATAAACCATATCAACACTCATGGTTTCTTTGGTTCAAAAAGGGAATATCATTAAAATTTCCCAGATGGTTCCTACATTGGTTTAACCGAATGAGACCTATGTTATCCATATTTCCCAGCGAAGTTCAAAACAGTTATACTTATTTCAAAACTAATACCACTTTCGTGGGAGAATACCAATTTATTTCTTTCGTAGCGAGTCAAGCTATAACCTGGATTATGTCCTGGGATTATAGTAAGGCTAAGATTGCAGAAGATTCAGACCTACTGATGCTGGTCAGATTAATACGTGTAAAATGGTGGTCAAAGTTCAATATTGATTTATTTAAAAAAGAAAAATTAGATCAATGGATCAAAATGTGTTTACAGGGACAAACTCCTGAAAACCCAATAAAAATCTCTAATCAAGACAAGAAGTTTGCAGCCGAGAAGGCCCAACTAATGGCCGCGCTAGCCTCGGCAACATCTTCTCAAGATATTCAACAGACCTGAAAGAAAACATCATTTGGCTCCGGCTCGGAACCCGATGAGGAAGCATCCAGTTCATCAAATTACTTGCAAGAAAATGAAGATGACTGTTACAGGATTCCTTTCCTGTAAAGTCATCATTAAAGGTACTCTGCCAATCCCCAATCAGAAGTGTCGGCAGAAGAGGACGAGAAGAAAAAGATATTGTTCAAGCACGCGGACTCAGAAAAAGAAGACGCGACATAAAGATTGCAATAATTGTACTTTTTACTATTCAATTACTTTTCTTTTTCAAAAGATGTAATTATTATGTTTCCTTGCATTGTGTAATAAGTTGTTGGTATTCAGCCCCAATGTTCTATAAATTGGGAGCTCTCTTTCATTAAGAGGACAGAGCGAAAAACACACTCTGATTCCTCATTTTAAAACCTTTGTATGAGCCAACTTGTTGAGGAAAAGATCAAGAAAATTTTATATCAACTATCTCTGTAAGTCTTTATGATTTTCCATATCTGTAGTATTTTGATTGAAGAATACTTTAATCGCATCGAGCGGTTACTTTCTTTACTTACAATATTTTGCCGTCTTTATTTTTATTATCAAATTATTCAAAATTTTGATAATACCCTCTGTGTTTTTGAAAATGCTCAGCCCTTAATAGATCAAGATTTAGAATACAATACTTTCTGGTTTTCAGGACGATCATTTGCAAGATATCCATTATTCTACTAGCCTAACGCCTTTAGGCCTCTTAGACTTCCTTCTCCTTCCGTTGATTATCCTTCCGCCTCTAATTATGATCATGACCTTTTTAATGATTCTGATTACGGTTATGAAACCGACTAGCCGATCCGCCCGCTCTGGTATTAGAGCCAGTAGGCTCTAGTGAAGGTCATTACTGTTATTTTATTACTATTCTTAAGTTTTTGTTGTTCATAACTTCTTAAAACCTTTGTTCTTTTGATCATTCTCTTTGGGGGGTGTAGTAGTGAGATATTCATACATTAATATATCTCAATATAATTATCTTTAAATATATTGATTTATGAATTTACTTAAAAAATAAAAATAAGGCATTTATTGACAAAAAGAGAAAAAGGGAAAGGACAATTTTTTCATCTTCGCGTTACTTTTAGAGTTATGTTATTTATATTCATATTAGGTAAGATATTATNAGCCCCAATGTTCTATAAATTGGGAGCTCTCTTTCATTAAGAGGACAGAGCGAAAAACACACTCTGATTCCTCATTTTAAAACCTTTGTATGAGCCAACTTGTTGAGGAAAAGATCAAGAAAATTTTATATCAACTATCTCTGTAAGTCTTTATGATTTTCCATATCTGTAGTATTTTGATTGAAGAATACTTTAATCGCATCGAGCGGTTACTTTCTTTACTTACAATATTTTGCCGTCTTTATTTTTATTATCAAATTATTCAAAATTTTGATAATACCCTCTGTGTTTTTGAAAATGCTCAGCCCTTAATAGATCAAGATTTAGAATACAATACTTTCTGGTTTTCAGGACGATCATTTGCAAGATATCCATTATTCTACTAGCCTAACGCCTTTAGGCCTCTTAGACTTCCTTCTCCTTCCGTTGATTATCCTTCCGCCTCTAATTATGATCATGACCTTTTTAATGATTCTGATTACGGTTATGAAACCGACTAGCCGATCCGCCCGCTCTGGTATTAGAGCCAGTAGGCTCTAGTGAAGGTCATTACTGTTATTTTATTACTATTCTTAAGTTTTTGTTGTTCATAACTTCTTAAAACCTTTGTTCTTTTGATCATTCTCTTTGGGGGGTGTAGTAGTGAGATATTCATACATTAATATATCTCAATATAATTATCTTTAAATATATTGATTTATGAATTTACTTAAAAAATAAAAATAAGGCATTTATTGACAAAAAGAGAAAAAGGGAAAGGACAATTTTTTCATCTTCGCGTTACTTTTAGAGTTATGTTATTTATATTCATATTAGGTAAGATATTATGTTGATTTTCATTTTATTTATGATTATATGAGATTTTAATGAGACGTAAGTTTTATTAAAATTTTTAGAATTAAGTTATTTAATTTATCTTAAGTAAGATATTGTGTTGATTCATATTTTTATCATTATAAGATTTTAATGAGATGCGGATCTTATTAAAATGATTTAATAGTAAATATAATATAAATTGACACAATATCTCGCACAAAAAGAGCATGCATAGTTTTTTTTATTAGTTTGACAATTATGCCTATGGTGAAGATTAATTTGACAATTATTTTATGCGTTTTTTAAATTCTCTAGAATTTAAGAGGTACGGTAAAAAGAGGTTAGTGTATTATTTATGCGATTTTTTTAAAATTAAAAAATTAATGTAATTTCAATAAATATGGGATAATTGGTGTAATTTTAAATGATTAATACCCTATTTAGTCCATAAACTTTACACAATTGTGCTACTTGATTGTTAGGGGTAAGTGGTGAGGGGCAAGGGGAATTGTGTGGTGAAAATGAGAATGAAGTGTGAGTGATGGTGGTAGCGTGGAGTGTGGGTGATGGTGGTAGGAATGAGGGTAGCGGTGATGGGCCGAAGGTGGAGGTAGGCTAGTTCTTAAACTTAATTAAAATGATGTTGTTTTGGAATTGATTATGCTTAAGGAGAGAGAAACGGTTAACAATATCATGAACAAAAGGCTCAATGTGTATAGGGTGCAACCTAAGGGGCTAAGGGTCTGGTTAAAAAACTTTTGACTTTTTTGAAATATTTTATAAATTAAAAGTTATATTTTTAATTTATATTGTATTGATTATACAACTTATTATTTTTTAAAAATTTAAATTTAATGATTTTTGATAAATTAAAATACCAACTTTCTAAAATTTTTTTTTTAAAACCTAAAACAAACAGTCATTTTATTATGTATTTAAATATAAAATAATTTATTCATAATTAAAAAAAAATTATTTTATAATAAATTAATTTTAATTTGTGTATCCAACTAGAGAGTAACTAGATTATTATTAACTCAATTTCAAATCGTAGGACGTGTCATGTCGGAGAATCTACTGTCATTAGCTAAAGCCTGTCTGGTTTTTTGTCATTCGGAGAACATAAGAATCGCCAACCAAAACGATGAACGCCATTCCCATCCAAATTTAGTAGTAGCCCCTCTCCCCTTACCCGCTTCCCTCCTCTCTCTGCTCTGTTGGGTTTTCCCCCAAATTCTTCTGCAAAACCTATTCCCCCAAATTCCCCAATTCCATTCCCCGAAAATAAGGATACAGAAATATGAAAATGTTGGAAAGGTGTTTAGGAGCTCAAAGGGCGCGAAGGTTCCAGAGAGCCGTGGGCCATTGCAAGGTCACCATCCTCTGCCTCTTCCTCACCGTCGTCGTCCTCCGCGGCACCATCGGCGCCGGCAAATTCGGCACCCCGGAGCAGGACTTCAACGACATCCGCTCCCACGTCTTCTCCTCCCGCAAGCTCTCCGACCCTCACCGGCTCCTCGTCGAGCTTCCTTCTACCACCTCCTCTGTTTCTTCCAATTCCGCCACCACCACCAACACTTACAGCGCCTTCGACATCAACACCATATTGCACGACGAAGAAGAAGAAGAAGAAGACAAACCCGACCCGAGCAAGCCTTACCGTCTCGGACCCAAAATCTCGAATTGGGACGAACAGAGAACCAATTGGCTCCGCGAGAACTCTAATTTCCCCAATTTGATTCGACCCAACAAGCCCCGCGTCCTTCTGGTGACTGGGTCTTCCCCCAAACCCTGCGAGAACCCCGTCGGGGATCACTATCTGTTGAAATCCATAAAGAACAAGATCGATTATTGCCGCTTGCACGGGATCGAGGTTTTCTACAACATGGCACTCTTGGATGCAGAGATGGCAGGGTTCTGGGCCAAGCTTCCCCTGATTCGGAAGCTCCTTCTGTCGCACCCTGAGGTCGAGTTCCTCTGGTGGATGGACAGTGACGCGATGTTCACCGACATGGCCTTCGAGGTTCCATGGGAGAGGTACAAAGATCACAACTTTGTGTTGCACGGTTGGGATGAGATGGTTTATGATCAGAAGAATTGGATTGGGTTGAACACTGGGAGCTTCTTGTTGAGGAATTGCCAGTGGTCATTGGATATTCTTGATGCTTGGGCTCCAATGGGTCCCAAAGGTAGGGCTAGGGATGAGGCTGGGAAAATTCTCACGCGTGAGCTCAAGGATAGGCCTGTTTTTGAAGCTGATGATCAATCGGCTATGGTTTACTTGCTTGCTAAAGAGAAGGAGAAGTGGGGTGACAAGGTTTCTCTTGAGAGTGGTTACTACTTGCATGGCTATTGGGGTATCTTGGTTGATAGGTATGAGGAGATGATTGAGAATTACCATCCTGGCCTTGGTGACCATAGGTGGCCATTGGTGACACACTTTGTGGGTTGCAAGCCTTGTGGGAAATTTGGGGATTACCCGGTTGAGAGGTGCTTGAAGCAGATGGACAGGGCTTTCAATTTTGGGGATAACCAGATACTTCAGATTTATGGCTTCAGCCACAAGTCACTGGCTAGTAAGGGGGTTAAGAGAGTGAGGAATGAGACTAGCAACCCTCTTGAGGCCAAAGACGAGCTTGGGTTGCTTCATCCGGCATTTAAAGCAGTGGAGGTATCATCATCATCATTATAGCTGAGGTCCTGTATTCTTCTTATTGTGTGGGTAAATAGTCAGAAAACAATTTTAATTATGTGCATGTTATTGTTGTAATGTGTTGCATACTTAGTTGCAGAAATAGAATTTTGGTGTTATTTGCCAATGGCCATAGAGAGTAACCTTGTATAAAACAGGAAAGCGGTATATATATTTTTTGGTTCAATAGTATTTTGTAGCTTCTCTATTTTTATTGTTACTTTTATGTTTTGGCCTTCTGGATTCTCAACTTCAAGTTTGTATCACTATTATTTGTTACAATATCATTGGAGATTGGACTATCAGATCAGGTGCTTTCGACCTCTGAATTTATTAGTACTGTATTCCAATCACTTTGGACTTCTGGAACTGGTTTTTAAGAAAAGGTGGAGTTAAATATAAATATAAAAACAAAACTTGGTGAGGATGATTAAATTATTAGGTGACTTATCATGGGAGTAGAAGTTAATTCTTGATTACCTGCTGCTTATGTTCATGTTACACCTGAGCATGCAATTGCATAAAAAGTTGGTATCAGCTCCCAGTCCTGCATATAGGTTACCTTGGGCATTGAATTTTCGAAAACCATTCTTGCCAAATTTTCCTCCTTACAGCTTAGCCACAATTTAATATTTCTTATGTGAAGCAGAAAAATAACAATAGTAAATACAATTGGATATCCAAAGGACCACGCACAACATAAGGTGTGAAGGCAATGGAAATGTTGAGATTGTCACTAGACTAACTGCTTGCCCTACAAGTTTCTTATGTTATCCGTTATTGAAAACAAAACCTTACATAGAGATGCAGAAAGAAGAGAATATTGTGTGCATTGTAACTGCTTTCTGGCTGTATTTGAATTGTGGCTGGTCCTGAAACTGAAAGTGACTGGTGTGGGATTATAGTGCTTTGTTATCATCTGCTCTTTCTACGAGTAGTAATAATTGTATAAAATCTAGTTAGGAAAATAATGGGCTCGTTTGTTTGTGAAGTCAATACATCATTGATCATACGCATAACTTAGAAATGTACAAGCTCACTGGACTCGTACAAAGTACAATTGTGTAAGCGATGTGACTATGATAATTCCCAATGCTATGTCATATGTCTCTCGGTGTTAGTTATGCGGTATACAGCAGGCTGTGATTGGTTGCATCATTGGTTTTTTATGTAAAAAAAGACAACACTTTGCACCTATGCTTCGTCCCTCTCTCTTTAAGGCCTTGATCAAATCTCATTTCCATGTGTGGGGTTCTGATTCTTATTTGCTTTCCTCTTTCGGTAATGTTTCTATGATAGGCATAGTTGATGGTGCTGCCTCTGTCTAACTGTGTGCACTACTACTACGGATTAAAGTGAAGTTTAGACTCCAGAGTACTTCAGGTTGCAATTTGCATAATTTTTGTTGACTGAATTATCCTCCTTCAGGACCTTCACTTGCCCTGGTCTTGGAAGCCCGTTATGGATCAAATATAGTCTTAAAAGCTAAAATGCTAGCGTGAAGGGGGAATGTGCTTAAGATCCATGCACCACGTGGATATACACCGCCAATAATTGTTTCACTTCAGTTGTTTTAAACTGACTGCAAAACAAGAGTACATGTTGAAGGTTATTGACTTATTGTCACATTTGCTAATTACAGTAACTGCAACAACCTTATCGCCTTTATAAATTTCACAAATAGTGCTTATTTATGAAGGAGGAGTGTAGAAACTCCACGTTGCTTCAGAGAATTCTTGTGAGAGTCCAGTGGATGCTTCTAAGTTCAACTATCTACTATTTCATTTAAAGGAAAATCTTTCCAATAAAAATTGTCATTTGGACCCAAAGAAAACGATCGATATTATGCAATAACGATAAAACAGTGCTGCCTCTAAACTTTAAGACACTTGAACAATATATTTGAACACGAACATAATAAAAAATAGAGAGTACAAAGCATCTCAACCAAAACCACAGAAAAATTAAAGAAACTGAGTACAAAACACTTGGAACATTGATACTATTTACACCATGTATATCCAACATATAATTGAGCTGATTGTTTACAAAGCCTTAATTTCTAGGCAACACTCTGATTAGCTTGATCATCACTTCAAAGAAAAAGGAGCTTGAGATTTACAATGGAGAGAAAAGCAGTCCAAGCCAAACAAGGCTTTATCAGATCCCCGGCGACCTGATTCACCTGGCCAAACTGGCGCATGCAGGCAACGAGGGACCCAATCAAACCCAGGCACACCACCATGCCCACCCTCGCCGCCCCGGCGCCCAACACAAGAGGATCCCATAGCACCATGAAGACAAGCTGAACCAAGAAATACAGCAGCGCCACAGGGTATCTGTGGAACCCGCCGTCGGCCCACACCATCCAGGCGGAGAGGCCCATGAGGAAGCTGGAGGCAGGGCAGGTGAGGTGCAGGGCCCACGAGGGAGGGAACCAGAAGGGCTTCGAGGAGGGCACGTGAGGGGCACGTGAGGACTGGACAGAGGAGCCTATGTAGGACGATAGGAGGGTGAGGGAGAGAGGGAGGGAGACGGCTATGATGAGGGACCTAAGGCCCCGTTTGGCCATGGCCATTTTCTTCTTGTCGCGCCTGCTTCCTCCTCTGCTCTTGGTCTCCTTATTCATGGTGGTGGGGGTGGATGGATCATGCGTGACACGTTGTTTGAGATCTTGCGAAGCCATGAGAAAACAAGGAGGAGGAGGCAAAGATGGGATAGAGAGAAAAGGAAGAGGAAAAAAAGGGTCGCTAGGTTAGGCCAATATTGATGGGGTGCAAGTGTTATGGTTTATAAACGGTGGGGAGTGGAATTCTCTTTGTGAATGTTTGGGGGGTGACACGTGCATGGAAGAGATGGAAGGGGATTCCCCGGGGAGCATGACGCGTGTGCGTGGCACTCGGCAGTGACAAGAGATGCACGTGGCGGTTTCATATTAGACTTGATAGATGATGCATGCATGCATGGCCTTGCCCTACAAAGATGAACACTTGTTGCAAGGTGACCTCAATTGCGTTTGCCGACTCAACACCCACCATCCTGTTGCCATCATTTGATGGAGACTAATCCAAATGCCCTTTTTTCCCACTTCACTACTTTACTTGCAAAAACTAAATTTACTTTATCGCGACTCCTTTTGGTTAATGACGCAAAAATAAAATAATGACATATATAAGTTAGTTGTATATTTTATTTAATGACAGTGAATAAGACACATTTATTTATATTTATATATTATTTATTTTAATAAAAGTAAAATAAAAAATATATTTTTAAATAATTTAAAATATTTTTATTATATTAATTTAATAAAAAGAAAATATTATCCTTTTTTAAAAAGTTGTTTCCCTTCTAAAAAAAATAAAAGTATAAAAAATGCACAAATTTTTATGTCTATACAAATAATACACTTGTCTTTATATCTTAATATTTTTGTTTTATCTCAATAAATAAACATTATGATATTGTCTCTTGGATTCATGTGTGAAATAATAGAGACTTTACTACCCTATATAGGATGAGGCATGACACAATTGTTGACTATTATTAATGAGAATGATAGATAAAACAGTTTTGATATGGCATTTCATAAATAATAAATATAATAAAATAATTTTTAAGTAGGATATGAATTAAATTAAAGTTAGACTTGTATTATTTATATACATTTTATGTAAAATATTGTGTCAATATATAAAATACACAGTATCTTGTATTAAATAAAAAACAAATGCATTTCTGGTGCAATAAGTGATAGTATCCTCAAGGGTAATCTCTCATTCCTCTCGCATACTTTTGGATATCCCTTCAAATTTTATAGTTCAAATATCTTGTAGTTTTTTGTTTTTTTAAATTATATCTTAAATATAAGCGAAAGGATGAGAAGAGAAGAGAAGAAAAACAAAAAAACAACTCCAATTTGTGGAAAAGTTAACAGAAAAGAAAGAAAGAAAAAAAAAAAAAAAGGCAAGTCCGCAAAAGCGTTTCCGTTGATCGGAGGAGGCGTGGGGAAAATGGAAGGAGTTGGCAGAAGATTCAAAAGCACAGAAACGATGGCCGTTCGATCCGTTACGCAGTCGGCACCCCCGCCGAGATCAAAACCCAACACCACTTTTCTCGAAAACCCCAAAACACCCTTCGCCCTTACTCTGCTCTTTGGCGACGCCGTCCTCTCCTTTCTCATCATCGCATTTGTCCCCTGTAAGTTGGATGATCCCCTTTCTTCAGCGACCTTGACTGAAACGCAGTGTGCAGGATATGCATTGGTTCCTGATTTGATGTGTGTGTGTTTTGTTGAATTTGATTTCAGATACGAAGATAGATTGGGACGCTTACATGTCACAGATTGACGGGTTTCTGGGAGGGGAGAGAGATTACGGCAACCTGAAGGGTGACACTGGCCCTCTCGTCTACCCTGCTGGCTTTCTATACATTTACTCTGCGTTTCAGTATGTTACTGGAGGACAAGTTTACCCTGCTCAGGTCATTATTATTATTATTATTATGATTCTCATTCCTTTGAACTAGTTCACATTGCTTAATGCAATGCACACGTGCAGGATTGTTGTGGCTTTGTTTATTTCAGATTGCATTTGCTGATGCATTAGTCTATTTCTAATATTACTATACTAGTGATGTGATGTTTTATTCAAATACTGACCTCAAATTGATTCTGAAGCTCTAAAAGTGAGAAATTTACCCTCGTAATGGCGGTTAGAATCAATTATGAGTGTTCTCACCTGAAAACCAGTGAAAATCAAAGTTAAGAGAGTACTTTTTTTTTATGTTTCCATGACTGGTGAATGCATGAGAGCAATGCTTGATGTCATGGCTTATTGCTTGTCTATCTTTGGTCACTGCAGATTTTGTTTGGAATCTTGTATATCATTAATCTGGCAATCATTCTCTTCATCTATGTGAAGACTGATGTGGTAAGGAACTCTCCATCATCCCTATCCCACGTGCTTGCTTGTTCTTAGATTTAAGTCTCTGCTGGTGTTTGCGATGATTGAAGGAACTCGCTGTATAAGTCATTTCGCTTGAAAAATTTCCAACCCATACATCCTGTAAAACACATTTTGGATACCAAAAGGATCTTCACTCTCATTTTCTCCCAACCCTTATTATTGGTGTCCTTTTGATTAGTTTCTTTTTGACTAATTGGTTTTAATTCACACTGTTTTGAAATGTCTAACAGCTTCCGTGGTGGGCCCTTTGCTTACTTTCTCTATCAAAAAGAGTGCACTCTATATTCATGCTTCGTCTCTTTAATGACTGTGTTGCCATGACATTTCTTCATGGTGCATTAGTCTTACTCATGCAACGAAGGTGGAATCTAGGTTTGATTGTTTTCAGGTAACTGTTCTCCCACTAAAGTCATCTTTCTATAAGGTTGAAGTGTTTACTTGTCTTTTTCATAACTATTTGTTAGTGTTGCTGTTTCGGTAAAGATGAATGTGCTTCTTTATGCTCCACCTTTACTGCTACTCATGCTAAAGGTAAATATAACATTGGCAGTTGGGTATGTTGTATTTATTATCTCTTTGCAATTGCCCCAAAATTGCTTATGTAGTTTCCTTTACTTCAAATACTTGCAGTCTATGGATATCGTCGGGGTGTTTTTGGCATTAGCTGGTGCAGCACTAGTTCAGGTTATTTCCTCTATTTGTGATGTTATATTCTTGAAGATGTTATTTGGTATTGGCCTTCCCCTCCCCACCCACCACCAATTATTCTACATACTGCTATTACTTTCTTCATTCAAAATTTCAAAATGCTTTACAAAGTGAACAAATCTCTTTATGCCCACCAATTCTGGGTGTATTTCTTTCTCAAATATTCTTTCCACATTGTTGGGTAAGTTGATCTTCTTAGGCTTCAAGAATGATTGGTTCTCAAGAGTCAGCAAAGCCCAATTGTGGTGTCATTCTTTAACTACTGTATGGTGAAATACTCTACAGATACTATTGGGTCTACCTTTCGTGGTTTCACATCCGGTTGCGTACATATCAAAAGCCTTCAATCTTGGCCGCGTCTTCATCCATTTCTGGTACTTGTTTCATTAGTCTGTATTTTGATGTATGCTTGATAACCTCGCACTCTGCAAAACAAATTTAACATTTTATTATAATATGAAAGCTATTTTCTGTAATCAAATGATGGTGAATGGGAGAAGGGACATAAGTCACATAAGGGCCTCTAAAGTTTAATTTTATGCGAGGATCATTGGCAACCTTCTGGCACTAAGTAGTATAATTAGATTGGAGCCTCCAGATGCAGTATGTGAGCCAGGTGAAAAACCTCAAACTAAACCCTCCCCTGATGTTTGGACCCAGGTGAAAAACATTCATTTCTCCATTTAGATGCATTGGATGGCAATCCTCCTCACATGCATCTCATCGTTATCCTGTTTTACCTTGTCTCTAGGCTGTTCATTTCGTTCTCATTTGTTCAATACACACAATACTCCCTTGTTAAAGCCCTGGTGGAAAACTCATTTATCAGAGCACTAAGAAGAGAGCCAGTGGATCTTAGTGACCTGTTACTGGTAAGAGACCAAAGTTACTTAAATTTTAGAAACCAGAGGATTGTGAATGGTGTACGTGGCAGAGTTTTGTCTAGAGGTGCTGTTGAAGAAAGGATATGGGCCTTCTTGGTTGAAGATCAAACTAATGTGAAAAAGGTTGTGAAGATATCTGACAAACCAAATCCTGTTCTTTGTTTCAATCAGTTGTGTGTGGAGGCAAAACTTTCACTTGACCTAATTGCTTGCCATTGGTTGAAGGGGGGAGAATTTTGATGCTGGGGATAAACTGGGTTTAGATGATTGGGGAGGAGTTGAGGGGCTTGTATGATTTTCCATTCAATGACCATGTATTGTGCACATTAACTGTAACTTAGTATATGGCAACAGCCCAACAGGTTCACTTTGATCCAATCATCAAGGGGGTTTAGTCTATGATCTTGAAGTTGGCGTACCAAGTTTGTGGTACACTTAAGTTCAATGGGATAACGTTTATTTTACTCTCTTTTTAATAGGTCTACTTATGTTTTCCTGACATTTTGTTTCATTTCTATGTTATCAGGTCTGTTAACTTTAAATTCATTCCTGAACCAGTATTTGTATCCAAGGGATTTGCAATCTTTTTGTTGGCTGCTCACCTCATGTTACTTGCTACCTTTGCACATTATAGATGGTGCAAGTAGGTATAAACGTTTATTTTTTAATTTCTGTCCAGAAGTGGGTTTTTGCACAAGTTATATTAATTGTTCTTGTCAACTGAAGTTATAGATTTGATCTGTTTTCTATCTTCTGTTTTGAGGCACTAGATAATGTGAACAGGACTAACATTTGAAATTTTTAATATTGGCCATGCCAAGAACCTGCTTCCTGAAAGCTTCTATCATTCTTGGGATATGCATGATTCTGGTATAAATTGGTTTGAAATATTGATGCGGCTGGATTTTATATGTTTACTTATTTTGTTGCTTTTAGACATGAAGGAGGGCTTCTCAACTTTGTGCATTCCAGTATTGTCTCTATGAGGCTGAGGTTTGCACTATTATTTTCCTCCTCTTATCAGAAGTTTGGCAAGAGCAGTTCATCAACCATCAAGATCCTTACTAAAGAACGTAAGTAATTAATCTCACGCAGGATTTAAGAGGATAATAGTACTTGCACTTTTGTTGCATGTTATACTAAATATTGCCTTTTCATCAGATATTGTGACAACTATGTTTGTTGGGAACTTCATTGGCATTGTATGTGCTCGGTCTTTGCATTATCAGTTTTATTCATGGTAAGTCTGCTGGGAATGACCCTTTTGTATTAATGATATTGCTGCAAGCTTTAGATGAAGAAGTTGCTCAGTTTGGTATAGTTTTACTTGTGAAAATAATTGAAAGAACAAAAGGAAAAAAAAAAGAACAAAGAAAATGGGCCTCTTGTGATAGAATCTGCTGGTTTATACATCTTTACTTTGTAACTTCTATGACCTATTTGTTCTCTTTCTAATTTAGCTAAGACATTATTTTACGAAATATTTTTCCAATCATTGCCATCTACTAGATGATTGCTTATGTTTGGCTGTGTTTTTGCTTGGTGTAATTTTATCAGCCAGCTTTTTCTCTGTCAACTTTCCATTTGCAGTGCCATTTGAGTTAATATTGTCCTCTGTGTGGATGTGTGAACTAACTTTTCCCCATTGATGGCCAATTACTGATTCTCTAATAGACTTGTTCATGTTTCTCATAAAATGTTTACCTTCTTTGCTGTTATGATTTATGAACATCATAACACAGTTGTTCACTCTTGTGGTTTTGTATTGTAACAAAGTGACAAGTGCAATGGAGCTAACTATTGCAAATTGGATAATGATACAGGTATTTCTATAGCTTACCTTACTTGTTGTGGAGAACGCAATACCCAACATTGCTGCGGTAGGTTAATCCACACCCCTGGCTCTGCTTTAATTTTCCAATGCTTGTGATCTTGTAATAATAAATTCATTAAAAATTCATTTCTCTGTATTATATCACGCAGATTGATTTTGTTCACGGGAGTGGAGCTGTGCTGGAATATCTACCCTTCAAACAGCTTTTCATCAGCTCTACTTCTCTGCCTTCACTTAATTATTCTATGGGGCTTGTGGTCTGCTCCACCCCAGTATCCTTATGCAGAAGTTAAACCATCCTCTCGCAAAGACAAATAGTTCAAAGGTTCCTTGCCCTCTATTTTGTGGAGGAAAATGGGTCAATTGGATCAACTATTTTCCCTTATACCACCTCCTTTGATGTAAATTTTGTTGTGTATCTTCGAGCAAGCCTAAGGACTATTACTAACTTGGATGTTAAACAGAGAAGAGGAGTATCAATCAAATTAGATCACATGCACACATTTTGATTTTTTATTTTTTATTTTTGGTTTTATTATCAATGCCGTTGTAACTTAAGAATTTTTTAACGAAAGTCTTTAGTAATGAAGATTAATTACTGAATGTCTTGAACGGGAACCATTGACATTTTAGCAGCGTCAGTTAATATTTAGATAATAATTGTTGATATTTGATAATGTAATTGAGGAAATGAATGATGGTAGTTCCTCACCGTCTTTGTTTTACCAAACAAACATTTCGTTATTTTTTTCCTGTTTTCCTTGTGTGATTCATGAGGTCATTTCAATTGTCGAATGATTTGCATATGCTTAATTTTTCTAATGTTAATGCTATTTTTTTTTCACAAAGATAAGTATTTGGTAAGTGACCCACATGACATATATAAATAAAGTGAAATTGCATAGTTAAAAAACCCATGACATGGGCTATTCAAATTTGAATATGTGGAAAGAAAAAAATTGAATGGAATGCCGCTCAAGTACTCTTCGATCAAGCCAATTCAAATGACGAAAATACCCATCCTGCAAATACAGTTTATTTAATTTATTTACAATATAAAGAATGTCTACTATAACCTCATAAATAATAACGAGATACCTAAAATGGGAGAGAAACTGCAAAAATAGTTCATCTCACAATAAAGTAATTTTCCTTTAAAGGAGTGCCAGTTTTGTAATTACACACCTGACCCATCGGGTCACCCGGGTCAGGCATGAATCTAATCCGTTACCAAAGATTAAAAATGGACCTGAGTGAGTAAGTTGGTGCCTCTCATTCGCATTCTCATTCTTTGCTTTTGAAATTTAAAGGAGGAGTTTGAAGTTGCGGGTTCAGAGCTGCGGCGTTTTTATCACATCATGGTTTACCTCTCTTCTCTCCATTTCCCCTTTTCATTATCACCCTCATCTCATTGCCTCATCGTCGTCTTCGTTTCTGCGCCTTTATTTACCCCTCTGCTAATGTATTTTCATGCGCGAATCTCGATTTCAATTTTTAAAGCGAATTAGGGTTTCCAAAACTCTTTTCCTAAAATTCTTCTCAATGTTGCAAGTTAATTAATTAACCCTCGTTAATCGATAATCCTTGTCTACGTTTTGTACAAGACGCAATTTCCCCCAAATTTCGTTTCAAGTTTGTTTGTGTTGCCTTTAATTAGGGATCTCTAGCTGCCTGAATATAACATTTGTCTTTGGTTCATCACATGGTTCCCCTTTTGTAACCTTTTTCTTTTTTTTTTTTTTGGTTGCAGGACGGACATGATTCAGAAGACCCAAAGCAAAGCACTGCTGATATGACAGCTTTTGTAAGTTGCTAAGCTTTTTTGAGAATTTAATGGCTATGGTTTATGGTTGCATGTGTTGACGATATCTATAACGCCATGCATTCGGATTTCTTGCATCATTGATCTGGCTAGTTCGCATTTTAATCCATTATGATAACGGGATGTCCTCTGGCTTCCCAAAGTCCATGATGAGAGTGGGAATGTGCAAATTGGTGCACCTGATAGTAACATTTGAGGGACATTTTTTTAGCTTTACTAGTTTATATTTGGGAATGGATCCTCTCAAGTGAAAATCTTGTCATGTGACTTCATGTGTAAATTTTACCATTAATTGAAATGGTGGGGCCTATACATTACATAAGCAACAAAGATTTTGATGGGAAGAGATCACACTTGACTTCACATGATAAGATTTTCACTTGAGATGATCCACTCCCTACTGGATTGTAACATTTGGTACCAGTTTTAGTTGAATTGTTGCTCTAATGATCTTGGATATCAATTGGTTTTGACTTTTGTCTGCCCTCTTTTTCTCTCCAGGTGCAAAATCTTCTCCAGCAGATGGTGAGTTGTATAATCTAGAGTCTTAGAGCTGCATTGCTGATTTTCTGTAATTTCACTTCTGCTAACAAGGATTTTTTCGTTTGCAGCAAAATAGGTTCCAGACAATGTCAGACTCCATCGTCACAAAGAATATCCTTCTAACTTTGGTTGTGTGGTGTTTAAATAATTGAATTGTTTGTGTTTCGAACAATTTAAGTTGCTCTTTTTATCACAGCGACAAGTCTACAATATCCATATTATAAAATTTGGTATCAGAAGTCACGATGGCATATATACACAGCTGAACAGGTGGTAAATTATTTCCGTTCACAGCTCCATCTGGGGCATTTTTCTTATTCATAGTTTCAATGCATCCACTGTGCACTTGTATGCAATTTGTGTGAGGTAGTGTATATGTGGTGTCATATTGGCAAAGGTAGAAGAATGGGCCGTGCCAATTCTACCATGTGTATTGTTGATTTGCCCATTACTCAAATTGCTGAAAAAATGTTTTCCTTGACATCAATGCACTCGATGAGATGGGAAGCCGCATAAATGAATTGGAGCAAAGCATCAATGACCTAAGAGCAGAGATGGGAGTGGAGGGCTCTCCATCACCTGTGGCCCCAACTAAACCGAAGGAAGAAGATTCGAACAAAGAGGATGGCTCGGCTTAAGTACTGTTTTCGTGTTCAACTGTCTTTTATTCTCGTCTTGTGTGATACATCAGGATTTTGGTACTCTTCATCTGGCTTTATCAGAGATTCAGATGTTTGTCGTGTACCTATGATTTGCACTTTCTCTTTTGTAGCTTGAATTGCCTCTGTGTTGAAAAAAAAGGGTACTGCTGACTACTTGTTTGCTTTTCCATTTCCATTTGAGATGGGATTGATTGGGTGCTATTGGTGGAGGATATATCCTATAATTGATATTGCAATTACTTTTGTTATGCTCTTGGCCCCCCGGTTTTTTTAGCATGCTCTGGGCTGTATCTACGCATCAGCTTTTCAGATTTTACTAACACTATTTTTGCACTTTGTTCAAATATTATAAACTGCTGCTGCTTGTATATATTTCCTGGGGGGAAAAAGAACGAATCTTCGTGCACTTCTCAATTCACATCTACTCACATGCTGGCACGAGTTGTGTCACTCACCCTACTTGTTCACTCTTCTATAGGCACGGCCCCATTATATATTACACTGGTTCAACAGTGTTCTTAGAAGTTAGACCCACATCCGAATAAGCACCCTGTCTCCTGGAGCTGGATCCACCGTAGCTGACATATCAAAAATTGTCTAACCCAAAGATGATTGTTAATTTCAGCCACAAAAGCTGGATGTCAACTTGTTAATTTCCCCGTTGATACTCGATCTATTATTAGATATATTTAATATTTAATCTTGATTGTTTTCACAATCTTGAAAGAGTAGTAAAGCTAGATATGTACATGTAAAAAACTAGTATTATCCGCATGTGAGTGAGCTTCAGTTAGCTGCTACGGAAGCTAGAAGAGTCCCGGATGATTACTGTAATTTCATATGCATTGGGAATAGTTAACATAAACTACTCATTTCATTTGACTATTATTTTGACTTGCATTTCCCGAAGGTCGCTTAGATGTGTACATATATTATACATTAGAAAAATAGGTGTTGAGATTTGCAATTCTTTAATACTCAGCTCCATCTGAATTGGTGACCTTTTTCTTTTCTTTTCTTTCTGTAGTCAAAACACCTTATAATATTGTTAGTGCGAAAATTGTATGTAAACATCATTCATCTTTCTTTTCCGATGGAAAGTCGTGTTCAAGATGGAATCAGCAAATGAAAGAGCACAAACATTATATACTGCAGCAACAATCAGTTAACTGTAATTTACACCAACTTACGAAATTGAAAGTGAAAAACACCATCAAAAGCAAAACACAACGAGGCCATTATCATAACTACTACAGAACATAGGTATACACATACATAACACGCATGGAAGAGTTGTTGGAAGAAACTTGACATGTCTTCTAAGAATTACGGCAACGAGTGATGGAGTTGCAGCCACGAGTGTAAGGATTAGCATTAGCACCTGGCCTGCAGTTGTAGTATGATGCACCCCTCCGAGAGCATGGCACGGTGTTCCGCTGCAGCGCTTGGTAGCTTATGTACTGTGAGGTTGCTAGGATGCGCCGGTGGGACCCCGGCTCCATC
The DNA here is from genome assembly GCA_003254905.1 of Nissolia schottii. Classification (NCBI taxonomy): domain Eukaryota; kingdom Viridiplantae; phylum Streptophyta; class Magnoliopsida; order Fabales; family Fabaceae; genus Nissolia; species Nissolia schottii. The sequence goes on from QANU01111214.1 coordinate 61,651, forward strand.
CCCAGCTCACCATCTGCTATGCACTCTTCTATGGAGCCTTGGCACCCTGTTGCCCTGATCGGTACCCACCACACACGGTGGTCGCCGAGTGCACAAGCCTTAGGTGGTGGAAAGATGGACGTGACCACCATGAACAAGTACAAGGTTAGGAGAAAAGAAGTTCTTGCCATTGTTTGTGGTTGTAATGAAGAGGGTACTCTTACAATTCTTCTATCAAGTTTCTACATTGTTTCTAGTTATACCATTTTATAGAAGTTGCTTACTTGGAGTGTGTGAATGGGTAAGCAACTTGTTTAGTAAGCATTTCAGTTTGTCACTCGGGTTTCTTTTTATATTATACATAAAGATTTTAAATATATACACAACAATTTTTAAAATTTTTTTACATTATCATCTAATTATATACTATCAGATTATTAAAAATGTCTTAAGTCTCATACACTACCTTAAAAGTTTAAGCAACCATATATAGTTGAATGACACTATTTTATGCTTATAGTACATGGCATAAAATTATATATAAACTAAGAGAAAATCAATATCTAATTGTTTGAATCTCTCAATCTTAGAGTTAGTAATAATAATAATGATACAGTAACGATAATTCAACAAATAACAACCACCCCAGGAGATAGAGCAAAAACAAAGAATCTAACTACCAAAAATTAAGAATAAAATAAAACTCAATAGTTTGATAGTTAATAACCTGTAGTAACTTTGAAGTTATTTTTTATGGTCAATTTCAAATGTGTTCCAATTGCAGTGAAGAAAGTTGGGTCCCCTATAGATGAGAACATTCAAAACCTACCAAGAAAATGATATAAAGATTGAAGGGGTATCGATGATACTAGGTTTACATTCAAAGCATTAATTTTTCTTTTTTGGGTCTGGATTCAAAGCATTAACTACTTTGACGCTACTAGTCTAATATTGGGCCTAAGATGTATGAATTACGCAAAAGTCTAATTCATCACTGCATTGAATCTGGGCCCATAAAATATTGATGTTGGGTTTGAAAACAATGTTGCCACGCCAGGCCACTACAAATCTTGTTCCCGCAAGATTCGGTTGGCTGTGTCTTTGAGGAACCTTTCGACCATAAGAAACCAAAGCTTACAACCAAGTTTTGCGTCACCACAATTTGTGAATCATCATATTTGGATAAACCTTTCTTGAAAGATCTAGACCAAACTGCTGGGTGGTTATTACCAAGTTTAGCCCCGCTGTATCAAAATTGACTTTAACCAGGGTCGGGTTAGCTAAGCTCAGAGATGCACTTGTTAAAAATTGCATAGCATAATAAAAATGTACAATATAGATTTGTTACCAAACTATATTATCGAAGATAGATATATTTTTTTTTGTTAGATACATTATATGTTTTCTAACAATGTTGAACACGGTTCTTTTATTTTATTTATTGACACAAGACTAAAGAAAATGTCATTTAAGCTACTAACTCTTGGCAAACTACATTTATATATGATCCATTAACAATTCTCAGTTGTAGCATTTGCTTTGCAACTGTCAGTAATGATCTTGGAGGAATAGATTTACATTGTCTCGTTTAAAATTCAAGATAAATATTACTGTGGGATGATACCAGGATTATAATGACAGTTGGATGGAAAGAAAATAAAAATAGAAATAAAAACTTGCACCCTCCAAATTCTCGAATGAAAGTACACAATGTAGTACTTCTCATCTTTCAAGCTTGCTTAAAAATGCTTCCATTGGTGGCAGCTCCTTCACAATTTGCTGCCAGTCAGGCATACCCTGCAAACTCATTAGCATTTGTTGGGATATTAGTGAAAGTGGCAGGGCATAAGAAATAGTATTGCAATCAGAAGAAAACTGGTATTGAATGTGTTTAACAACTTAAGAACACATCAGACAAAATTTCCCTTGAATCAAACTGCTTTGTTTTGACAGTTTATAGTGAGAAGAAATATTTAAAAATAATACTCCTTAATGCAATTCTAGCTAGTGAAATTGAAAACATCTCAATTGCTTACAACAAAGATGAAAAGTGAATTCAAATTACAGCCGTTTCCTCATAATCATCAAACTTTACAAACAAGTCATCGCATCATAAAAGGAATCCGAAATGATGAACTAATTTTTGTAGTACTCTAAAAATCCAGTTCCTTTCACCTTATGCATGTCTTTTAGCGGGAATGAAGGAGAAACTAGGCTTATTAATCATAAGTTGCATGATGCTTATAGTTTTTGTTTTTTGTTTTTTTGTTTTATTTAGCAAGCAAATAAATGACAATTCTACGTCAATGAAGAAAAGCAAAAGAAGTTTGCTCTGAAATGGCACTTACTTTCCCTGATCTTCGAACACGCCCATCTAAGCGAAGTATTATGTACACATCTTCACCAACAGTAACTCCTTCAAATTTCTGCTGATCTCTTATCCACCTAGATAAGTTAACATGAGTTAGCATGCAACTATTAGCAACTACTCTCTCTCTTCCTCTCAGTGCCCACCTTTCTCTACTGTAAACTTCTTAGTTGGCTTTAATATCCTTTACTATCTATGTTGATGCTAATTCCTCCCTCATTTTATGAAAAAAAATAGATTATAATATGTCAATGATAAAGATGGGATAAGAGAATATTACTGTTCCCATTCCGCTGGTGATACAGCTTCAGCCTTGAACCTAATTTCAGCTTTCAACTTTGATTTTGCAGCTATGGACTGTGTTCGCTTCTCAAAATCTTCCTAACATGGTTGTTTAGGTTAGTGTCATCAAAGAAATAAAAGTTTTAGTTGAAGAGCAAGATTCATGACAGCACATGGTAATAGCCTTACCCCAATGGATGGAAGAGCTTCAGCAGCCTTTGGTTGAAGACCAAAACCTTTCTTCTCAAGTTTTGTTTTTGTTTCCCTACCTTCTCCCCATATGACGGGAACTAACAAAACACCACGTTTAAGGAGCTCGGTGCGAAATCTTTCTGCTCTTTGCAAAGCCGAAGATACTGTTTCTTTTTTCCCTGCTAATATAACCTAAAACCAAAGCTTTAGTTAAAGCACATTCATGTTAAAAAGGAAGACAACAAAAGGGAAGTAATAAAGAGAAAACAGAAAATAGTAAAGGAAAAATGAAAGGCAAATTCGATATAGTAATAATGTAATGTAGGGACACAGCACAGAGAAGGAGAAGAAAAGAACAAATATACTGACTGGCCGAACTGTGTCTCGTAGCTGAACAAGTTCAACGATGCGATTAGTTGATAGGCGCAAAGGCAACCTTGATAGTGTCTCATCTCGGGATATTTGTGCAAGCTGTTCCTCCTCTTTTTTATTGTCCCAGAAAAATAATGCCACAAGAACAACTATGCCTGCACATTGCTGATTCTGATGCTTAGTCATTAAATGAAGTAACATAACTCAGTCAGATTACAGAATGTGGTTGCCTTTCAATTAAAAATAGTTAAAAACATATTTAGTATGTATAAATTGAGCCTGAATTGGTTTTTCATCAGGAAGTTGAATAGTTCAGTATTCACCTCCAATGTTAATGGCAGCATTCCCAGCAGTTACCAGTAGATCAGGAGCGTCATCGCCACCTTGAATTGCACGAAATAGCCGGGGCACAGTAAATAACAATGATATTCCAGCAGCTGCTGTCAGTGCTACATAAAAGAATCTCCTAAACCCGCGAAATGGTGCTTGGACTTCACTAATAAGTTTTAGATCTCTCCGAAAACCATAGCCAATATCTTCCCCACCCAGCCTGGCCTGGTTGCATGGCATAAAAGCATAGGAATCAATGTTAAAAATTTCATCCTTGATTAGGCAATATAATAGGGTCATAAATTCCTTTCAAATGATTTTGCAATTTCGCATTGAAAAAAACCCTTGATAACTAATTAAGAAACCTCTTCTTGTAGCTCTTTGAATTCAGGCAAAGCTCTGAAGGAGGCCAAGTCTGGATCGTTGAGAATTGTACCAAATTTTAGGTTGTATTCCCTCAAAGCAGTACGAAGACAATCAGCAGCTTTCCTTCCTTCCCCTCTTCATAAGAATAACAACCAAATAACATCCAAATTAGGATGCAAAGATGAATTCCGTTACTTCACCAGTGCCACCAATGTATAAGTATAAGCATAACCTAAGCAAGCGTAAATCAATTGAATTTTTCCTATTATTTGTTATAATCTTGAAAGTAGAAATTGAAAGAAAATAAATAAATAAATAAATAAATAAAAACTGGAGAAACTTAATCATTTTAGAGATGATAACCACTTGTTCAGTGGTTTGGTTGCCAAAAACCAGAGACTCCCAAGACTAGAAATCAATGCTCACCCAAGGACATCTAGAGATGACGAGTAGATAACTTGCCTTACTATCTCACAAGTCACAATTCAAGGCTCAATGACTCAATCAGTGGGCTAAATCTGAATGAATAAGAACTACTATCGTATTGTAGCAAATTTCATTGACTAAATGCCTCGGCCAGAAAGACATAATTTCTACTCATGATCTCATAGGCCGTAATTTTCAGACTAGTCAGCGCTAGTATTAGCTTCAATAAATTTATAAAAACCAATGAAATTACCAATAGAAAACTGTGGAATTCACATTGATTCATTGCAAGAAAGATAATGCTATACCTGTATGCATGGCAGCAAGCTTTGTTATAGTAAGCAGCTTGGGCCTCCACAGGATTGGGATTCAATGAAAGCGCTGTTTCAAACTGGGCTAATGCATCTTTAACCTGAAATACCCATAAAAAACCGAACTTGGAGACCCAATGGTTCGAATACAAAAGGAAAATAAACCATTGACGGGATTGGGGGAAGTTTACGATAATACCCTTCCTTTAGAGAATAGCTCGAGACCCAAATTGACGCAAGATTCAGCAGTTTGAATCTCAGCTTCTGGGGTCTGTGACTGCGACGAGGAGGAAGAAGAAGAACATGAAATCACTGAAAATCGAATCTTTTTGTGTGAGGTTAAGAGAATGGCGGTGTAAGGAGGAAGGCATGGCCTTGTTGTACTCTTCCAACGTGATTCTGAGAAGCGCAGGAGCTGTTGCTGCACGCCAACTGCAACCACAGCCATTGCTAATGTTCTTCGTTCAATTCATATCTTTTGTGTTTTTTCTGCACTTCAGAGTTACTGTTATTACTCTCTGCTAGCTATTAATCTGTTATCCAAACAAGGTACAATCTGAACCCTCCGTCCTTGCCATTTGTGAAAACGGATGGTGAGGATGTCAAGATAGAGTGTTCCACTGATTCTGGTGACCATGACGTCGTTTCACAAAAATAGCCATTACTGCTTTAGTATTGATTTGGTAATGTTTCTTTGCTCTCCAGGAGTTTCACTCTAAAAAAGTCATAATGCTATTATTTGTGAAAGAATGAAAAAATAATTTTTAATAAGTAAAAAATTATAAGGGTATAGTTTAATAAATATATTTAAATATAATATTTATATGTAAAATTATTATAATAAACATAATCAATAAAGAGGGTAATAATAATTATTAAAATATAAAATTATATTAATATTTTAACATTTAAAAAACTCAAGTTAATTTTAAAATATTATTTATAAAAACTATCAAAAGCATCAGCATCACCTGACTTTTAAAAATCAACAAAAATATATCTACTTTTTCCTTATAAAACACAATAATTTAACTTATTATTATTTTTTTTAGAACAAGACCATCCTTTCAAAAAATTTATCAAACTGAATTTAAGCTTAGATCCACTAATCTCATTGTGGACAAGAATACTAAGCTCATCCTACCTCCTTTTTTTTTTTTAAAATAAAAATGTATATATATTAATTTAGTACGAGACACAAAGTCAAGTGTTGACTCACAACTTAACCACAATTAAATGAGATTCTAATGAGACGTTCACTCATTAAAATTTTATCTAATAATAAATAAGTTTATGACTCAACACTCATTTAGAAAATATTTCTTTTGATTCATGATAGCTAACGCATCACTTTTAGTCCAATCTTCAGCGGCCAATGTTCGTTACAGACGCTGAATTTTGTTAAATCTATGCACGCTCTTGATACCGCTACCACATCGTGGGCATTCGCTCTGGCATGAGCATGATAAATTTGTAAAGAAACGACGAATTAAGAAAGCTCAGAAAGAGCTTTTGTTTACGATGTAGAGATTCACAGCGATACTGCAAGCAAATTTTCCTCTTCCGTTGCATCCTTTGTTTGCAATAGGTTTTTCTAGTTAACTGATGCTTTGATGCCTTCATGTTCAACCAAACTAGCCTTAAGTAGAAGGTTCAAATGACAGTAAATTCAGTTAAAAATGTCCCTTAGACACAAAGGAAACAGAAGATAACGCAGCAGGAGCAGAAATACAATTCCGAATCGAAACAGGCTTACTAATCTAGTTCCAAATACTTCCTGTTTTATGACTATAATACAATACATTGTGGATATAACCGACTCACAAAAGACTAGTAAATACCTTATTTATTTAATTTCAAATTTTCATATCAAGGGAATATCAGTGATTCTGCTCAAGGTAGCGCTTGGCACCCTCCAAAGTATTATGCAGCAACATAGTGACCGTCATTGGACCCACGCCACCAGGAACAGGAGTAATCCAACCAGCAACTTTCGATGCTTCCTCAAAATCTACATCCCCAACAAGCCTGTAACCAGACTTCTTCGTTGGGTCATCAACAGCATTTGTGCCAACATCTATGACTGCAGCTCCAGGTTTGATCCAACTGCCCTTGATCTAAAAAAAATAAAGAATCATAAAGTGAACTCTCCATCAGGAAAAAGACTGAAACTAACAGTAGCTAGATGAGAAGCAAGGCCCAAAATTTTCCAAAAAGCTTAGGGTACAGACAGATTGTATATGCCACTTTCATGAAAGGAAGATCAACTTATTGTGAAAAATGCTATTAATCATAAGCAGTTACATTTGATGATTTGAAAGCTATTGTACCTCATAAGAAATTGCATTATATGTAACAAGGATGGGGTTTTCTATGGGAGAAACTCCCAGTAAGCTAATTTTAATGAAACCCAAAAATGGCTTATGTAACTAGTGACATCTTATCTTAAAAACCATTAATCTTGAGCAAAAATTCGAAACTTGACAAGAACTGTGTAAGGACTAAGAATAGAGAGGGAAATTTGCTAGTTACCATCTTTGCTTGCCCTGCTGCTGCAATAACAATATCAGCTTCACGTATGATACTTTCTGGTTGACTTGTGTGTGAATGGACAATGGTAACTGTAGCATCTGCTTTCAAAAGCAGCAATGAAGCTGGTAATCCAACTATGTTACTTCTACCAACCACAACTGCCTTCTTTCCCTTTATACTAACACCACTTCGGGATAAAAGTTCAATACATGCCTACATAACAGGGGCAAATGGAAATAAACAAGACATGACTTTGAGAAAGTATTTCACAAGCTAGCTTGTAATTATACATTCCTGATCAGCAGGAGTTGTTAAATCAAGACAACAACAATCAAAAAACATGATTAGGGAGTACCGCAGATGGTTTAGTAACAAGAACAAAGACACTTTATAATTTTAGGAACAATGAAAAATACATCCAATGCAGTTGTCATAAATGATCTGTATCTTACTATTGCTTCCTGTGTAGCTTTCTTTTCAACTCTTATTTTTGATAGAGTTCAAATATTTCAGATATTTCACTTTTAGCATGAGTTCATCACCTCTCCAAAACAACATAGGTCAAAATTATTACACCGAAACCCAAAGTCTAAGCATAAGCCACCTCATAACTGAAAATTATGCTTTAGCTACAAAAATTAAAAATTGCCAACTCCAACTAATTTCAACAGGAATTTCAGTCAATAGAAGGTACTTCTTGAAGATAACAACACATCAATCCCAGATTAGTTTGTTTTAAGAAAAAAAAAATTGACAGATTACTTTGATAGATTTGTTGCCTTTAAAATCATTCATCTCAATAATTTGTTACAAGAGGACCCTATATTAAAGAGATACGAAATAGGTTGGGGGAAATTCACTCCAATATATTTCAGATTCAAGAGTATTTGCCTTGGGAGTGCATGGCAGGAACAGAGGATCTCTGCCTTTCATCGCAAGCTTGCCAATGTTCAATGGATGGAAGCCATCTACATCCTTCTCAAGGCTGATTTCACTCAGAACTATCTCTTCATTTATATGCTTCGGCAGCGGAAGCTGAACCAATATACCTGTGTGCATATAAGCAAACCAAGCCTTTACACAAAAAACAAAAAAAAAATTGCTACTAATAACGTGCTTAGAAGATTAGTAAAATAATCTAAAAGCATAACTCATTACAATTTCACAGTTGTGATTAATATAAACCGAAATCTCATTCTTGCATCACTAGGATTAGGACCAAAAATCTAAATCTACAGAAATTCACGTATTTATCTTGTGATTTTCCCTCAAAACATGACAAAATTCAGCTACTAATAACGTGCTCAGCAGAGTAGTAAAATATTCCAAAAGCATAACTTAATTACAATTTCACAATTTTTCAGATTAATTAATATAAAACGAAAATCGAAATCTACAAAGAATAAGAATACCGTGAACGTCAGGGTTAGCATTCAAGAGGTGGACTTGCTTGATCAAATCGGATTCGAAAACTTGTTCAGGAAGGTCGATGTCGAAGGAGGTGATCCCTAATTCAGCGCAGGCCTTTCTCTTCATCCCAACGTAGCTCTGCGAATCCTTCCTGTTCCCTACTATCACCACTGCCAGCCCCGGAACCTGTCAAACCATACACACGATGATGCTTCGCTCATTCCACATATTAATTCACAGTAATTTCGATTCACGATTTCGATTAGGAGGATTTTTTATTTTTTTTTTTTACCTTGCCGTATTTTTTAGAGAGGGCGCGCACCTCCTCGGCGATTTCAGATCTGATGGTTTGCGCGACGGCCTTGCCGTCGATCACGGTGGCCATTTTGATCGGTAACGACGGACGCTGTCTGAAGATTGTGTGAACTTGCGAGAGCTCCTTGCACTCTCACCGCTTGTGGAATGAATGGCTTTCTCGATAATACGACTTGTCGTTTCTACAATCTCACTCTCCCATAAACGACAATTCAATTTTTCCTTTTTATCCGTGAATTATATTTTTTTTTAAATTAAAATTGTCCTAATAAAGAGTTTATTATAAATGTTACAACCAAAAAAAAAAAAAAAACTAAGAAACTCCATGGATGAAGAGTTATTTTCGTTGTTTCTTTGATTTCAACTCACAATTAAAAGAACTTCAAATTGTACAAGCTTCCGCAAGCACAGATAAACGATAATTTTATTATAATGAAATAATATTACAGGTCTGATCTAGGTCTAGCTTTTAATAAATATACATCACGGCTACATGTATTAATCATATATAAAGTACAGCCATATGTATATATGTGACAATTATTTTGCATGAATTTTGGCCCTTTCATAGATTCATCATTCAAATTTTTTTTCGCCCAACACAAGAAAGTTTTTCTCTCATGATTGAAGATGATACATGAGTTCATGAGTTATGTGTGAGTCCAAGACCCCAAGAACATCAAGGTTTTTATGGGGTCTTCTCCACGGCGGCTACAAAGCCTCCGTTGCTTCGATGTGTCTGCGGAGATTGCCGCCTCGCAGGCCCGGCGGAGCTTCTCTCCGAAAGATCTGCTGGACTCAATATTGGTCATAGATCCTTCGCCGGAAGCATTGGGCTTCATGGTGGCTAAGAATGTAAGGGCGGGTGGGATATTGGTATTTTAATTAGTAGAACTTTAAGGGAGGGTAATGGGGGAGGTTATATAGAAAGGGAAATTAACATGCTGAGCTTGAGGCATTAAACTATGTTAATGTTATGGCTCACAAGATTCCCTCGTGTTTTTGGAAAACAGATCAGCACACAACTGTGGATTGGATATGACCAAAAATAAAAGGGTTAATTAAGTTTTTAATCCCTATAATATGAAAAAGTTTGGTTTTAGTCCCTCATGACAAGTTTTAGTCCCTATAAAATGTAAAAATTTGATTTTGGTCCCTGTGGACAATTAGTTATGGACGATGATGTAGAAATGGTCCCTGATAACGGGTTAACTGATATGTCATCACCGTCCATCACCAACTGTCTACAGGGACCAAAATCAAATTTTCACATTTTATAAGGACTAAAATTTGTCATGAGGGACTAAAACAAAACTTTTTCATATTTCAGGGACTAAAAACTTAATTAACCCAAAATAAAAATAGAAAAGTTTGGATTAGATGGGTGATGGGGGGCTGAGGTGTCACAACTAACGACTAGGGCTGTAGTGAGGCCGACTTAACGAGGCTAATAAGTTGGTGGTGAAATAAATGACGTGTCCGACCGGCTATGTGATTTTTCATTTAGCTTTGATTTTGGGCTTTTCTCTTTAACAATTTTGTTATTAATCGTATAATAAATAGATTATACTTATTAATATAAAAAAAAATTATAAATAATTATGTGTTAAAAAAAAATTAATGTATGAAGAATTATCAAAACATTTTTATTAGGTCCTCAATTTGACATGACTAAAATAAATAAATGTACACACATACTAATATATAGATATAGATATATATATATATATATATATAATATGTTACGATTAATTATCTATATAATTAATTAATTTTATTTTTTATGAATATAATTAAATAAATTTAATTTTAAATTCTATTATTAAGGGGCACCATTTTTTTCCAATAGTTGACAAGTAAATTTTTATTAATTATATATATATATATATACACACACATGATTTTTGCAAATAACACCAATTAACATAACATTATAAAAAAAGAGTAAATTATAGATAACACAAAAATTAAAGAGATAAAATTCACAACCAAATATTGGAGTTTTTATTTCTCTAGTTATCTCTACAAATTTAAAAATAAAAGAGGTTGACTCTAATTACAACATCTTTCACGTATTATTCTTTTTGGATAAAAAAAATTTCTTTTGGTGTTGACATGTGTTTAGACCATAAAATGAGGCTATCCAATTTTTATATATTAATAATAGATAAATAAAAAACAAAGGAGGTTAACTTTAATTACACATTAAAAAATAAAGGAGGTTGACTCTAACTACAAAATCTTCCATATACTATTCCTTTTGGAGGAAAAATTTTTCTTGACATGTGTCTAGTCCATAAAATAAGACTATCCAACTTTTATATATTAATAGATAATAGATACTTTTTTTAATTAAATTCAATTACATCAACAGGTTTAATTATTATATATTAATAATGTAATGTTTTTTATATTATCATTCATTCAAATCATTCTATATACATAATTTCTTAAGTAATAGATGAAAAAATCGGATTTTTTACATTTTTATGGTTTCAAAACTTTAATATTCTCAAAGTATGGTGGTAGGAAAAAATTACGGATGTATGGTTTTATTTTTTGAAATCGCCACTTACTGTGTCGATTTCAGAGATTGTAATTTTTTTTATTTTTATTTTTTTAAAGTCTGAAATCGCCGCAGGGAGTGGCGATTTCAGACTTTTTGAATTTTTTATTTTTTTTTAGTCTGAAATCGCCACAGGGGGTGGCAATTTCAGACTCTGAAATCGCCATTCCCTGTGGCGATTTCAGACATCTGAAATTTTAATTTTTTTTAATTTTTGGATTTTCTGAAATCGCCACTCCCTGTGGCGATTTCAGAAATTTGCCTCATATTTTCGTAATTTCTCATTCCAACTCATATTTTAGGAATTTTCCACTCCCAAAACCACAAACATGTTAAAACCCCGAAAAAATCAACTATTATTTTCGTGTAATAGTGTAAAGATAGTGTAAAAATGATTTACATTGTCATTGAATAATAATTACATTGTACAATTATAATGATATCCAAATTATAATTGTTATAAGCAAAATATCAAATAGTCATACTGTATTTATTTAGTTTCAGCTTTAAATTAAGTAAATTTGTCATAAATTAATACAACTTTTTATAAATAAATAAATAAATCAAATGCGTGCTTTTCCTTCCTACAATAGAATTTTGTTATTACCTTTTCGTCCTTGATTAGGATCGTTAGAGTTTTTTTTCTTGTTAGCCATCGTTCTTTTGTTTAACTTCTGACTTTTTGTGCTTTACCAAAGGCCGAAAGAGCTACTTTATTAGATTCTTTAGGTTAATAACTTTATTGTCTGTTTTTTTTCTTGGTATTCATATTTTATTATTAGTATGATCCACTAATATTTTGAATATTTTGAAACTTGATATAAAATAATAAGAAAAGTAATAGAAATAATAGAGAAGAAAGAGAAAATTTTATTTTATTGATTATTTTAATAGTGTGTTATACAATAAATACTTAAAAGTCTATTATAAGCAAAGGACTAAAATATATAATATCACATTAAATCTCTATAATATCAATGTATATATTTTAATTAAATACTGATCAAATTAAAATAAAGACATTCACATATAATAATATTTTATAATAAAACAGTCTTTAAAATTGAGAGATGAAATCAACTTCTCTTTTGTCAATAATATTACCACTTTAGATTCCTTAACTAAACCCATAATATAATGTATATGGGCGTCCAATGCGTCATATTAGATCCTTGAAATTAAAACAAATCCCGATAAGAATTTAGTGCTTTGATGAGTTGTAAATGTCAAGAAATAAATTATCCCCCCACACAAAAGCTATTTTAAGAGATCATTTTTGTTTTTGGTCGAGAGTGGTCATTATTTTTCCACTCTCAACACATATTTTGGTCAATCCCACGAAATAATGGGCCACAGACCCACTGGATATTTGGTGATTATCTTTCTTGAAATGAAATAATGGAGTGGCCCTTAAGGATTTTGTTTTTGGTCCTTTGAAAGAAGTGAGAGAACATCATCGACAAAAATGTACTAATAGATAAGAGAAAATAATACAAGGCTTGAACTCAAAAACATATCGTGGGATAACTTTAATATAACCGCGCTTATTAACCTGTGAGGTTCACTATAGTCTGTTTACAATGGACTTCAAATCTATGCAAGTGTTATTGTACCATGACATTATTAGAAGAACAAAAAATAACTGTTGAGCCACTTACCATATGTTGGTATATATAATAAATATGTTGATGTATATTACCCGGTTCAAATTACATTAGCTAAAGTTAATTAAGTGTTTTTTTATTTTGTGGTGCAATTTAGTGAATTCTAAATGCTTGTAGTTAGATAAGAAAATAAAAATAGTATAGAGTACAGGCAAAAAAAAAAAGGTTGGACACTCACTAAAAATTGATTTTCTTTTTACTTTATTAAAAATAACAGTTAATCGTAGTGTCCATTTAATTAGCCTTTAATCCAACAATTGACTGTACTTTACAAATATTACGATTACATTTGATCATTTTGTTTTGGTGCCTTGCTGGATCCTAAAAACGAGGAATAAGGTAGTTAAAATCTTAAACCTTAAAAGTGATAATTTTTTATGTTTAAAATAGATTTGATATACTTTATATTTTAATGTAATAAAAATCTTAAAAACCTCATTTTATGTCATAAAAACAAAAAATTTATTTTTGTATGTTAAGAAATGTTTGAGTGATTTAAGATAGAGAGAAAGGAATGTCTACTAATAGAAGGGTATAGACAAATATATAATGAAATGACTAGGACGATGTCATCCTCTTAATTGGAAGTTACATTAAAAATGAATGAAATGAAAAGGCTAATAAGCATTATTTTACATTAAAATGTCATTGTTCCTCCTAGACCCCCAATTTAAAGAGACAAAATTTGGGGGGTTTGAATGGCAAGAGAGAAATAAAGTGTCTCTCCATAGCCATTCCTTGCTTCCTTTAAAATCTCTACTAAAGAAGGTTTAAGAAATTTTGGCAATGTCATTCCTACACTCCCACACTAACCATCCTCCCAAACATGACATAAATGAGCTATAAAATAGATTTTTTTTAGATTAATGAATTGAGTTAATGTTTTAATAAGAGTCCAACTAAAATAGATTCTCTGTTAATTTTATTTAAAAAAAATTGAGACTTTTGTTGCCTTAATGTCCTAATATATTTTAAGTCTTTGACAATTACTTCCATTTGATTTTTTCACTCCAACTCTTTTACTCATCCACTCATGACGTCACCCTTAACATGAGTCGCATCATGTCACGTCAGAGAGGAGTTGTATCATGTTGTGCTTGAAAGGAGCAACACGTCACATAAAAAATTGCATTACTTTTTCAATCTTCAACCAAGTTATCTATCTAACCTAGTCTTTTGATTATTATGCTAACTATAAAATGTAATTTTTTATTACTTGTGACTTGTGACCATGTTATGTAAGAAAAATTGTGTAATTTTAGATTTAAAAAATTACTTGTTATTATACCATTGCCCATCAAGAAAAAAAAAATAGTGAGAAACCACTGAACAATGTTGTCTCATATAATCACATTTACCGAACGTTGATAGATGCTATTTATCTTGGTATCTTTCATCTGCCACTGTGTTACTTTCACTGTTGTTGGTGATATAGGTGATCTATCATTATCTCTTTAACATCCACCAACTTTGGTCATTATTGCATTTAGGACATTGCTTTTATCTATCTTTGTGGTTTGTCCTTTTTATGACAAAGGAAAATATATATACTGTGCTATTAAGGAAATTTAGACTACCATACCAGAAGAGTTGGGGTATTTAATTTTAAATATTCTTTTTGGTACATTCATAAGAAACATTTTTCAACAATCTAACTTTATAAAGAATTTTTTAATTAAAAATATCAAAATTAAATTGAGTTTAATTACTGTGTAAGATTGAGGTAAAGTTTTACATTATCATTGAAATGATGTATTATTACATCACCAAAAATTATTAAATTTTACAGCATTATTTTAAAATTTTCTCATACAACAGTTCATGATTAAATGATTTTTAAATTGACAATGCATAACAATTTAACTTAATTTTGACATTACATACTAATTGCGAAAATGCTCACTTATGTATAATTATTAGTTTCCTAGTCAAGAAGTAGCAAGAACTGTGAAAAATAAATAGCCATTAGCTTCCAATTAAGAAGTCATTATGATCTCAGCATTGCATATCCAATAAATAGTTAAATCATAATTTTGTAATTTCACTGTTCCCAAAAAATAGAGATTTCAAAATTGAAAATAAGGGGTGATTGGACCCTTTTCGCTTCATTTTTCTCACAAGAGAACAAATTCAATCATGTATCCCCCAATAATAATTTTTTTTGAAACCTTGAAATGCTCCAAAGTAACAAAGGTAATCCTCTATGATCAAACAGAAAGCTGCATGATGATTTTGAAGAAAACCAAAGTGGGAATTCTTACAGATTCGAAATAAATCATAGTCTGGCAGGAGGGGACCCTAGAAATCATATCACTCCACATTTGCATCTAAAGTCTGCAAAAAAGAAAAAAGAAAAAAGAAAAAAGAAAAAAGATGAACTTTGGATATAGTGCTTTGTTGTAATAATAAATCCAAAATTATCATATTATGCCAATCAGTTTTTCTTTGACTTAATAATTAGTCTTACAATCATAATTAGTTCCACGGGGCTTTCTAGAATCTTGTTTGGAAGATAAGAAGGAGAAAATTTGGAGGGGATGTGTGGCTGCAATTTGGCAAACTATAGGGGTGATTTACCTGCTGGGGACATGGACTTTAGTAAATGCTTATTGTTGAAGATATGATCACATTTTGACTAAAGAGATTTTTAGTTGCTATTCTTGTTAATTTATTGTTTGACAGATAGATAGATAAATGTGAGTCACTCTTATCTTCTAAATTATTCATATTTTTTTACATATCAAATATTGAAATTGATAGAGAATAGATTTATTTTACTTTAAGAATAACTAAGGATTTCACAAAGATATATTATATATACACATACTTTTATGATACATGAGATTCGTATGAAAGAGGAGGTATATTCTTTTAATCTGTGTTTGGTCTCCGAGATAAAACATGGCAATAGAGACACGGGAAAACAAAATTCTTATATTTTTTATATCTCATTAAAGATGGAATAGAGGAAACATAATTTGTTTTTCGGATAACACAAAATTAGAGCTTAAAATGATAAGAATTCTCGTACTCTCTGTGCCTTGATTCCCCTATTCTATCTCTAATACTAAATGGAACGTTATGAATATTCTACTCTTGGAAGGTGATGATGGAAGGGATCTAAAGGTTCCATTTTTTCTTAATTTGTTATTTACATCTCAGTTAAAGGGCTTATTTTAAGTACATAAATTAATATTTTTGTTCAAGATTGATGCCTATTCTGATCACTCCAACCAAAGTAAAAGGCTGCATAAATGAAAAATACCATAAAGATGGGTTTTAGCCAAAGCTAGCAACAAAAGAGAGAAATGAAAAAGCTATGAATTGAAACATGGCCTTTTTTTATTGTTATTGGTCCTTGGGGCCGATCTGTTCTTTAGATTCAGAAAGAAATAAAAGGTGGCAGCTAGCAACAACTACACAAACATGTATATCCCCAATTTATGAAATCAAATGAGATACATTGATAGCTTTCTAAAAGATGATAAAGCAGAGGCAGTAAATTATCTACATTTATATATTGTTCACTCTTTGTTACAAGGTATCATTGCTGTTTGTTACTTTTACTGCATTTTTAATGTAACATCTATGGTGTTAAATTATTATTATTATTATTATTATTATTATTTTGGTTGGCTCTATGGTGTTAAATTATAAATAGAACAGAAAGTATGTAAGAATCTCTCACATGACAGTAAGCAAAATCAGCAACCAGGTTGTGACCAGTAGTAAGATGGGAAGAGAAAAAGAAAAAGAAAGTTAGTACACAAAAATATACTTTACACATAAGATAGAGAAGGAAAGGGAGATTTCAGGCCCTACAAATTACAGAGAGCATAACAAGTCTATTGGCCTTTCTTTAGCATACCCCAAAAAGCTATTACTTTTAGCAAGACCAGAGAGCTAAGTAAGGCCAAAGCATTGAAGACCCCATACCAGCAAAATACCCTCTTTCTTATTTTTTGTCCCCAACTTTTGTTCAAGTTCAACGTTAATTGCTATTTTGGTAGAGAGAACATTAATACAAAAATTTAAAACCCCCCCCCCCCCCAAAACTAACTTTTCCCTCATTAGTATCAGCACTATTTATTAACACACTAGCTATAGTACAAAACCAATACTCCACTTTTTATCTTATCATCATCACATAATGGAGCACCCATTTCCTTGTTCATATTCATTATCATGATCACCATAGTGCCTAATGGGATCGGATGGCGGAGGAGGAGGCGGCATGCGAGGGTATGGAGTAGCATAAGCATGCATTGGCATGACAGGGGCACCAACATAGTAGGAAGTACTTGAAATAGGATATGCAGTGTTGTAGCTTAATCCATATGCTGGTATTTGTGGAGGAGGAGGGTGTGAATAGTACATTTGAGGAGGGTATGTGTATGCCTGCTGAACTTGAGGACCAATCATATCCTTATTGGAAGCCACAGAAGAATTTGGTGGGTTTGTTGGAAGCACTGGTGCTGCTGCTGCATCAACTTTACTAATTGCTTCTCCTCCTCCATTATTACTAGGAGGAGGAGCAGAGTTACCATTTTCACCATTGTTCTTATTCTTCTTCTTCTTCTTTTTCTTCTTCTTACCACCTTCACCGCCGCTGCCGCCACCAGCAGCAGCAGCAGCCTCTTCCTCACATTCATCTTCTTTGTCTGATGACTCTTCATCATCGCCAGCAGCGTCTGTACAACCCTCATTGGAACCATCACCATCGCCAACAACTGGTTCATTGTTGTTCTTTTGGTTTAATTCCTTCTCCTTATTGTTATTAGCATCACCTCCACCACCCTTGGATTTCCCTGCAGACTTCTTATGATCTTTCTTATTATTCTCAGCAGGCTTTTCTGGCCAAAGCTCAGCTAGTTTACCTGATCTTAGAAGCTTCTTGATAAGGGTCTCGGCGTCCACGTTACCCGTGACTGTAACCTTGTGCTGCTGAGAATCAACCTCTGTTGTATAAACACCTATATATATGTATACATTATACAAAACATATGATCAAATACAAGTTAATTACTTCTATGTTAAGACAGTTATATATAACTGAAGAATATATCACCAAGACATGCATTGAAAAGTTTAAAAGTGGAGAGATATATGATTCTATCTAAAATAGATACCGTCAATTCCCTGAAGAACTTTCTTGACTTTCTTCTTGCAGCCATCACAGTGGATCAAGACTCTCAAAACCCACGTCTGCAGAATGAACAAGAGAGTAATTAGAGTAAACTTGATCAGAACCAAAATTAATACTGAAACAGATTGAGCGAAACTATAGTTGTATTCGTGTACACATGCAAATTCGAAAGTGAAAGTGGAATATGATCAGTGAGCAAGGGAAAGTGTGCATGAAAATAACCTGATACTTGAGAATATCTCCAGGATGAGGTTTTTCAGCAGGCTTAGCTGCCATTATTGGAAGGTTATTGGTAGGTATCTTAGTGGAGTGGAAACTAAGGGACTAGGAAAGTTGATGTCAAGTGTGTGAGCGTGTTTGTTTGTTGCCAAAGGTTTTAAAGAGAGTAAGGAACATATGGAGTAAGGAGGGAGTTAAATAATAGCAAGAAAATGGCCCAAAAGTATTATTTGTGAGAAATCATATCACTCATTTGGTGTGGATGCCACATCACATATCCCATAAAAGAATTAACCACTAAGCTTACGACACATGAGTAAAGTCACGTGATTTACACACGTGACCCTGAAGTTATATTCAGTTGTGGTAGCAGCATGTGGCCACATGGTTAAAGTATATACTCAGAGGAGATCTATCAAGCCATTGAATCTTCTAGTTCCACAATATGCTAAGGTCCTGATCACTTTTAATAAAATAAGTGATTGGTTTTCACGTTTTCTATTTCCTTAGAATGCTAAAAAAAACAGACTTGAAGTGTAGGCGGTCCTTTGCATAAGCTTTTCTAGGCATCTTATCTGTCATATCACACGGTTTTGAAGGGTTAATCACTTTAAGTACCACTCATTTTCTGACTCTGATTGCAGAGCTCCATGACATAGTGGGTCCACCACCCATAGATCCATAGCTTGGAGGCTAGAGAGTTCATGATGGTAACCCTGACCCTGCCTAATCAAAGATTACGCTTTAAAAAACTCAGGTTGGAAGTTATTATAAGGTAATCTGCAAACTCTGGCCCCTGGCTTATCAGGTGGATTTGATGAGAAGAGGAATTAGGCCAAAAAGGGGTGGCATAAAAATAATAGAAGCACAATATGTTATCATTAGTTCACTATTTACCTTCGCCTCAAGTTTTTATCAACTTCATATGCAAATATCTCTCTTCCTTCAAAATGTATGCATATACATGTAACAATAATGAAAGCCATTGAAATGATTGAAGTATTGCGGCAACCAATGACCAAATTGTACGGTTTCTTTATAGCATGCCCATTCTTGCTAGTACAGCATTAACTGCCTGGTGAGACTGGTTAGCTCACTGGGTTAAATAACTGAAAGAATAATGCTATTCAAATAACTAAAAATTCTAGAGAATCATCAACTCTCACAAAAAGTATGGAGCCTACCGTGTTTTTTCCTCACTTTTTTTTTTCTTTATGGTGGATCCCATACTTTTTGGGGGAAGGGTTACTGGTTGTCTAGAACTTTTTGTGAGTAAATTATTAAATTCGTTTTTAAGGTTGACAATGTTCGTTAAATTCGTTTGTAAGTTATGAAAAATATTTAATTTATCCCTAAAGTTGTCAAAAGTTCATTAAATTAGTTATAGGAACTAAATTGATTGACTTTTAACAACCTTGATGATGAATTTGATATTTTTCATAACATGGAAATAAATTTGATTAACGTTGACAACCTTAAAGACAAATTTAATGATTTACTCAATTTTTTATTGTTCAAATATCATTACTCCTAGCTTATGAGTACCTGAACTTACCTGCTCCCCACAGGACTGAGGGGCAGCCTTAAGCTATCCCAACTACAGCTTTTAAATTACCACCCAATAATTTGTCCTTTCCGTGTAGATTTTCAGGTTCCATTTATCACACGAGCAATCCATGCTCTGATGCTCCTACTCTTTACATTCAGAAAATAAATGCATGATTCCCCCCAAAGATGTGAGCCAATCTTTAACCAAATGAATGACCTCAATTTCCTAGTTAGTCAGGCTTGAGACTAGGTACATTTCAAATCTTAGCAGAAAATATTTTGGTAGGCCTTAAAATCCACTGTCTTTCTCTTAAACCAAGATAAAGGTAGGTCTTTGACAACTTTGCAAACCAAATGGCTATTGAGTATATTAAGTAAACAATATATTTAACATAATCACAAATTACAGCAACTGCAAACTACACACACATTATTGTAAGGTTAGCACAACCATATTTCTAATGTTCAAGTAGCCAATGTAGCAAAAGGATTTGCCTTTAAGTCTCTATCTACAGTCCAAAAGCAGTTTACTAACGTTCAAATCCAAAAGGATAAACCACATACCAGAATTCTAAATACACCATATTTTCATTAACAATTGCCTAAATTTATGAGGCAGTCAGTTATTTATATTCCAATTGTTTAGTTAGTTTACATAACTACTATAAGCTTATATTATACAAGAATCTCTAGTCTCCGTAGCAGATCTCCTATAGGTAAATTAATTTTACGAGCAAGAATGCAAGATCATGGCAACCAATACCAGTGTAAAGTTTTTGAATGGTAAAGAATGTAGGCCCCAAACAACATCAACACCTTTAAAGGCAAAGAATGAACAATATAAAAAGACATCTCCCATGGCATATAGCGACAAAGCAACTAAATACTGCAAATTACAATTCATAAATACTCCAATCAGAAAACAAAACCATAGCAAGAAGCTATATGCTTATGCATGGCTGTCACAGACAAATAGGAGTTCCACTTCAAAAAATTAATAAAGAATAATGGATTATCACTGACGTATAGGAGTTCCACTTCAAACCAATATCCAATAACCCTTTAAATAGAATATTAGACGCCACGCAGTCTTTTGGCAAATACTAAATGTGTAGCTATAACATTCAACATAAGAACAAAAACATCCATATCAATACAGTATGATATCATAATGGCCACCCGGTTATCTTCCACTCTCTATAAGCTAATGGTTTTAGCAGGCTCTTGGAAAAGTGGCCGATGACTAGAATTACCAATATTTCATATCTAGGATCAACCTTCCCATACAATCAATGGAAAAAAAAAAGGTCATCCTTATCGTAATTATGAATTCATCAAACAGTCTGCAAAAAGATGGTATTTGAAGGCTAAGACGAGTTTGCAAGTTGCAAACTGAAATTTAATCTAGGGTAATTCAGGAAAGGGATGCAGAAAAGCACCCATGGGATTACACTTCATATGGAATACATTAAATAAATCTGAAGAACACAAGTGACTATGAAAGTGCCTTTATACATAAAAGAACACCTGAGGTGAGTGAAGCAAGAATGACCAAGGCTCCATTCCTGGAAAGCCAAAACTCAGTCCATGTCAACTGTTTTGAAACCTCAAGCAAAACCTTCTGAAATTGTTCATTCAATTCATCAAGTGAACCATTGTTATCTATCACTATATCTGCTTTACCCCTTTTCACATCCAGTGGCATCTGAGCATTAATCCTGTTCCCAGCATCCTCCTCACTTGATCTGTCTCTCCCCATGAGCCGCCGAACCTGCGTCTCAGGATCAACCCACACAACAATAATGGGTTTTGTGAACTTGTCCATCTTGGCCTCAAGCAACAAGGGGACATCAAGAACAATAACCTTACACCCCTTCAGCCACAGCTTCACAACTTCCCATAAGATTCCAAAGGATATATATGGATCCAGCAATCTAAAACAAGATCACAACCGAAACTCAAAACAATTAATTCAAATACAATTTCTGCAACAAACTACACACATAACAAAATCTCTAGAAATTATAGATTGAATCCAAAATTGATTCTAAGCCACTTCTAGTGCTCTAGAATTGATTCTAAGTCACACCACATTGGGAATCCAAACACACTATTAACATTTAACAATTATAAAGTCTTCAACTTTAGTCTACACTAGCTCAAGACAGAGAATTGATCCCTAATATCTGGGGACACATACTATAACAAAAAACAAAGCAGCTTTGCAGTTTGGATAATCCAGATATGCAACAAACATGTTCTGAAATTGCTTATAAAAGAAAAAGAAAAGAAACATTTTCTAGTACCTATTGAGAAATTGGCGCTTATCAGGATCTGAAAAAACAATCTGGCCAAGCATGGGTCTATTGACTTCTCCATTTTCGAGCAGGATTTCATCTCCAAAAGCTGCAACAACTTTTTTCCAACCACCGCTCCCTTTCTTCAACGCCTCCTGCAAATTCAGGATCACCAATCGTGAGAACTTTGTACCCAATTCAAAAGCAAAACCCCAAAAGAGGAAGAAGAAGAAGAAGAAGGAACGTACACGAGCGACGACGTCGGCATCGACAACCGGAATGCCGTGGGACTTGAACAAATTGGAGACGGTGCTTTTCCCAGACGCGATTCCGCCGGTGAGCCCAACGATCCTCATCGCGTTCCCTCTCGATCGACCAAATCAATCAATAATCACTTCGCCTTCCTCCGTTTTTTTTTTCTTTTTCTGAAACTACAAAACGCGAACGTTCCAATCCAACTACTTCCTCCGTACAATTGGAATAATTTACGTTACCTTTATTGACTGAGATGTCCATTTGGTGTAGTGGTATCATAATACCCAGCCATGGTAATGACCAGGTTTCGATTCCCCAGACGCGTAGCCTTTAAAATGTTTTCATTAATGGGAACCTTGAAAGTTTACTTAGGGATGTAAATTTTGTACATCTCAGTCATGCTTATTTTGATCCTTCAATAACTTTTGGTGGAATTCTCATATTGCAGACCATCTTCCCATTTGATTTTATTTTGATCTTAATGACAAATGAGAAAATTATCAATGGAAAGCATGTTCTTGTATACAATGAAACAAAGAAGAGAGAAAGTAACGAAATGGCTGATTTATCGCTCTATCTCTGAGAAGCTGCATCCTCGCTAACAGATGGTCACTACACTTATCCATTTGGTCATTAAAATCCCTAGTGTACTATTGTGAAAAATAAGGAGAACTGATCCTTAGTTGTATGTTCAATAGAACTTTAAAAGCGTTTTGGGTTTCTCACTCAACAAAATTTGATAGGGCTTGGACTGCATAGTATACGTGTTCATGAAGATTGAGAAAGATTTTGCCTTTGGCTGAATATTGCCTTAGTTGTTCCTCAATTTTATTCCATACAAATGACAAAAACAATACAAGAATCACCATTAAAATCATCTTCAAGCCATCTACTGAGACAAGCTTAACAATGTTGATAAGATCTAACTAAAAAACTCTAAAAAAAACAGAGTCAAAAAAGTCCTTACTTTTTTAGAAGAAAACTACAAAGTAAAATTTAACAAAATCTAACCATTCTAAATTTTTCTATCATGAGAACACTTTCAAAATACCCACAAAAAAGAAAATCACTTACAAAATGAATATGGGGAACTGGTTCAAAATGGTTCACTTTCAAATCTTCAAAATGGTTCAAATTCAATTATCCAACAAATAAATATTTAGCTACTTTTACGTATGCGTGTTGGGTACCAAAGAGCATCCGATCTCCATCAAGTGCTGGAACTTGACCAAATGACGGAAGAACACAAAATGAAACTAGGTAACATACAGGTGGTACAAGAAGGAAAATCCATACAACTGCTACTGCTTACCAAAAAATTTTATCTTTCAAAAACGAAATTCATCTACTTTATAATTCCAAGTTTCAATATTTAATATTTTTTTAGGTGACAGTATTTGGTTTTTCATCCTTCTAAATAATTTTAATGGCAACTTAGCAAAATAATATTTGTAATGCTGGATAAGATATCGCAGCTCTCAGGCACATACGATGATACTAATACACAACCGCCACAACGAAAGACATTGCACGGTTTTATCACAGCAGTCAACATTTGTTATTAAAAAAATTAATAAACTATATATACAATATTACAGTGGAAGCAACAAGGTCGACCCTGAGTAATAATAATACGGTTAGTATTACTTCAGTCAGCTATACTCACAAGTAGACGTAGGTAAGGTGCATATTACTAAAATCCTAACTATAAAGGCTGAAACGCCAACTTTACAGGGTTTCCATCTTTGATGGTCTCACAAGGTTGTTTCTGGCTTTAAAAAGTTATGGCATTCCAGCTGGGTCATCTCTCCACCTTGCCCTGGATCAAATTGACATCGATAGAAGCTGCATGGAACAATCAAATGCAGTTCATTAAAATCAATAGAACATATTGTCCACTTTTTGAATGGGGGATGATAGAAAAAGTGCCCGCCGAATTGGTAAAAAAGCATAAAAAAGAAAGGAATTTGTCTGAAGAGGGATGACACCAATGCAACGCATATGAACAAAGCTATGAATATCTGTGTGTGTGTGGNTAAGTGCTTTAAGCTATCTTCTCCATTGAAATCATTAAGTTAAATTAGGGACAGTATTAGCTTTCATCTTAAGTAAAAGACAAAAGTATAAAACAGACGCGGCAAACTTAGAATTATCCATTTCACGACATGCCATTTCTTCAGAGTTTAGATAAATGTCTTTAGCATACAAAGACAGAACAGGACATGCAGCATCTAAGATAAAGAGAAAAGATAGGAGAAAATTGCATTTCGTCATTTCCTTATATCATACCTTCCATCCATACCAAGAATTATGACTGTATTCTTTTGGAGACCAAATGCAACCGAGTAATGAGAGCCCTCATTTAAGTGAAACTTAGCAACCGACCACTCTGAATTGAAATACTTAGGCAACACTCCTGGAAGTGCAAGGTAACATAGGATGTATAAGGGAAAAGGAAATTCGTAAGTATTTTTCTTTGCATTAATAAATAAATAAAGCATAAATAAATAGATAATAGATAAATGGAAACCATTATATTCAGCATCCACTTTGGAACAAATCAAAATTGAGAAAATAAGGACAAAGTCAACCAAACTGATGAACACAGTTATATAGGCAGCTGTCAAAACTAATAGCATAACAACCATCAGACCTAGCATTTTCTCACTAAAATAATTTAGGACAAACGAGAGAAATTTTACCTTTAAATTTAATGAAAGAGAGAGATGAGCTAGATGGGGTACTGGCAGCTTCCAAATTGGAACTTTGTGACTTTTCATGCTCAGGAACACTGGAATTAACCTTAAGACTGAAAACATGGACAGTACCCTTGTCACTTGAGACTGCTAGCCACTGAGCAGTAGAAGAAAATGCCAAACTATAGATCTCTGCTGCATTTGCGCCCCTTCTTACCTAAATTTGACATCCAATCAAATTCATACACGGTGGCCAAAAAGTTTGAAATGCCAAAACAGTAAATTCAAGCTTCAAAGAAGAGAAAATAAATAAGGCAACAAAGGTAGACACTAGACATTAAATAAACTTAAATCTTAAACCCAAGTTATTTCATAAACAAGGATTATAATTATTTCCCCAAATACTAAATAATGAATGAATTCTCTAACATGGATAGTAAAACAATAGCAGTTATCCATGTTCATAATCACCACCACCCACCCAGTTTGCCATATGGCACAACAAAAATTAATACTTGAAAGGGATTCATCACTACCAGTCCAAATCTGAACCATATAAAATCCAGCTGATCAGTACTGGGAACTCCTTGTCCACCTAATTGATTCTTCGTTATTCTAGATATCAATTAGCTCAGTATCTACATTACCTATCAGCTTCATGCCAAACTAACATAGTCCTTTTGTACCTAATCCCGTTTAGCTTTACAGTTAGGGTTATTTGATAAGATTTACAAGCTCTGAAATGACTAGTTCTGAACCACAGCATAATGCAGCTCAACAGTACCATCCAATAACATAAAATCTTTCGCCACCACCAGCACCAATTCATGCCAAATGTGTAAAATTCACTGCACTCATAATCCAAAAGGAGGGGGGAAATAAAGCAGATAAATTTGGGGATAAAAAATTAGAAACACCACATAAGCATAGCATAATAATAGCACATACTTCCTGGAGCAGCGTGCCACTATCTGTATCAAAAATCCGGATCAGCGTACCCTTGCTGCTGGCGGTGGCGATCAACTGCCCATCGAGCGTGAGGGCGAAGCAAGCAATCCTGGAATCGTGCGCGGCGATGAACTTGGTCTTCTTCTGCGCGTAGTGCTCCACGCGAATCTGGCCCTTGATCATCCCCAGGCACGCCAGCACCAGCGAATCCGACGCCTGCGAAACCGCGCACAGCCCCTTAGGGTTCGCCACCGTCTCGATCTGGTGCAGCAGCTTCAGGTCCGCGAAGTTGTACACGAAGATCTTCTGCTCCACCACCACCACTATCCGGTCACGGCGGAGCCGGACGCCGCGCACTAGGGCGCGGAAGGAGAGCTCGCCGATGCACCTTCCCTGGTGGTCGTCCCAGATCATGACCTTGTTCGGAGGGTACTGAGGGTGGGACCCGCCGCCAACGAGGGCCAGGATGTTGCACCGGAAGAGCATCTCCACGTGGCCGATCCCGCCGCCGTCGAACTCACGGCGGAATAGCTCCCGGAACGGGTCGCAGTTGTAGATGCGGAAGCCGTTGTCGGTGGAGGCGGCGAAGCAGGCGTGGTCCTGGTTGAAAGAGAGGTGAAGGAGCGACGGATCCGCCGGAGCAGCGGGGGAGGAATCCGGCGATGATGCGGTGGGGGTGTGGGGCGGGGATTGGGGTTGGGGTTGGGAGGGCATTAAGGAATCGAAATCGAGGGTTTGGGATTGGTCGGGGAGGAAATTCGGGTTGGGATTTGAATTGGGATTAGGGTTAGGGTTTGGCCAAGGCGGTGAAGCGCAGGCAGAAAGAGTGGCCATTTGTCGTTGAAACGATTCTCACTCAGCTTCGCTCTGGCGCTAAGCACATTCTTTTTTCTAGTGATATTGATCTGTGAATTCGATGAAAAGCTTAGGGCTGTTTCGTCTTTTCCGGCCATTTCAGTTGGATTAGATTACGTGGCAGTTAGTTAATTTGTTTTGGTGTGTGATTACTTATGCTAATGATGTTCGTTAATTGAGGAACACGCATCAGCTTCTTTTTTTTTTTTTTTTTTTTGTGCATTGGTTGTAACGTTGGATGATGATTATTGAAGAGCTAAGTTAGGCCCATGTGAGTGCAGTGGAGCCCAACAACAAAAGCAATGGGCTAGAGTTCATGACCAGACCAAAAAAAAAAAAGCGTATGCAAAAGATTTTAATTTCGCCGTTGCCGGGGATCGAACCCGGGTCACCCGCGTGACAGGCGGGAATACTCACCACTATACTACAACGACGTGTTGATTATTCATCTCTGCATTATTATAAAATTAATGTAACTTTTTGAAGTTTTTATTTCTTCCCGTTTCTTTACTCATATGTATATGTTTGTTCACCTCATACTTTTCATCAGTTATTTGAGTTCAACAAAAATGGTTTTTTGACCTCTTTCCCATAAAATAAATCCTCTCATATCCATTACATTGACCTCATTATGGTTTAGCCTTAAAAATGGGAGTGTTTTTGAAAGGTTTTCTTACTACTTGATATCTTGCCAGATAATTTTTGTAATGTTATAAGATGGATAGGCATGCATGGTTTGAATACCTAAAAATGTATTTATAAATGCATAAGATGCGAAAAATTGAGTAGAGTTATTGTGAGTATAAACCCATCAATTAGATCATATAAGATATTTCTTGCATAATCAAGGAATAAAAAGAAGAAAAAAAAATTGGTCTACAAAACAAAACTTTTCAAATGTAAAAATGTGGAGAATTTCAAGTGACTTTATTTGGAGATTAGTCACACGTAAACAGATAAGTTCATGGGCACTTAGTATTTTATCGACATGATCAACGAGTCATCATCTATAATAAATATAAAGAGACATATAAAAATTCAATTATCTTTATTCATTAACTTAAATTTTTAATTGATATGGTAATTTGACATAGCATCAAAGCTCTATGACCAAGTGTTTTCATGTTATCATTGTTATGACATGTTTCCTTTACAAATTTTACCAATAAAATTATTTTACAAAAATTTCACTATGTTAGTTAGTTAGTGTACTCTCTCAATTTTCAATAAATTGTCAACTTTTAATTTACAAATAATTATTAATTTCTAAAATTTAGACAATATAAAAAAAAGTCTTGTTACCTCTTTTTAATGAAAGTAACGAAGGAGATAATAAGTGAAAATGAAAAGATTACGAAAAAATTAAGATAGAGTTAAAGCTAATTATTAAGAAAAATATGGTAAAGGGTGAGGCACGCCCTTATGCCTATTAACACTCCACACTAACCTCGTTTAATTTTGATTCCCTACACTGTGATCGCCTTCCTCTCCCTTCTGTTTAGTCTAATGCATTTTCTCTACTCCCTCATTTCTAAATTAAGTGATGTTTTTGCTAAATGCACATATGTTAAAAATCTAAAATTAAAAATAGTTTAATGAATAATTTTACATAATTACCCTTATTTAATTTTAGTACAACATTACTTAATAATTTTCAAGAAACATAAATTAGATGATAATTAAAAACTTAACAATAAAGTTACCTGTAAAAACATGTTTTTTAGTTTGGCATTTTTTTTATCTTATTATATTTTTAGCATTGAACTTATCAACCCTAGCACCAGACACACAATTGGTTGTGATTTACACTCAGCTCCCAGCAAACTAAGAAAAAGCTGTGACAAGTTTACCTTACAAACTCAACCGTCTAATGGTGTTTGAATAAGAGTAAAAAACTTATAAATAATATTTATAAACAACTTGTTAAAAAGATATAAATAAAATCAAAATTAATTTTTGTTAAATTTAGAAGGTGTGGACTCACAATCTGCCGTTAACGATAAACTAATTCATTAAAAACTCTTTATCTGTCATTTCAATGAATAATTTAATCATAATTTAAATAATAATATTAATCATAATTTGAATAATAAAGTAATAATAATATATATTATTATTAATTAAATAATATTATTAATAATAATAAACATAATAATGTTAATAATCATCATAATAATAAAATAAAAATTTTAGCTTATCTCATTAGTTCTTATTATATGTCATCTCAAACATTGCATTAAAACTTATTCAGATCTTAATTATCGCCCTTTATTCTATTAATCATTATTTTAGTTATTATCCTATCTGCCAAACAAATCTTAAAAGGGTGTTTTAACCATGAGTAATGCTTAGGAGTCTTAATTTTAAGTTTATTAATCCTCTCAACCATCTCTAACCATATACTTATCAAAATCTCATTGATTTTTGTTTAAAATTTTGACAAATATACAATTAAAAATAGTTAAGAGAATGAATAGACTTAAAATAATATATAATTAAAAAATTAATAAACCTAAAATTAGGATTTTTCAATCATCACTCTTTTAACCACTAAAAGCCAACCGAAGTGGGTTTCTTTTCTTCTTTTTTACGAAAGTAAGTTTCTTTCCCCCTACTAGCCAAACCAATCCAAGAGTTTCTTTCTTATTCACTATTCCATTATGATAACATCACCATCATCACTCTTCATCGATATGGTTTAAATGCTCAAGGTGTTGGAACTTAGAATGCTGCTTCCAATGTAACTCTCTTTGCTTTTATGACATGAGGCTCCTTTTAGAGGTCTTGATAAGAAGTCACGATTATCACTGACGTACGTGGTATGTTGGTTCTAGAAATCACATGATTTTTAGGAACTTTAAACATCCTTCGTAGGTTGGGTTTTTGGGCTAAATCTTGGTGTGAGAAACTCCCTTTCTCTCATGAGTTCTTTACTTTTAACTTGGAACAAATCAGAGTGTGGCATGAGTAACTCTTTGTCTTGTGTGGTGCATCAGTGGTGTGTTTTGAGGAGTATTGGTAGCTGAATGGTCTTGTAATTTTTCAATGGTTTCTTCTACTTTTGGTTTGTCTCATCCTCAGCCTTTACGGCTTCGTTGAAGGGAAATGAGACAAGAATTGAATTCATGTTGGAATGATTGAAATCTATCCATTTTCTCGTTTCCTCCCTCCTATCCACCTAATAAAAATAAAATTGACACAATTATGGCACCATCCATAATTATTCTTAAACTCACTACTTCGAAGTAATCATGATTTCTACACGATAAATTTGTATGATTTCACAAGAAATGAGTCCAGAGAATTAAACTCACTTTCAAATGAATGAAATGAATATTCTCATGCGAATTTTTGACATGACATTGTTATATGTAATCTCTTATCATTAATTGATAGATAAAACTTATACATGACATAAATAAAAAAAATTAATGGTTAGAGACCACACATAACAAATTCATTTAAAATTAAATCCACATGAGTGGATCTATTTCTGAATTTATCTGTCATCTTCCCATCCATAGATCTATTTCCAAATAAAAATGCTACATGTACACCTAATTTTATACATTTATACATACAGTATTAATAATGCACAAACTTTATTCTCATGAGTGCGCAAACATTACAAACTTATAGATAATATTCTCAATTATACTTAATTAAGTGCACAAACATTACAGGCATTAAAACACAAATTTTATATATATAAATATAGGATGTATGCATGATGTATATTTTTTAGTATACGTGTAGCATGACTCATTTCCAAATTTATCTTTCGTCTTCCCATCCATATAATAAAAACTTAGACAAATGTAAACTTACAGCATCGCTCACGATTATTTTTAAAACTTCTTATAAATCACTCGTGGTTTCTACCCACAACAATTTTTAGGTAACTGGAAAGAGAAATGAGAACTAAGAACGGAATCATACTTTCAAATTATTAATTAATAATTCACTATTAGTAATTAGTAATGAATATTTCAGAACCGCCACATACAAGTAACTGGACAGTGTTTACGTACCCTAATTGTAGGGCAATTCCTATCAAAGGTGCTCTTGACTCATTCGTCAAAAGAAAGAAGGCTGTACAAAAAAAATTGAGGAAAAGGGTTGTTCTAGTATCCTAGATTTAAGGACTCCTTCCTCAATAAACTGAACAGGTTGATTGTCTCGCTACACTGAATCAAACTGCAAATGAAATTTGGGAGAAATATGTGCACAAGATAATGTTATCATTTCCAACCGGAATGTCCTTCCTGTCCAAGAATCAAAACAGAAAGAAATTAAAAACAAGAACGCTTGCACCTCATAGCAAGTTGAAATCCCAGGCAAGAGCAGAACAAAGATCCAAGATACAGAACAACTAAACTAAGCTCAGTTGAACGAGCATAAAAGATTAATTAATAAAAAAGAGTGAAATCTTTTACCATGGCGGGTGAATACGGATCAAGTTCCCAACTTCAAGGTCAACATTATCGCAAACTCTTGGACTAAAGATGATGGTGCTTTCTTTGCCACCAAACCCCATGCCTTCAGAGTTATCTAGTAACAGAAAATTCTGCAAACACAACCGAGCACCTTCAATGAATTACTGGGTGTGTCTTCATGTCAAGTTTGTTCCACTTCAGCCAAAACAATTATCTCAAATCAGAAGTACGAGTAATGGATTATAAACCAAATGGAACACATTGCTAATACTGACTTTTACCATAGCCCATCATGATTTTCCACCACTAAAAGTTACTGGTTCTTATTAGTAATAGTGCAAGACAATCATCCTGAATGACCAAACTTCCATTACAAGCAGCAGCAATTAGTAGGGTAGTTATTCTCACAATTCTTTTTCTTTTGAAACAAAAAGGCAGGTTGGCAATCAGGTAGTCACTTAGCTAATTAACCGTGCTTATCAAGGTTTTAGTTAGTTTTTTTTCTTTGGTGTCAAAATATCTCTTATTGTCATATTGATCATGCATTCGAGAACAACTAAGCTTTTTCTTGGATATAAACATTAGTAGCAATAATAAGCATATACAATAATCTGGGGAAGGTTAAAACGTCAGTTAACTTCTAGTTTTCAACTTCACCTCCGTCAACTTTCCAAATGAGCAACGGCAAACGGTCAGCTTTCCATCCAAGTACCTTGAAATGATTTTTACATCAACAAAGCCAAGTTCACCTGCAAAATCTTTAATCAAAATAAACACACACACATACACACATATATATCTATGTGTCCATGTGCATGTAAAATCCGCTTCAAGTATATGCACCAACCATCCAACCCCACCCCACCCCACCAACCCAAAAAAAAGAAAGAAAGAAAGACTACTAATGAATGATGGTTTCTCTAATGAAAGAAGTTGTCAATGGTGTTTTACTTAGACAAGAATAGAAAGGGCGGACAGAGTAAAAGCAAAAGTTTTACTATCTAGCCTAGCTCCAGTTTGTAAGTTTTTCCAGAAGTCCATGTCTCTTTCTTTTTCTTTCTGCATGACCTGCTGCAGTTTTTCATATATTCCAGCTCTGCACAATTTGGCAGCACAACCATGCACTGAATTCAGAATTAATTCAAATTAACTTTTCTTAATTGGAAGAAAAAATACAGGCAAACTACTAGTTCATACCTCAATGAACCATGTACGGCAACATGAGTCCCATCAGTGATAACAGAGGAAGTCCCTAAAGCTTCCTGAAATCGATCTGCCATGGTCTGTGTTTTCTTTCCAGGAAAAGTAATCTTCATATTTTGATCACTCACCTGTACAAGTAAATAGATGTAGAGCCAGGTATGACAAGAAACCAATAACTATATGAGAAACTTAACAAATATGTACCTCATTGTCACTTGATGATCCACTACCCATAAGCTCAGGGGAGTCTTCACTGTCAGCAACTATCTCTGATAAGTGGAATCTATTCCTCTTCTGAAAAAGGCACCCTGTTTCTCATCTGCTTTGACTATGAGGAAAATACTGGAACATAAAGGCAGGAAAGATCTTATATATGATAGGTCAAAGAATAAAAGAAACATTTCTCAAATTTCCACCCACCGAACTGGTCTTGTCTTGGAGGTTGTCAAAAAGATCAGCCATCGAGGGCAGATTAAGTCCTTGTGCTAGAGCTTCTGTTTCTGCAGGCTCAGTACCTGAGTTTAATTCCAATCCATCATCATCTTCAAGATGACTACCATCAAAAGTTGCAGGAGCCCCAGGTTCAACAGTTCTCATAATTTCAGGCAATCTATCAAAATTGGAGATTGAGGGACCAAAGTGCTCACATTTGTGTGACAGTGATGACATTGAAATTCTTGGCTTAGCTTTGCTCCAGATGCCTGCAATGGTTATCAATTTGATATAATACTTCAGTAATTACCCTTCAAAGATTGAAGTAAATGTATGCGCCCAAAAACAAAAATATGTAAATGTCATTGACTCATTGCTATCCTAATGAAGTACCCTTAAAGCTAGATCCCATAACTTGTAAAGGGAAAAAGAAAATATTGAAGGCACAAAAGTTATGTTGGTCTGTTGGCCTGTGCCAACATGCATCTAGATGCTTCCAAAAGAAATATTGGAAACAGTCTCTGAATGTACGATGGTAAACTTATGTACATTTACTGCATCGCTCTTCTTTTGTCTAAACATGACATCTTCACACGAATGTCTAATTCCATCGTGAAACATTTACGTATTTCAACCATTATTTTCTTAAGACACATAAACACACCAACAAATAATTACAAAAGAAATATATGTGCAAAATATTAAGCTCAGAAAACAGTATTTCCATGCCTCTAGCCTTTTATCTGTGAAGAGCGTTCCCAAGGTAAAGTATTTGATATTCCTATTCCACACTAACTGTTTCTAAAGAAACATGACTACTAATGTTGTGGTAATTTATATCCTCATTTATAACTTTTATAATAATATTAGGGATTTACCCAGCGGGGAAAAAAGTCACCAAAAAACTGCTATGTTGTAAAATTAGGGAAAGTAGCAAATCACAGCCCATATATAAAAATACCAGTTATTTTTCCATCTTAAAGTATTTAGAATTGTATATAACCTACATCATGTGACAACCAACGGCCTAAACTTAGGTAGCCTCATCAGCTACTGCCCATGAGAAGAGCTCTAAAATTCGTCTTCTGGCAAGAAAGACTTTAATTCCTTTCAGTGCAGAAATTATTTTACGCATCATGACATGTAGCATGGAGACTATAATAAATGCTGAAAGCTAATTGCTGTTGCAATAGCTGCAGTCAGCATTGGGATAAAACAAGACACCAAAGAAATCTGAAAGCCATATCAATTCAACAAGATACTCCTCTAACAACAATTTTCAATTTCCCAAGGGAATAGCAGAAAACTAAGCTCTAATCCAGAAACTTCTATTTACTTTGGAGCAGGTACCAGATCTATTTGCTTTGGAGCAGGAAGCATGTGATGCTGAACATGAAGCAGTTTCTTTGAAACGTAACAACGCTTCAGATTTTTCATTTGTCTCTCTAACTTGTTCGTGTCTGACAAATCGAAGACCATATTTGCGGACCTCTCTAGTTGAGAGGACCATGCTGCCCTTTAGAGTAAAAACAAAAGCTGATATTAATTAGAGATAAAGTGTATATATAACCATAGCAAATTTGGACAAATGAACAAACAAATGGCTATAAGATCACAAGCAAAATATGCTACACGAACATTGACGAGTACCTCATCCTCGGAAATTACTTCTTCGTCACTTGAATTGGCAACTACCTTTCCCAAGATGTTATCGATGTCATCCTCGTTGAAGTCGGGCATTTCAACCTCATCTTCAAGAGGTGTACCTCTTGGTTCCTGATCACAACAATATTAGTTTGGCTAGTTGCACATACATGGCAGATAATTGGAAAAGTAATGGGAACTCAAAATTATGGTAAGACATGCCTCAATTGACAAACTGTTGCCGTTCCCACCCAAATCTTGATTTGAGATTCCTGTGTACAACTCGTAATTAATAGTTGTACGCTCAACATTAGTTAAATATAAAGTAAATTCTGTCATCAATTAGCATAACTGGGTCACCTTTTAGAAAATCCAGCCGCACTGGAAGAGACAATTCTTCCTATAAAATTAAAATTAAAAAAAAACTGATAAATGCCATGTAGCTCAATGTAATTTCATGCTGCTAATAATTTCAAAATAGAGAGTGACGGTGAGTTTGTGTGTGTGTGAAGATTGAAGTGTAAACCTTGTTAGTGGCATTGGAAGAGGCGAGTAACGAAACGACGTCGTTGGGGCAAACATCGTCTGGCTCATCTACTTCTTCATCTGCGAATTAAGGAAGAAGAAGTAAAAAAAAAAAAAAAAAAAAAAAGGTGATTAGCACTGAGCAATTTTGCATAATCACAAATTCTTGAATGAAAATTGATACCGGAAATGCTCTGATCTGAGTCTGGATTGTGCTGTAAAATTAGCGTTAAAACACGATTAGACACGGAGCTTCTTCGTAGCATGCGTAAAATTACAAGCAGAAACGGTTAGAGAGAAAAATTACACTGTGTGTGTTTTGGTGCCACATTTGAGCTGCAAGCAGAAACGGTTCTTCGCTGAAGTCTGAAGAAGATGATGGATGGTGTTTCAGTAAGAACATCGATGAAGACGGAGGAGGTTCATATGGAAATACGATTGATTTCGGAAAACCGATTATTATTATTATTATTATTATTATTAATCCTCTTTTTTAGTTCAGTAGTGATACAAAAAGGGGGAAAAAAGTTCATGTGTTTGATCCAAAATTGGCCCAAAATTGTTATAGGCCCAATCTTTTGGCCTATTACCATTTTTAGTCCAAACAGAATTAAAATAAATGGAAAAATGGGGGGGAAAAAAAGAAAATTGAAAAAGATAACCCAAGGCTTGTGAAATTGAAAAAGAAAATTGAAAATTGCACTACTTCTTTTCCGAAATTTGCCAGCAAGCAACATATAAAAATGGAGCTTTCTTGCAAGATTTCATAGAAGCAATGTACATATATAGAATAAGAGAAACAATAACAAGCAAAGTTAACATGAAGCTGAGATGTATGTGATTCTCTTTTCTTTGAGTAGCAATCTCTTAATAGAAAAAAAAATAAAAAAAAGAAAAAAGAGAAGAGAGAAACAAAACCTCTACTACCCTCAATCAATCATAGCCACCTCATCTCTACCACCCTTAATCACTCACAGCCACCTCACCACCACCACCTTCAACCATCAACAACCACCTCACCACCACCACCCTCACACCATCACCATTAACCACCAAACAAAACACACAGAGAGAGAATATATCTGGAGAGAAAGAAAGAGAGAGAAAATAGATCTAGAAAGAAAGAGCAACAGAGAGGAAAGGAAAGAGAGAGAGATCGACAGAAAGAGAACAAATCTTGAGAGAAGAACAAGAACCTGAGAGCGTTTTTATGCCCTTGCACATTTGTGGCGGCAAGCACTTGCACCTTTGTGGCATCCACTCTCCTTACTGTATTTACGTTTTTATGCCCCATGAGTCCCTAATTTCATATGCTTGCAATTACAATACCATTGGCCGTTATGGTTTTTTCATTTGTTTATTTTTAGTATTGGGTTTCGAAGTACAAGGCCAATACGTGATGGGCTTTTGGGTTTGACTACTTTTTTTATTTTATTTTATTATTTCCTTCTTTTTTTTCCATCATCCAGTATCTTTATGGGCTTGCCTTCTTTTTTTTGGTCTTGTGGGCTGCTTATGTGTTTCTTTATTACTTGTGTTGGGCCTAACAAAAATTGTAGTGTTTTTGCATAAATGATTTTAGGGGTGTTCACGGGCTGGGTTGGGCCGGATTGATCTTTACCCGAACCGGGCCCTATATTTAGACCAGACCAATTTTAAGGACCCGGACCCAACCCTAAACTCGATAGACACGATCATTTTTGGTTCGAGTTAAAACTCGGGTTTGGACCGGGCTAAAAACAGGCAAAACAGGTATCTATCTTAAACTTCAATATAAGAAATAACATCCATTAAAAAATAAAGTTAAAAAAATTGTAAATTAAACATTATATTTCCTAACTAAATACTCATTAATTTCAAACACTACAACAAAATGAAATAAAATTTATAATCTTAGCATTCCCATTCAAACTTTCATAGTTTTAGTGAAACATAAACAACAAAAAAAATAATAAGTGCACTACAATAGATTTCTACACACCGAAGTAGACATGGTTTAACTACAATAGATACCAAAATAAAAATGGTTTAAGAAATAAACACTAAAATAGACATAGTTTAACTACAATAGACACTAAAATAGACATGGGCTATGAGATGGGAAGGAAAGAAAATAAGAAATGCATAGTATAGTAGTGTATGCGGGTCGGATTAAGTGACCCGAGACTAAACTTGAACCCGATATGAATTAAAATTAGAGTTTTTTTTAGAGTTATTTAAAATTGGTTTAATTAAAATCGAACTCAATTCAGCCTAAATGCTTCGGGTCGATCCGGGTTAGCGAACCGGACCGGGTTATGAACACCCCTAAATGTTTTAGTAGAGGTTAGCTGAGTCGCGACGGCTTATTAACTCCAATTTTTTAGACATCTTAGCTATGATAGCTTGATGCTCTAAAGAAAGTTTTTCTAAATTAAAAAAAAAAAGTTATTTTGTTTTAAAAGAAAAAATTAATCAACAGACAAATATTTTTTTTTAGAAAGAACTATGTGGCTTTGAGTTCCTCATTACACCAAATGGTAAGTAGGAGCACAAGTCGAGCCAAAATTAAACTTTTATAATTTTTGTTCTACGTTTAAATAATTTTATTTTTTAATTAACGTCTTATTTATTTATGTATAAAAAAATATTTGAACATGTTTTAATAATACAAATGTTAACTAAGCTGCGATGACTTGTTAACTCGTTTAAGAGCATCTAAGTTGAGATAGCTTGATACTCTAAACTTTCTCTTTTTTTAGAGGTGATAAATAATTTGTACAATTAATTAAGTTAACCATTTTAATACGGGTGTATTAGGGGTGCTGCAAAATTAAGATTTTGCCTTTCCCTATGCATAATTAACTCCCAAAATCAAACTTGAATCAGACGAGTTTTCTATAAATAAAGGTTTTTCCTTTTTTCCTAATTTAAATAAAATTGGTGGTGACTCCATTGAATTATTTTTCTTTTAAAATTTTGTCGCTTTCCCGTCGCTATTACAATCGCGAAAACTACTACACAAGCTTTGTAATCAAAACACTTTAAACAGAAAATCAACACTCTAAATCAGAAAAACTAATACACAAAAACAATAGAGAAACCAACACAAAAAAAAATAGAGAAACCAATACGTCAAAACTCTAAACAGAAAAACCAATATTCTAAAACAAAAAAACCAACAGAAAAAATCAGAGAAACTATCACGAAAACTAATGTAAAAAATAGTACCAATAACAAAGTTATGAGAGAAAGAAGAACAAGAAGAAAAAGAAGAGGAAGAAGTAGTACCTGACGAACACAAAGGCACAGGAGGAGCAAGAAGAACATGAGAAGAAGAAGACGAACAAGGAGAAGAAGGAAAAGAAGAAAGTGAAATTGGGCGAGTGAGAGAGCGTGAGAAAGGAAAAAGAGAAAGATACAATAAAGTGAAGAAATTATTTTTTAATAGGAGAGTTTTATTTTTTAGTGTGTTGTAAATTTTTATTGTTTCCCTAGCCTCCTCAAAAAATAATGGGTAAATAACATTGAATACGCACTATGTTTCGGATTATTGCACTCCATCCCAATTTTGTGCAAATAAAAAAAACTCCACCTCATATGCAATTGTTATTAACGAATATTCTTACTTTAACTCTGGTTTACACATGCATGAATATATATCAAAAACCTTTTCAAAATGAGTTAATTAAGGCTACATAGTCTTCTGTTACTTACATCTTCATCTCATTGGATACCTGTCATATAAAAGTGTAAGTTTGAATCACTTTAGTTCTTGAAATTCAAAATTTGACTTTTTAATCCTTGAAATTGTAAGTTGTAGGTCAAATTGGTCATTCTGTTCATTATCATTATTGTATTGTCACATTTCCGTTGATTTATCACATTAAAAGGGGCAATAACAACAACTGAGACAATAAATGAGTTATAATTACATTTGCAACTGCAAATGAGGTTGCCAAAGCAGTTACGATAGTAAATGAAGCTGCAATAACAACTAAGATTTGTAGCTCCAAGTGCCTTCATAGCCATATTTTTAGCCTTTAGTGTTGCTACACAACCTCTATTGTTATCACATTCTCATTTAACGCAAAAAAATTGGCGAAAACATGACAATATAATAATAATGAACTGAGGAACTAATTTGACCTATAACTTACAATGTCAAGGATTAAAAGTCAAAATTTGAATTTCAAGGACCAAAATGACTCACTCTTACACTTTCAGGTACTAAAATGAGCATTTCCCCAAAAATAATCAAAGTAACTAGAAAGATACAGAGCCCACTGAATGAGGGCAAAAATGTAAAATGAGTAAAAGTTAATTTAAAGCCTAGTTGTAGAACATGACAACCCTATAGAAGAGATTATGATTAGTCGACCTCAAGTAATCAATGAGAGTGGATATACTCATTTATAAGGCATGCGACCAAGGAGCAAGCAAATGAGGACCCATTTTCGCAACAGAATAAAGGAAAGTCATAGTTTTCAAGGATGGATCCCTTCATAGAGAAATCCACGAAAGAGATGAGTTGTTCAAGGACTTAGAAGTTCTCTTAGCAAATGAAGTTTTAGGGGACAACTTAGGGGATGATGTGAGAATTAATGAAAAGAAAATAATTGTTGGCACCAGGATTCAAATTAGAATCCAAAAGAAGTAGAAGTTATTTAGAACAAAAAAATAGTGAAAGTTATCTTGGAGCCAGAAAGAAGTTGCACGACGACATAGAGCGAAGGTTAAGGATCCAAACCGTTCTAGGATACCTGTCAAGCATGCATGAAGCTCACTTTCTCTATAAATAAGCACAAAAAGTGTAAAAAAGCTCAATTTTCACACTTGTAATGTAACATTCCAAACTTTTTCCCTACAAAAGTTTCGCTTAATTAGTAATTTCATTTAATTAAAGGATATTCGAGACGGTTATTTGGGCTGAAAATTTGATTATAAAGGTTTCTTTATCCGAAATGCCAACCAAAGTAATTGTTTTATGATCTCGCGGAAGGTCGCGAGATCCATGCCAATTTTCGGCCGATACCGGAATCCCGTCAGGTCCCAAAGGTATCCGTAAAATATACTCTTACGGAGAAATGTTCACAAGTACCTTAGCTTGACATACCATTATGACCAGGAAAATTAGTAGATCGCAACTATGTGTTCAGAATATTTTTAGGGTATCCGTACACAGCAAATGACGACCGAACGCGATCAAACGTGATCGAAACCAGTCATAGGGCCTTGATGCTTATCCAAAGGCCAAGATATTTATATAAAATAATAATATAATAATATATAATAATAAATAATTAATTAAGTAGCTTCAGGGGGCCACGAGTATAAATACCCCATGCCCTGAAGCAAACTTTGCTTCAAAAAGGTATCTATTTCCAAAATTTCCAGTCTCATTCGCGTACATCGCGGTTACGCTGCCGGACTCAGGAAAAATAGAAGGAGCACACCACCGTGAAGAGAATATTCTTCTCATCATTTTCGACCAATCAGAAAACGCTTAGGAAGTGGGTAATCCTAGACCCACTGTCTATGTGGTTTATTATGATGTTTTATGTATATTTATGTGAAAATATAACGCAGTAGATTTTATGTAGAAAATATAGAGATAATGATGTAAAGATGATTTTGAGTAATTTTAATGTTAGAAAAATATAACTATACTGGTTCGAACTGTGTGGAAAGGCCTCAGGTTTACGAAAAGAATTTGACGCTAGAACTGTTTTGGCCAGCGACACGCCCAGTGGCCCGTTGAGCGGCCTTGCCCAGTTGCTGAGCGGCCTGACCTGAAGTTACATAATTTTGACATTGCAAAGGCCCAATTTTCATGGTATTCGAATAACAAAGCCTTGACATTGGAGTAACCATTAAAGAACTTAAAGAGTTTAGTTTTCCCACATGTTCCAACTAGGGCTGTCAAAATGGGCCCGGACCGTTTACCCGGCCCGTTTATCCGGTTAAATGGACGGGCTTTACATGCAAAAAATAGGTCCGTGAAAATTTGAAAAAAAATTGGACCGGCCCGTTTAAGCCCGGCCCGTTTAGGCCCGACCCGTTTGGCCCGCGGGCTGGCCCGTTTACCCGTGAATTTTTTAAAAATAATTTTTAAATAATTTTTTTGAATTTTTTGAATTTTTTTGAACTTTTTTTTAGACTTTTTTGAATTTTTTTAAATTTTTAAATATTTTTTAAAAAATAAATGGGCTGGCGGGCGGCCCGTTTAGGCCCGCGGACCGACCATAAACGAGCCGGGCTTAAAAAATATGCATATTTTTGGCCCGACCCGTTTAGGCCCGCGGGCCTTAACGAGCTGGGCCTTAACGGGCGGGCCTAAATGGGTCGGGCCCGCCCGTTTTGACACCCCTAGTTCCAACTAGCATAGAAACCTTGCAAAGTATATGAAGATTACGGTGGATTTATGGTATGCATGCATCATGAGGACCTGGTCGCGCTAGGGTTTTAGAACGACCGTAGATAACTAGAGCGTTATCACTTAAAGTTCAAAGAGCATAATGGAACCCTAGGGAATGATGGTATCTTAAGAAGGTTCTGACCACAGAGGGTCTGGTATACCTTAAGGAAAGCATGTAGTTATATGATTAGGGTAATTCCCCCTCTCTTGGCACGTCCACGGCAAGCCCCTCACCAATCCAGCAAGATGGATTGGTCAATGATGTTAAAAAAAGAGAAAGAAAGAAAGAAAGCAAGAAAGAAATGAAAGATGATGAGGGTGATGTCACACTTAACGACGATGATGATGATGATGAGTCCACGCTAGGCTGCGTCACGAGGGCCAACCCCCGCCATCCCACTGGTGGATGGTTAGCTCGATTGATAGTCGATAAATGGACCCGAGTTATCCATTGGTGATTCGCAGCCACTTAGGTTAAAGCGTTGCCTGGTCGTCGTCAATATGGGAACAGAAGTGGTTGTAGTCGAACGGCCACGGCTACAAAGGTGGAGGACTAAAGATAACAAGAAGGGCGCGACCTCGGTCCCCGAGTTTAACCGGGAGTGTAAGAGAATCCCCGATCCCCCATGCATAAGATATGTGATGTACAAATATGTGATGTATAAATGTATGTATGTAAGTAAGTATAGCATGTAAGAACCGTCACGAGAACGCTTGAGACGGCCTATACGTACAAGCAACTAAAGTTAGCAAGCATGAGAACCTAGATAAGGAAAAGATTAGAGATCCCCTATCACATAGTAAAATAGATAAAACTACTCAGGAATAGGAGGAATGATAATAATCAGTAGGAAGGTAGTATGCATGAACACCTTGAGATCTCCTGAATGGCCTGGTTCATAAGCGAGATAAAGAAGTAAACCCTACGCTAAGGTATCCCACTGAGGACGAAACGTTCTCACCCCCACTCGCTCATGATTCCAGGGGCAGACGAGAGCTATGATGAGCAGCACGAGGAGCTATGAAGGACAGAGTACAGGCTATTGGTAGCTGAGAAGCAGGGCTTCAAGGCTGTGAAGACGAGCGAGTATAGTCGTGCGCTAGATGAGCTTTTTGATAGAACAATGTATTTTGATGGATATGCTATGTATATGTAAATTATTATAGCACTATGTGGATTGTTGTACATATATGTGATGGACCATGTGTTTGCTTATCTAACTGATTATACTATGATGAATCGATAGTCGTAAGCCCAAGGCTCTATCGCTTGTATTATACATTTCTTGTCCACGCGCAGTTCATACTTTAAGAATAAAGCACAAGTAGGAAAATTTAAAAATGGTCCATATTTTCCCTAACCCAGTATTTTCGAAAGTAATGAAGGACTATAAGCATTCCCACCAATTAATTAACAACCTAGTGAGCATTGCATACGACTTAAGCGTAAGCAGCTAGCTAGGGGTGTTACAATTGGTATCAGAGTAGTTTGGTCCAAGTGAGCCTACGGACTAAGCTGCACTGTGCTTTTGAGCATGACAACGGTGTGGGTTTCTACTGAGTCGTATGTGCTAAGTTGATGTGTACTAGCCTCTCTTGAGCCTAATCACCTCGGGATCAAAAAGTTAAGAAAAAAAATATTAATAATACTTATGATATGAAAAAATATGAAAGAATCAAAAGGAAGATAAATAAATATAACTTTTACCAAAAAAATAAAAAATTATTGATGGAAAATCAAATGGACTATACAACCAAAACATAAAATGTTACCAATTTGTAATATATATATATATATATATATATATAATAGTTAATAGAAAAAGTTGAATAAAAAATGAAATTAACTATAAATCGAAACAAACTTGGTTCAAATATGTAGATAAAAATCAACATAGCAATTACCAAAAATTTAAAGAAAAACTATTCACAAAATCTATGGTATGAAGAACATGATATAAGAAAAATAACTATTAAAACAAAAAAAAATTCAAACAATGACAATCTTTTAGTCCATTATGTAAAAGTTAATTCAGTATAACAAATGTAGATGAAAAATAATTATGTAACATAAAACTTTTAAAAATTAATACATAATCAAATGGAAAATACAACAAAAAGTAAAAAAGAAAAATGCAATAGCTAAGAAATAAATAGAAAATATATAAAATCCTTATTGAAAAATAGAAAAAGATAATATATATA
This sequence comes from Nissolia schottii, assembly GCA_003254905.1. Taxonomy (NCBI): domain Eukaryota; kingdom Viridiplantae; phylum Streptophyta; class Magnoliopsida; order Fabales; family Fabaceae; genus Nissolia; species Nissolia schottii. The sequence goes on from QANU01111214.1 coordinate 105,570, forward strand.
TATAAGGAAGGACTATTACATACAATTGAAATGATTTTCTCTTCAAAGTTTAAATACATCATAGACATGATAATAGTAGTACAAATTTAAAATTAAAAAAAAAATTAGATTACCTTTAATGCAAAGTGCTAATCTTCTACTTAATTGCCTGCATAAAATAAATAATAATGACAGATAAGTAAAAAAGTCATTGTCAAAAGAAAGAAGAATATTACCTGCCATTGGAATATTGATTTTGCTTCAAACACATTAAAAGAAAATAGTACTAAGAACTAAAAATAAAAAAAGAAAAGATGAGAAATAGTAGAAAAGAAGAAAAAGATTACTTTGAATTCAAAGTAATGGCCTTTCACTGAATCTTTGTTAATAACGAAAAATAAGTGATAATTTTTTTTAAAATAAGTCATTTTTATAAAGTTGAGAGAACAAAAATAAGTTTTTGCTACCAATTAATTAAACTCAAAAGAAAAAGAATGAAAAGTTGAAAAATTGGAACTGAAAAGCAGAAATGAGAATAATGATGAGAAAGATTAAAAAAGAAAACACAATCTATGAAAATGAGATGAGTGTATGAAGCTTCAATTGATATTGATATTTGGTTTAGCTTTATTTGACACAAATATTTGACTAAATGAATTTGATAAAAATTGATAAATTAGCTCTAAATTAAATTGTAATATTTAATTTCATAAATAATATTTACTATTACCTTTCATTGATAATGATATGAAATTATAACATGACACATTCAAAATTTAATCAAATTAAATACCTTTAATTGAAATTAATTTTGATTGGTTAGAGAACGTATAAATAAAGAAAGAGAGAATATTAGATTTTAGTAAGTAAAAACATTGTAAAAAAAGTACGAAAAAATTTTACTCTTAAAAATATAAGCTTTTATATAATAAAGGATTATTTGTTTTAGAAGTATGTTCCTAAAATTTTTATTGCCACAAAAAATTCCAAAAAATATAATAAATTAATCTCATATATTTTCATATTCTAATTCTACAATACAATTTATTTTTAAGTTATATATTTTATTTTCTTAATCAGTTTAATTTATATTTAAATTATGTAATTCTTGTATGCATCGTGCCGTTACAAATTCAAGTAAAATGAAAAATTTTTTGTATACTCTTAAAATAAAAGTTTTTTGTTATTTATTTAATGTCAATATATCAATATTTTAAAAGATAAAATTTATAATGTATAAAAAAATAAATGGAAGAGAATAAGATGAGAATTTTTCATGACACAGTGATGCTGACAAAAGGCAAGACTGTCTTTGTATTTTTACCGTTTATTATACGAAAAAGAAAAAACCAGTTTCAACCGGTAAAAATGTGGAGCATCGACGTCCAGCAAAAGACACAGGATCATTGGAAATGGAAACCCATTATAAACGTTTCCATGACAATCTCATTCCATTATATAATCAATCAAACGTCCCAAATGAGAGTAGGAACACCCACCATCTTCCAGCGTCTTTCTACTCTTTTCGCTCATCTCTTTCACTCTACGCCTTATCTCTCCATCTTTCTCCATCACACTCCTTACCCCTTCTTCTATCTTCTCCGCGCTCAACACAGCGTTACTCTTACCACCAAAATCCATCCTATAATCCAACGAGATCTCCACGGCCATCTCCAGCTCACGCACCAGCAAGAACGCAATCATCTGCTGCTCCGAACCAAGCGGCCACGTGGCGACGGGCACGCCAAAATGTATGCTCTCGAGGACGGAATTCCACCCGCAATGCGAAACAAATCCTCCGGTGGCGCGGTGGGCCAGAACTCTGGCCTGCGGGGCCCACCCAACCACCCTCCCGACGCTCACCGTCCGATTCAAGAACCCTTCAGGCAGAACCTCGGCCAGCTCAAGAGGAGAGTAATCAGACGGCACGCCCATGGAGCCCTTCGGCGGAGGTTTCTGTAGGGACCACAGGAAGCGGGCCTCGCTGTTCTCAAGAGCACGCGCGATCTCCCTCACTTGGTCCTCACCCAGCCAGCCCATGCTCCCGAAGCACAGGAACACCACCGACTCAGGCGGCTGATCGTCAAGCCACCCGATGACCTCCTCAGCCTCACGTCCAGATCCTCTCTCATCACCGCCAGTACTGAGGTTCAGTATGGGCCCCACTGGATAAACCGGGAGAGCGCCCTCCGAGAAGGAGCGAATCGCGTGGGGTTCAAGCTCCTCGTATGAGTTCAGTATAACGCCGTCAGCTCTCTTGATCCCCGCCACGAAGCTCCGGAAATACGAGTCCCATTCCTTCGACAGCACGATGTTGGGCATAACCTTTGAAGGCACCGGGTTGGCGAAACTCGGAATCGCCAACTCAATGTCGGCGTTCTCCAGCTCGACGGCGCGGTGGCTGTCGCGTTCGCGGAGAGCGTGGAGATGGAGCAGGAAACCGAAGGGGGCCGCCCCTGAGGTGTGGAAGACGAGGGTGGGGACCCCAAAGTGGTCGGCGACGTCGGTCATGGGGGTGCAAAACACGTCGACCACGAAGGCGGCAAGCGGAGGGGCCGAGCCGGAGCGAGCGAGGTCGTGGACGGCTTCTTCGACGCGGGGCTTCTGGCCCTCTATGATGTCGTTGAGGAGGGACCCGACGGATTCAGAGGTGTTGGGAGCGGGACAAAAGGAGAGGACTGTGACGCGGATGCTTTTGGAATCTAAGGAGGAGGCGAGGGAGTCGATGTATGCGCCGATTTTGGTGTCGAAGGGCCTCTTGATGACGATGAGAGCGATGGAGAGACGGTCATCGCGGTTGATGAGAAGCTTGGCGAGCTCAATGGTGGGCGCCAGATGGCTGATACCAGGGGCAAGCACAAACACCAGCTGTGCTGATTTTTTCGTCATTCTCTCACTCACTCGACACTATGCGGTGAGCACTAGATGACTCGATTCGCTACGGAGCTTCGGAGTATGAGAATATTGAGTAGACCATTATTCTGTACGCTCTTTTATAGCTGTGGTGTTTAGAGACGTGAAAGAAATCTTGAAAGTGGAGTCATGGACCACGAGATTGTTTTAGTCAAATGTTTTTAGATGGTCAAAAGGAGAATGATGCATTTAATGTATGGATTCTATTTTTGTTTTTTACTTCAAAATATTCTCTTTCATTCAATGGATGAGAAACTAATCTCCTGGAGTATTTAATAAAAAATAAAGAACAAATTCTCCTGAAGTACAGACTTCAGCGGAGACCACAAGTGATGCGTGTACAAATATGAATTTTCAAACCAAACTCAGGGCCATAAACTTGAAAGCATCGCATTATGACTCGATTATTCATACCACAATTCACCGTACAAAAATTGTTCAAGTAAACATTATAGTCATTAAGTAGAGGTAATTGATATTACTTGTGTTAAATTCGATAAATTTAAAGAGAGTTACAAAAATTGAAAAAAAAAATTGATTTGAAAGAAACTTATATGAAAAATTATATATATGTCGTTTCCTCAGTTCTATTTATGATGACTTAATTGGAGAATTAACTTAAAAAATAATACATCACATGAATGCGTGTGTGTATATATATAAATTTATCTTAAGAGTACTATTTACTTTTAAATATTTAAATTGACAATGCAATGAATAATTATTTAAGAAATTTATGCCAATGCGTAATTTGATAACTATATTATAATAAAGTATTAAGTATTAAATATAAATACTTGTTGAAAAATATTCAATAGTTAAAAAGTTCGAATTATATTAATAGTATTGAAGTTTGAGAGATGAGATCAATCTTAAAAGTGATGTCATGGATTACAAGATTTTTCCAGTGAGGTGTTTTTATATGGTCAAAAGGATAATGCATTTAATTTACGGATTCGATTTTTTATTTTTATTTTTTAAGAAATATATTGTCTCTCACTAGATGGATGAGAGATTAATCTTTTACCATATGGACTCCATAGGGACATTCCTTCCAATGATGTTTGTAAACATGAATCACCCTATCAAATTCGGAACCACATATTTAAAGTATCGTGCTTAAAGGACTCAAATTCTTTCTACTCATGCTTAAACATTCTCGANAATGCAGTATGTATGAAAAAAACTTTGTTGGGAGAGGCCAAGACACCTCTTGGGCAAAAGAAAAGATATCAATGTAACACATTTCAAAAGAATAATTTACGAAATGATCTACTCAAACATATTATAATTCATCGTACTAAATTATTTAATTAAATATTGTATAAATTAATTAAAGGTGATTTTAAATGTCATTGTTGTTAAATTTGATAAATTTAAAGAATATTACGGAAGTTGAAATTGGAAGAAAATATATATTAAATTTGATTCAAAGTATATATATATATATATATATATATATATATATATATGATAGTATATGAATTTGATATTGCAAAACATCATACAATCATTCAAATTTTTAATTATATATCAAATTTACTTAATTCTATTCGTGTTGACTTTATTCTCAAATTGATACAAAATGTTTTAAACTAACCAATGTGTATATATTTTATTTTATTGCTATAGTACTACTTATTTTAAAACATGTAAATGGACAATACAATGAATACGACTTTAATTAAGTAAGTTATAATGAACAAATTAACAATTATATATTATAATATAAATTATTGGGAAAAAAATTTTAAGTGTTCCAATTATATATTTGCGGTGTTAAGTTCCAGAGATGGAAAGAACCTTAAAAAGGATGCCATTGATTACAAGATTTTTTAGTCCTTGATCTTAAAGAGTTCATCAAGCAATTGTTTGACCACTTATATCTCATTAATGTCATTACCAGCCAAGACAAGATCATCAACATAGACTAATATGGTTGTAAATCCTTGTGGAGTGTGCTTGGTGAAGAGAGAGTAATCGAATTTGGATTGGATGAAATTAGAGTGAGTGAGTACAGACACTAGCTTGGCATTCCATTGTCTAGATGCTTGCTTAAGCCCATATAGGGATTTTTGAAGTTTGCACACCAATTATGGATTATCGACAGCACGGGCAGGAGGCACTTTCATATACGCTTCTTCATTAAGGTCTTCACAAAGGAATGCTGTGTTTACATCAAGTTGATGTAGGAACCAACCTCTAGCTGCTGTGACAACAAGGAGAACTCGAAGTGTAGTCATTTTAACCACTGGGCTAAATGTCTCTAGGTATACCTGCAGTTTGAGTGAACCCTTTTGCCACTAACCGTGCCTTGTGCCTCTCAATAGTGTCATCCGCATGAAATTTGATCTTGAATACCCATTCTATAGCTTTCTTTCCAGGTAGGAAAGTAGTTAGAATCCAAGTGTGATTCTTATCTAGTGTAGATAATTCAAAATTAATGGCCTGCTGCCAGCAAGGGTGATTCATAGTTTCCTCATAATTCCTAGGTTCAGGGTTAGTAGACACAACTGGGGAAAAACATTTGTGGTTAGCACAAAATGGAGTATAAGATAAATAGTTTGAGATAGTATACCTGCTATGGAAGGATAGTGAATCACTTGGTGATGAATTGGCTAACATACAATGATAGTTTTGTAGGTAAGTAGGTAGGTTGTCTCCTAGGTCTAAAAGATTTTCTAGGGGTTGTTGGGGTTGGTGATGCATGGATAGGTGCAGGTTTGTGAGGAATTTGTAATGCAGATTGAATTCAAGTGTAGGATGAGTGGTGGATGCATTAGTGTCTGATGTATATAGAAAACTGTCATTAACAGCAGTTGAATGTCCATGTGATTTAATGAATGTGGGAGGCATGTCATATGTAAAAGGATCTAGAGGATGAGTATGTGATGTGAAGGATGTGGAAGGATATGCTAATGTATATTCAATAACAGAAGATGCAGCACTAAAAGGGAAATGTGTTTCATAGAACATAACATTTCTGGACAAAAAAATTTCCCTACTGTACAAGTCATATAAAACATATCCTTTGTCCTAGATTTATAGCCTAAGAAGGCCCACTTCATTGCCCTTGCATCAAGCTTAGTTTTATGAGCTATCAGGGTAGCATGAGCCGAACAACCAAAGATCTTTAAGTGATTGATGTCTGTTAAGGAATTGTACAAAAGCTCATAAGGGGAATTGTTCAAAAGTTTGCTAGGTAGTCTATTTACTAGATAGGCAGCATGATTGACTGCAAAATGCCAAAAACATTTAGGAAGGCAAGCTTGAAAGATCAGTGATCGAGCTATGCCTAACAAATATTGATGTTTGAGCTCAACTATCCCATTTTGTTGGGAGTCTCAACATAACAGGTTTGATGAACAAATCCCTTTAAAGCAAAGAAATCTTTCATAAGAAACTCACTCCCATTATTTGTTCTTATTATTTTAATTGTAGCAGAAAATTGAGTTTGTACCAAGGCAACAAAAGATTGAACTAGTTTGGAAGTCTCACTTTTATGTTTCATAAAAAAAACCAAGTGTATCTTGTTTTATCATCTACAATGGTGAGAAAATACTTATGTCCACTAGTGGAAGGAAAAACAATTGGTCCCAAAATATCCATATTAACCAAATCAAACATTTTATTAGAAATAGTTACACTAGAAACAAAAGGTAATTTTCTCTGCTTTGCCATTTGACGTCACAGGGATTCTTATTGGTAGTACATATCACAAATGGAAATTTTTTATGCATAACAAGATGCATATCAAAAGCTAAATGTCCTAGTCTATGATGCCATATGGAGCTCTTATTAGATATCATAGCACTATGTAGGACCTAAACTGG